>JAABNY020000095.1:9708760-9724374 GCA_015164015.2 Brevimyrus niger | reverse complement strand
ATAGATAGATAGATAGATAGATAGATAGATTGAGCTAATTTAATAAGAATGAATAATAATATTTTAAGATTACCTTCCATGTCAGATAAAACTGGTTAAACAGACTATGAAATAATATAATCACAATAATCAACTAAACTTACAATCTATCGTCTATCTCTGCTACTTAGTTGTTTTCAAAGTGCTGAAGGAGGACAATACACAAATTTGGGAAATAAGGGTAATAACCAGAGAAAAATGCGCCCTCTAGGGGACATGAATATTAATTTCTTCTGGAGATAGAAGTTTCATACAGTTTATTCCTCGCTTGTCCTCGGTTTGGTGACAGTCAGTTAATTGCAGATCATTCAGATCAGTTAGAGCATTAAGTGCATGTAATTAGCTCAATTTAACATTCAAAATTTGGTACAGAAATAAATTAGCCATGCCTGAGTAAGAGGACATCCAAACAGCATTAATGAGTCACACTGACAGGGAGTCTAAAGTCATACCATGTTGTTGGCAGGCTGTCATATGTAAAATTAACACATTTTAACAGCAACTAAAATTCTAAAATCACATTTGAATCCCCCCTTTCCCAACACCACCATTTTTAGTGGGTGAATTTCTATATCTTTTATATACACATGTACATAGTTTTTAAGTGCTTTTTAGAAAAAATGTGTAAAATCATCAACGTCACAATAAAAACTAAAAGACTTTCTAGAGAATGCAAAGCCTGCATTCACCCACCTCCTTCTCATAACACTGGAAGGCAGACATGCAGGCTCACATACATAAACGTGCTCAGGAATAACTGGCAATTTAGAGACTGCAGTTCACCTAACTGCACGTCCTTAGACTGCGAGTAGAAGCCCAACGACCAGGAGGACACCTGTGCTAACAAGGGAGCGAACATGCAGACGCAAAGAGCAGGAGGTGTGAAGGCAACAGTGCAGCTTGCTCATCCATTGAGGAACCGTACATCCTTGACGTATTCAAAATTGTTGGGTAAAAATCCAAGCCCTTAAAAAAATGCCATGTGACATGTCTGAAAAAAGAATCCCAGAATTCAGTGCATTTATGCAATTAATGTATAAATATTAAGGAATTAACTACGGAGCAACAGCAAGTAACGACCACTGAGTCAACGTTCCGGTTTATTTACTGGTGATAACAATGTTAGAAAGCTGTTGGAAATTCATCAAAATATCCCGTTATTTTCGAGCCGTCATGCAACAACGTGTGAAATCAGGTTCTCATAATGGTGACACTGTCTTTAAACTCCCACAAGAAATACTCTGCTTAAAAGTTCTGCCAGCGGCCCATTATATGGACGGTTAAAAGCGAATTCACCAGGATTCTGATAGCATCTCCCAGCTGCCCTGACAGCTGAAACTGGGTTGCTGTCTACAAAGCGCTAGAATGCTCTGTCGTGCGTGCCCACCAGATGAAGAGCCCAATGAAACTGACAGCAGCGATCTCACCTTTTCATACACCCACCATCTTTTCTTCACTTGCTGACTGAATCAGGAGTTAATAGTCTATAGGTTGAGCTCGCTGACCTGATGGACAGCCGAGAACCTCACACCTCCAGGGACAGGGACTTGAATCCCTTCTCTGAGTCCAGTTTGCGTGTTCTTCTTGAGTTTGGGTTAGTATTCTCTGGGTAGTCTGGTTTCCTCCATTGGCCCAGAAACATATGGTTAGTTGAACTGGTATCTCTAAATTGTCCTAGGAGATAATTACATTTGTCCTGTCCTCTGTCATGTCTTGTCCTCTGCCTGGTGCCCAGTGCTTATTGGGATAGGCTTACTGTTAGTGCTTTTCCTCTGGCATACAGGAACCGAGGCGTACCCAATCCATACTGTGAAGAGACTAGTCACAGCATGGTTCCAGCTCATTTTGATTGATGTCTCATATACTTTTTATGTAATGACATTACCCTATTTCCAAGTGTGGTATTGTGTGTGAGCTACAGGTCCCCTGACCTTTAACCTCTGACCTGGCTTGGACACATGCTGCTAATTTATATTCCCACAAAAGACCCCTCCATTACAGGTTTGCGATTCTCATCTAGCTGCCCATGAATCCTTGGTGCTATTGTGTAAAAAGCCATCCAGATGGGGGCGTAAACACTAACTGGCATGGAACTGTGAACTTGGTGCTCCGATTGCCCAGAATTATAAACAGGAAAATAACAAATAAAAAGTTATATGTGTTATGAGGCTCCAAGGAAAACGGGGGGTGGGGGGTATATGGGCTCGAAAGACAAACTCAGCTGTTCTCTCTCTTTTTTACTGCCGTTTGTTGGTTGTGAAATATCGCACAGGGTGAGGTGTGGGCTGTGTGTGTGTGTGTGCGTGTGTGTGTGTGTGTGTGTGTGTAGGTATGGGGGGTGTTTGTCAATTTTTAAGATGCCGGCATGACTTTTAAAAGGAGGAGTAGAAGTATGAGGAACCAAAAGCTAAAATCTGATAACATCTGGACAGGTGGCACAAGGAAACTTATGTAAACTCAAAGTTTCCCATTTTTTTATTTCAGCTGGCTGGGGGTCCCTGACTATTACTCCTATCTGGAGTTTCATGCCTTGGTTTTAAGTTTGATAATATTTAGATGTATTTGTCCTTGTTTTTGACTCCTGTTCTTCAGACTGGTTTAATCTGCTGGTCAATGACATCCATTCTGATTTGCTACCAGATAAGGTTTTATTTACATGTCAACTATCTCTGGTCTCACCACTGTCTTGCTGATATTAATCTGATGTTTCTGGTTTCTAGAAGTGAGCTTTTGAAATACTTCCAAAGCTTTGGTTCACAGCTGGCTTTGTCCTGTGAATGCGAGAGTAAGAATGGCTCCGGGCACTGTGGAGAACAGAACCGCGTATCAAGAGGAATGGGGACTTTATGTGGGACAGAGGCCTGAGCAACAATGAAACAAGCATCAGATCAGAAGTGTGCGAGATTCAGGTGCAGAGACAGACATCGGGGTCACTGTGAGATTAATGAGGAACACCAGGAGTTCGGAATAAGGAAAATGAATGTGTGTTAGTCACCCGAGTTTGGCCCAACAACAGCATCTGAATAATGACTCTGAGTTATAGCTTTACTAGGGTAAGCAGATGCAAGATGTATGATTACGTGGAGTAAGTTTTACAAACATCATTCTGCAATATGTAATCTGCAAGCTGATTCAAACCGGCAAGCCTGACCTCTGGCATGTGGGACGCCCAGAGAACATGCGGATTACATATCCTCTGAAAATGCTGGCTTTTAATCACCCTGCAATTTGCATATCACTGTTTAAACAGATAATAAACAGATAATAGTAATCTCCTGCTTGGGTAGTCACCGAGCTTTTCCATGTATGTTTAATTATAATATACAGGTATCTGTATCTTCACTGTTCTCTGTCTGCATGAGACATAAGTTTCCAGTCAGACTGAAGTGATAGTTTTTATCCCTATGGAGTAGGTTATGAGATAGGAGATAAGATAAAGTTTTATTTACCCCAGGGGGGAAATTCTTGATTTATGCTGTAGATGCTTCTACAGAAAATCCCCATGGCTGAACAGGCAGTACCCAATGAGAATGAAACACATTTTTAAAGATGGGCTCGCACATGGAGATTAAAAGATGGCGAAAGCAAGCAGTCATGTCTGTCTGTAGCTGAAGAGATGGATATGTGGCGCACAAGGCAAACCAAGGCTGCAATATTTATAAGTGAAAACATACTTATATATATATATATTTCAATTGCATGACTCTCATAAACACATGTTCTACTTCAAAAACACTTCGTATCCAGATATTGGAGCTAAATGAAATTCTGCGTTTTTGACAGTAATATATATCTACACAGTATGTGTATTTTTTGGATTACTTCAGAACGGGATGATAATCCAAGCTGAATCCAGTGAATCCTAATTGGCAACATTTGATGAAACCCAGGGTCTTGATATTTTAAACGTGACGCCAAAACAACACTCTGTGTGTGGGCCCTGTCACTGATAGGAGCTTCAGCTCCACACTTTAATGGGACCGATCATCTCAGGGCCCACTGAGATGGACCTTATGCATCTAAAATGCACTGAAATGTCAAGTGGGCTTTGCTCGTCGGAGCCATGTCTAGTTCTGTTAACTTGCTCCGACCAGAAAATCCATAATCATTTATCCAGTACCGGGTCATTGGGAGCGACACAAGGGGACACCTTGGATGGGATGCCAGTGCATTGCAGAGCACGCACTCACTCACACACACACTTTCATGCGCTGGAGAATTTCCCAAACCGCACTGGATCCAGTTGCAGTGGAGAGGTAAGATGAAGAACCCAGTGGAAACGCGTGAGAACAAGAGGAGAACATGCAGACATACAGTAGTCCATGCCCGAAGTCAGGGGGGTGGGATTTGACCCCCCCCCCCCCCCCCCCAGCCCTGAAGGCGCGCGGCTACACCGCTGTCCACCGCGTCCAGGGAAAAATCTATACTTTAGGACAATCCCACCAGGCTATCGAATGCCGTGAGGTACACTGTCTGCTGAGTCCTCATGGGAACGTGTCATAGTCGTCGTTTCTGTATCGGGCCCAAAAAAACCCAGCAGCCCTGACCTTAGCAACATCAAATGGAGAAGGCCCTCTGAAGCCGACCGTGCCTCGCGAGTGATCGCGGCCAAAAAAAGGAGGAGAAAAAAAGAAAAAATTGGCAAAACAAACCCCTTCGTAATCCGTGGGAAAAGAAACTCAAAACCGCTATATTGACAGTTTCCCCTTTCAACACACAGCACTAGGCCATAATAACAAGGCTGCACAATCAAGCACAAACAGCCAGAGAGACTGCCCCCATGCAAAGTGACACCCCCCCCCCCGGCTCACAGCTCTGATCGCACCTGCTTCTTCAAACAGAGATGAGCTTATATTCTGGGAAATCACGCGTAAAACAACCAGCGATAACGCACCCGCAACAATGCGCTCGGTACTGTTTATACATCAAAAGTGAAGTGAATAACTAGGTACAGAGGAATCAAACAGCGCGCATTGTTCAAGCCACAATTACAAGAAGCAGAAGTTTATCGGTTGCATTTGGGAATGAACTGGCAGCACCTAAAGTGAACTGGATTTTATTTCTTCCAATTATGACTAATCAGCGTGTGTGATTCAAACTTCCCTGATCCACCTTTTGGCTTTTACCGTGGCACGCTGATGCATTTGGCCTGCCCACTGCCCGCTACATTCTGCGGGGGACACTGAAGACCCCAGCCCCTAGCCTCCCGCTGTTGCAGACCAGACAGGCCACCATCGTGCCTTCCTCCACGGTGTAAGAGGCTGCCAGCTCGCCGTGCGTGAGGCACGCCCACATTAAGCGCCGTGCTGCGGATGGGAGAGTCCTGCTGGAAATAGCCTCGCCATGGCAGGCGCTCGCAAAAAGATTAAAAGCCCGTAGCTTTAAAGGGTGACCACCTGTCCAGAGTCCCCGCGGAGCTGCCCACAGCTCTGAAGCGCACCACAAGGGCCGAACTTCCGTCCGACTGCCACCTGCGTCCTCCTGGGAGTCGTGACTCTCGGGAAGCCAGCGGTGCCCCATTTCACACTGAAGTGAGCACAAACTATCATGCACTGTATGCTGACTTTTAACCGTGGCCTTTACAGCGCAGCCCCATTTTTCCGAAAAGGAAGCTCTAATTTGAATTTTTTTCCCTATGGGTCCCCCCACAGTCCAAAAACATGCCTGTTAAGGTGAGTTCATCCCCGGTGTATGTAGGTATGAATATGTGTTTGAATGGTGCAATGAATTGGAGCCCCATCCTGGGTTGTTCCCTACCTTTTGTGCCCATAGCTTCAGGAACAGACCCAGTCCTGCAAAGGACAAGTGGGTATAGAAGATGGATGGATGGATGGATGCAGGAATAGATGGATAGATTGATGAAGATTTTATTGGTCAGTTAGATTCTGGGGTGGGACAAATATGTTCCTGATCATCTTATGGGAAGCAGCTTCAAGGCCTATTAGTGAAGTAATACTTTCCTGCACATTCTGGAGCTAAAATGAGATAACATTGTAACATAAGTCTTGCCTCACAGTGAGAGAATAGCAGTGGATAGAATCCATCTGCTGCTACAGAAACAGTGTGACAGCTGCATCAGCATTCACTTTAAATTAATTTGTTGTTAAGAAATACAGTATAAATATGCATGACCTCTCTGATTTTTCGTGTAGCATTAAATCCGCCCGCAGTTCAATGCATTCAGTACCTGTAAAATTCAGATGGCTGCCTTGTGTCTCTCAGTTCAGCGTGGTGTGCAAATAAGGCCGGTTGATGTAATGTATTTCACAGCAAGCTGCGCGGTTTTAAGCAGCCATCCGGAAACAGCTGAAAAGTGAGGGCGTGCGACTGGACTCGTTCTATGCAGGGAAACTATGCCATTCTGCATGCCAATTTGAAATGGTCTCCTTCATCATCCAGCTGCAGCCTTTGTGGGTTTGGGCTCTGTGCCTATTATAAGGAGGTTGCTGGTTCAAACCCCAGGGCTAATTGAGTGATTTTACTCATGGGCCATTGAGCAATGGTTATTAGCAACATTTTGAAGGCACTAAAACTTGTCTGTTAGTGTTGCAGAATTTTCCTCTCCTGCTCTCTGTCTTTGTGCTGGCTGTGTCGTTCAACACATTACCCAAGTCTGTGCTGCTGTTAGCTGTAGCCATTTCTCTAGTTGTCCTCCTGAAAATTACAGCAAACATTCAAGACGTTCTCGGAGTCGCAGTTATACAGCAACTGAAAACACCTTGGGACCACAGACTGCGAAGAAAGGAAGGGGGTTTACTGCCCAAGACTGCAGGGGCACAAGGGGCGGCACCTCAAGCATAAGGGGCAAAGGAACAATTCATTGCAAGTTGAATGGTGCAGTAATCTGCGACAGTAGCTCACCTAGGAAATGGCCACTGGGTAGCAGGATCTGCCCCCTGTGCTGAGGAACAGGGAAGTGGGTATAAGTTTGGTGGGACTTTTAATGTCTTCCGAAATTAAGTGAAGTGAAAACATAGCTCTTCAGCACAGCGATGCGGCTTCTGTTCTCCCTCGGGCAGGGAGAAAAACACTCAGGACACGTCAAAGGAACTAGAAATGATGCCTTTAGTTAATTCCACACAACAGTGACACTTCTGTTTCGTAACATACAGTAATATGGAGTATATGCTGGGAAAAGCGCCCCCAACGGGATAATGATGGCTTCTGACTGTTGTGAATACATTAATAGCTTTAAACAATGGAAACATTTCTTATTGAGCCAAGTAATGTTCAGACGTATATCTAATGAAAGTGCAGCAGTAAATTAACTGAAAACCAGTTCTCACTGCTTTACGTGATATTCAAGAGAAATAACAGATTACACATCAGTACTGCCTGGGATATAAATGTCATGCGTGTAACTATTCTCTTCAAGCCAATAAGAGCAAATGTATGCTGTCACGGAGGCAGTTCGAGTTTGTGGGGTCAATGCATCTAATCGTAATGCATTGCGTCAGGATCAGAATGTGTTACTTTAAGCCAGCGCTGTAAGCAAGTCGAACGTACCCAATGACTGGACTACGGAAACAAACTGAAGCGCGGAATTAATAAAGAGGACTAATGACAACAACCAGAAACAGCTGATCACATGGGGATCCCACACAAGGTTAACCAGGGGGCGTGGCACCCGGAAGGAGCGGACGATCGGGGCAGGACAGGGGTAATGTTGGGATAAGAACTTTATTGATTTAGAAGCCATTAAGAAAAAATGCTGTTCATGTTTTATCTTGTTTATTTTGTGTTTAAATTGAAAAAAAAAAAACATATTTAGGTGTCATTTTGGGGGGGCGGGATCCAATTAATTGGTTTTCCATTATTTTTTATGGGAAAAATTTTATCAGAACTCAAACTTTTTAGGATTAGATCTGGAGTCCGGAACGGATTAAGTTCGAGAACCAAGGTACCACTATGTGTGTGTGTGTGTGTGTGTGTATATATATAATCATACATAATCGTATAATGTTAGTTGTTAATGTATAATAAAGCTGTTTGTTAGAATATTAAAGTATATTTACATGCTGCCTTAGAATGTCCTATGAATGCATTCATTATATGCATATATTATACATCTAATTTGTAGTAGCGACTTATACGGTGTAGACACATTTTTGGGCATTATGCAGAGTAATTGATTAACACTCAGTTATTACAAGCAGAACCACAGCACTGAATGATATATCATTCCTTTGTAGCAAATGTTTAAAAAAGAAGATCAGGTGAAATGATTGAGTGATCAAAGCCAAAAAGGTTAGAATAGAGAAAAGTCAGTGTGGATCATCAAAGCTTGCAGAAGGCCTGTTGCCCCGGCCACCAAAGGGGAACCCAACACTTACAGCGGAGGTGACGGGGGATAGGCTGTCCTCTCTTACTCACGGTGTACAGTGTGACAGAAACGGGGCCAAACAATGCAGACCATGCCGTTCATTTCCCTCCTCCTTCTTGGCGCGGCCTGGCCCACAACAGACGCCACCAGCTCTTTTATCTGTGATAAACAATACAGAGTAACTTCAAAGGGTGCTTTTTAAATACACTTTCTTCCGTCTATCCAAACTGTTTATCTGAAAGCATACCTCGGGCCACTTCAAGGCTTTGTGTGCTCTTAACCAATTTCCGTTTTTTGCCCCCCCCCCCCCCCCTTTTTCTTCCCCTTCAGTTTTGTGTCACCTTTAGTCAACAAAAAGTACAATCTGTAAGCCATCTGCATTAATTTCCTAACGGCGTGTAAAGTTCTCACACTACTCTGACTTCTTTCCATGCGAGGGGACTTCATTATTTTTCTTTATTTCTTTTTCCAACAGTCATCTAATATGTTTCTTCAAAGGCCTCAATAACTTGTGTAAATAGACAAGTACAAGTATTACAGTAGATGTACATGCAACGAACTGCCCAAAACAAGCAAAGCACAGAAATAAAATAAAAACAATAGCTGATGTCAGTAATTGGACGTGCTCCTCCTCTCTCATCTCAAAGTCAGTCTGCTGTGTATTATACGGCATTAAAAAATGTTCTTTTAAATCCATGCAGTTGGTTCTGTACCCGGGTCTTTGTACTGTTAGACGTAGAACAGATGGGATTTTGCCGCACATTGGTCATGCAGCAGAGCTAAGCAGCCTCTTCCGTGCCACAACTCCGTGAACGTCGAGTTCCAGTAGTGACCATTTTCAAAAGCCAGATCTGTTCTTTGTCCTTATCACTTCAAAATTCTAAAGCTGTCTCAGTTTTCCATGTTATAAAAATATGACACTCACCACAACAGCCCCAAGATCAGACATCTTTGTGGAATTCCCTGATAAAGATCAACGAAGACGTAAAATGCCCAACTGTGTAATGAAATTTATCGGCTATTGTCAAAACAACCTCACCAGTCAACCCGTGTCTCCATGTAACTGAAATTAGCTTTAGTGTAAAACTTGTTTCCTCATTTCTTCACCTTTAAAACACATTATTACTGATGGTTATCCAAATGTTCCGCAGACTAGCTATGTTCTGTTTATACTAGGCTATATTTCTATAAATATTTTAAACAGTTTTGGCAACATTATCCATGTATCTGGTGACTGCATAACAACAACCAGACGTCCTTTGAAGTCCAGTGATCCCACTTTGTAGCTGACAACAAATAACATGCACTTTTATTACACGGTAAACATTTGATGCTTTTACATTTTTTTCTTAATCCTTTCAAGTTTTTTTTTTTTTCCCTACTGCAAAACTTTGTGTGTCTCCCTCTCGCTCTCTTTCTCTGCTCTTTCTCTAATCCCAGACCAAAGGAACTTGGTAACAGCTTGAAAGCCATATTCCAAAATAGCCATAACCACATCTGAGGGAAATTCTGAGGGATTAACAGCTCCGGTGTGGGGAGATGGGGCTGCATTGTCCAGTGTCAAGACACAATCTGATGACAGTCGTCGGCCGGCCATGCGGAGACCTCGGTCTATCAAGCAGTTTTTGGAGCCAAAAGTGTGCCAGAGATCAAAAGACATACATGTGTTACTCTTGATCCAGCATCGCTCACTGAGGTTGTTTTTTATGGACAAATGCTCTGAGGTCTCTGTGAGACGTGGGTGAGGAGAGGGCTCGCGATAATCAAAGGCTTGGAGGGCAGATTGATCTCCACCTATATCGATAGTGGGATGCCATTGTGTGACTCTACAGGTTAGGAGTCTGTGCCCATGTTCAGAAGGTTGTCAGTTCAACCCCCAAGGCCTGAAAAGTAATCGCAGTAGTACTGGGCTCTTAACCCTGCACATAGTGACCTGACCCAGGGCTCTGACCCCAAGCCTCTCGCTCACTGGTGTATAAGTCTGTGCGTCTCTCAGGAGAACAGGATAGGTGATATAATGAATAACGAATTCCTATATACCTGTGCTTATACAATAGTGAATAAAGTGTCATTTCAGCTCACACCAATGTACCCCATTCCATTTGGGAACTCGGAACAAACCCAAAGCAGGCACAGTGCACAGCTGCATCCTCTAAACAAAGCAAGGGCCACAGCAGGTTTATTTGCTCATTTTTTACAAAGGCGACATAAAGGTTGGCAGCCACTTCCCAGGCATGGCACTGTTACCACGGCGATTCCCTAAGCTGCGATGTGAAGGTGAGACAAAGTGAAGCCCTATAACTGAAGCCTGAATGTGCTGCGAAAAATAAACTTGCTCCTGAAACTGAACTCTTCAGTATGTGGCTGGATTTTTCCCATAATAAGCAACGGAAGACAGATCCTGCGCAGCCCGTTTCCCTGACTCCTCTGTTACTGCAATCTTATTGTTAATCTCTCGTGGTAGTGCGTTTTTTAAAAAGTCACAGCATTAGAGGAACGTGTGGGAAGTGCTGAGAGTGAAAGGGGCACAGAGGGAGGTAGAAAAACAGAGCACAGCTTCATTTTACCGGCAGACGAGCACTATTCCAAGGCAAATCACGGCAAAAAAAAAAAAAAAAAAAAACGGATGGAAGTCAAAAGTTATACTGTATAGATACGTGGTCACAGAACACATACTTTCCTCTGAGTGTTTGAGATCATGCCCTTTTTGAACATTTCATCTTGACATGGTGAATGGAGACATTTAGTTCGTCAGGAGACATTTAATGTCATCATGTGACAGTTTCCAGAAAAAGGTACCAAATGCAGTCTTTCCAAGCATATTCCTTATAGGAGCCACAATAAATAATCCTTTAATGCAAAAACTTACATACAAATATACTTCCCATGTGTATGCAGACAGAGATTCTATATTTTATAGATTAGTATAAAACAACATACAGGAAAGTAACTTAAAATTATACTACATCAACAACACAACACAATCAGAATAACAAAGAGATTGTGTTCAAACTCAGATGACTTATGTTCTTCAGGTTATAAATCCAGCATGGGTGTAGCATATAGATTAGAATATGCAAAGGACAAAGCGAGATTAATTAAGTGAATGAGTTGCTGTTAGATGCTGATGTGAGGGGTGGTGAGTCCTAGCGGGTTTTGAACCCAGCCGAGCTTGTGTGGTATCAGTCAGGGCAACTGCGCTTTCAACCGGCAATTTTTTTACAGTCTACCAGAGAGACACATAAAGTTACAAGAGATGGACGCACCTAATAAGTTTGTATTGCAATCCACAAATAATAGAGGTGCTTTTGGAGGGCAAACGATGCATGCAGGATGATAAACGATGCCCGTACAGTATGAGTGACGATGAGCAGTCATGATGTGTGCTTTAAATCTGGGGACTCTGCCTCCCATCCTCAGGAAGAGAGCTGCTGTTGACGGACAGGCAAGCGATGGTCAATTTGTTACAGAGGTGGGCCGCAGAAAAAGCAACTGAACATTTAGTTACATTCTCACGTTATTTTAAAACATTGTTACTAATACGTTTTGGACGCCGCATACCCATGTTCGCAACATAAATTCTCTCCCAAGACCAGAACAATTAATATGACTGCCTAAAAGGGGACTTTGGGAGAAGATATTCAACACAGTCCCTCAGTAAAATATAATAATTTAATTTTACTAAGTTAGCAAACAGTGTTATTTCATATAAGCAAAACTTGTCAGTTACAAAAAAGTTATATATTCAAAGGAAGGACGCAAGGCATTGCTTGTACATTGATCCTGTCTATGTGAACTTCCAGCATATGAATAATTACAGCGAGTGTTATTGTGCAGAATCTGTCAATTGCTTCACCTTAATGAAGCGTCAGCATGGCGAAGATGCAAAGACATTGGTCTCTCGGGAGGAACGCAGTCTAGACAGGTTTTGGGAAAGTGTTATTCTCTTAAGAGATGAGAGGTGCTGGAAGATTTGCTATAATAGTGTTTCCCAACCTGGGCCTCAGGCATCCTCAGATAGTCCATGTTTTTGCTCCCTGTGTGGACTGTCTGGCAGGGAGCCAGGAGGGAGCAAAAATATGGATCGTCTGTGGGTCCCCGAGGAACGGACTGGGAAACGCTGCTCTGTAGGAGCTATTCAGTAGGCAATGGCACTTGTGATGCTCAATGGATTATCTTAAGCCCTTCATAACAAGTTGGGTTCAAACTTGATGGTAGCTGGGACTAAGAGCCATTGTGGATAATAAGGCAGCAGACGATTTGTTCTCATCTCGAGAACTTAAAAACTGGATGGCATTTCGGGCGTGTAATTCAGCGGCCGATGTTTGCTTTGCAGAGAAAAACCCTAATGAAGCAGCATTACTGGGAGGAGTGATAAAGGGATCAACAAACAGTGGAGCAGATGGGGCGAAAGGAAAGGTGATGAGGAATACAACATGCGGAAGGTTAGCAGCTCAAGCAGGGGGGATCGTCACAGGGATGGGTGCAGGGAACAGGAGGCAGATGCCAGAGTGGGACACGACCATAACAATCCGGGAGTAGGAGGGACAGTCACGCGCCGGCTTAGCGTGTCGGGGGGATTCAGGCGTTACAGAGGATTATTGTGCGGTTCAGCGCTGCTCAGTAAACATCTGAAAGTCCAGCCTTCATTACTGGGATCTTCATAAACAGTGAGATGGAAGCCGTTCCCCCGTGGCCTTTTAGACACCATTCGAGTCCCTCACTCTCATTCGCTGTAAGGATTGGCAACACAAAACACGGAGACACACCAGAAAACAACAAAAATGACAGAACATACATATGTCCAGCAAAATTAACTACCAGATCATAACACTATACACAGTACTTTGCACATTTGCTCAGAACAAAAAACACAAATTAAAATGAGATGGCAAAACAAAGAAAACTAACTGGGATTTTTCTCTGTTCTCCAAAAAGTTACTGTTGCATTGCTAGATGGCTAGCAGAACGGCCATTCCATTTATTTGTTAAATCTCAGCACTATTGCAAGTAATTAACTTAATTAATTCGATAAAGTATGCAGGTGCATGTCAAATCATACCACATGAGATGTACTAGTGGTCAAGTATAATAAATGCACAGGTGTATCGGACGGTCGCTGCACACACTGGGGTGACTTCAGCAGAGGTTTGGAAATGGCTACGCTGACACACTTTCACAGATATCATAGTTTTACACCAACAGGAAGAGCACTTTGTTTTCTCTGACTGCCTAAGACTTTTGCTCAGTACTGTGCATACAGTATAATCTCCAATCAGGGAATGAATAGATACAATTTTTTTTTATAATATCCTATACATATGTAATATATGTAGTCATAAGAATCCAGAAGGCCGTATTCGTTGCTAATACACTAATGAGGAGCATAAACGTATCCATGGGAGCAAGCCTTGGGTGTGGGCTGTGAACTCATAGCCTGTACAAGTGTGGTCGCCCTTCACTGGTTTGCCAAAAGGCAAGTCTCTCTGGCAGCAATTTCACACACTGGAGCAGAGTATTGATAAAAAGCACTGTAGCTTTTTGGGGCTAATAATTACTGACTTCACAGTGCCTAGTGGTGCTTATTTTACTGAATGAGCATCCAGACGTGTGTAGTCGTGTTTTATTGGATGAACACATGTGTAAGTAGTTGTGTGGTGTTTGAGGTGTATGTTCCTTTGAGAGAGAAGGACTACAGCTGTTAATGCATAGTAATACCTTCTTTCATGTAAGATTATCATTGTTTTGTTGGTCGAACACTATGCATGGTAACAGGGGGTTGTCTAGGTGGACGATATTAGCGGATTTATAAATGTTATTTTATTTCATTTAATTATTTTATTTAGTTCTGAGTCATCCAGAGGATTGAGAACCTACAGAAGTTAGTTGCGGAGGTAACTAAGTTGTAAGTGTTTCAATATCTAATGTAAACTTATGTAGTACATGACAAATATATCGGGTCTGATGAATAAGGAGCTTATGTTTTGTCCTCCTAGTGTCACCACTGCTGTTGATTTTGTACTACTTTAGGAACATAGAGAGTATTTTTATTTTGCACCTCAAGTGTGTTATATATTATTTTAATATTTGGTTGACATTTCCGGAGTGTAAGGGGAGAAATATGTTTTTGCCAAATTAAAACAAATAGCATTGTGTGTCTTATTTCTGTATTCTTTTATTTATTGTTACACGTAGTGTAGGAAACCGACTAGACCCTCTTAGTGGTCTAGCAGATAATAAAGATCCCCAATAATTAAAATATATTTGTTGGTCTCCCTATTCCGCGCCGACGAAACGTGTGGCGGCTCTTATCTACTTGTTCACAGAAGCTGGTTTTCTATGTTAAAGATGACAAACAAGGTTACACCATGATTCATTTAGTGCATTATTCACAGCTCATGTACCATACTAATGATGGTGACTAGTTGCCTGCTTTTCTTCTTCTCCACACATGAAGCCTCTTACTAATACACAATCCGGACAAAAGTATAGGAACCCCCATAATAATTACAGCAATTTGTCACATAAGTCACACCCATTGCTGACATACAGGTGTATAATTAAGCACACAGCCATGCAGTCTCCAGCATCAATCAATGGCAGCAGAATGAATGGTCATGCAGATGAGATTGGCCAGCCTGTCGCTGTCATTGGACACCATTAGACAACAAGTCAGTTCCCCACATTTTTGTCCTGCTTGAGCTTCCCTGGTCAACCGAGTGTGAAATGAATGTGAAGTGGAAACATCTGGGAGCAAGTTCAGCTGTGAAGTAGAAACCACAAAAAGCCCACAGAAAGGGACCTGATCACCCAACGTCAACACCCAAATTGAATGGCAGCAGATCCCACCAGCAATGTTCCAGCATCTAATAAAAAGCCTTCCCAGAAGAGTAAAAGCCATTATAAAAACTAAGGGTAGACCAACATCGTATTAATGCTCTTCAGAGAGAAATGTTGGATAAGCTGGTGTCACAATACTTTTGTCATAATATAATCATAATAATGTCTTAATGTTCAAGTAGTGCCTCTTAGATGTTATTATGGGCTGGCAATTGTGCTCTGTACTGGCTTTTTTGGCTTCAGAGTAAGTACACATGAAAAAAAGTCTCATTGTCATTCTTAGTACGTTATCTTTGTACAGTGGTACTTTCGGTTCTGGAACTTAATCCGATCCTAAAAAGTTTGAGTTCTTTTCCCATAAGAAATAATGGAAAACCAATTAATTGGTTCCCGGCCCCCCAAAATTACATCT
>JAABNY020000095.1:9665548-9681994 GCA_015164015.2 Brevimyrus niger | reverse complement strand
AGAGGACCTTTAACTAAGACAGAAATTTCAGACCAAAACCAAATCATGTAAGGGTGTGAAAATGGCAATCAGCGTCATGCGACACTAACACTTCCAGAATGTTAGATAGAGAGTGGTCATAAATAATATAATATGATCAACTTATTTTAAAACATAAATACTGATTTTTAATAAAGCCAGTTCAATCGTTTGTTTTAATACATGGCGAAATGCCTCCTAATCAGCAGGCAAGAATTTTGGATAATATTTTACAGATAAGAAATACACTCTAAAGGGTCTTTACCGTCTTTAGGAATGAATGAGCAATTTATGTATTAAAAAGCACATTCCTGTCTGTGGGGAGTTTTAAAAGTTGTAAAGAGCACCGCAATTAACTATCATATAAAGAGTATTTTTTTTTTCTGTACAGACAAAGTGTGAGATTCAGTTGAAAGGCGTGTCTTTTGGGCCTGAGGTGCTCCCACGAAACGCTCTGCCTGGCAACTACCCAGCATGCAATTCTGAAACAAAGGGCTCCTTTTTCACTTCTCACACAGTGTGACCTTCTTTGATTGGGAGAGATCGGCCGGCGTGGAAATCAATAAGACGACGGGCGTCTGAAGCCTCCTTATCTCCCTTCCCACTCCACCCGGCTGTCTGCAGGTAGAGGGGGACGGATCGTTGAGGGCGTGTTTTGGGGGTGGGGGGGGGGATAATAAAGCTCTCCACTTAGACGAGTTGGAAAGCTGTTTTGATAGCAGCAGGAATGGCTCATTCGGCACCCCGAGAGGCCTTCATAAACAGCGTTCACAGAATCCAATGCCGGCTGAAATTAGTTTGAATGAGAACAGACCTGGGAAAATGAGGAGCCGGTGACCGTTCTGATTGGACCAGTTTTCACCATGAACTGCGATTGGACGATCATAACTCATTCCTCTTTCAGCCTTACTAGGTCCAGAGTATGAATTAACAAAATATAACAAAACATATACAAATTGATTGCTCCAGTTGTGTAACTATAGAGTCTGTCTCTATGCCCTTCTCTCATGGCACAGTATATCTGCAGAAACCCCCTTTTCATTGACGCTTTAAGCGGAGGCTGGTCTCTAAGTCTAACATGGCACAGGCCGATGGGTCCGTTGCGGAAGCCTCCGCGTTCCGGCACAGCGCTAAACGCCGCAGGTGAGCCTGCGGAGCCGATCGCCAGCAGGGGGCTCTTCCCCGGAACAGGACCGTCTCCCGGCGTCGCTCCGGTTGGCTCCGGCTTCCCCTTTCCACTTCAGCGGTCTGCAACAGAGAGCCGCTGGGGGCCAGCGAGACTCACGGTGAGTGGAAGGGACCCAGAAGGAAATTGAACTTCATTCAAACATGAGGAGGTCCACTCCTTCCTCCCGGACTTAATGCAAAGCACACAACAAAGACTGTGTCCGGGTTGTGTCTGCCGCCCTCGTGCGAACGACCTGGAGGGTTCTGAGAAAGTCCCGAGCTTTGTGGAAATGCAGCGATGAAGAAAGACGGAGTGTTTGAGGTGGGCCGCTTCTCTCTTTAACGTTTCAACTCCCCGCAACACAAAGTGAATAAATACTTTAAAAGTCTGCTGAGGTAGAAAGCAAATTGCTTGCCTTTATTTCTGGAGGATAAACAAAAAAGTCTAGAGTTTTGAAAGCATATCATTCCAGCATGGCGTGATGCCATTTGGATTCAATAAACATGTCAGCTGGTGTGTCGGAGATCTTGAATCCTTAGTCTCAGTTTGTGATGCTATGATTAAAAGCAAAGACAGGAAAACAAGGTTTTTCTGTGGGAAAAAAAATATTAACAAGGCTAGTCATGCCATCTTTAAAGCTAAAGAACCACACCATGGGTCAACTAATAATACCGGATAAGGGGAATGAAAGCCTAAAGAAATACATGCTTTCTGTTACATCTGCACGATAGAAGATGCAGACATAAATTGCGCGACAAGCTGCGATTTGATAGGCAGATGTGCGTCCAATCACACGATCACACTCGTGCTGGCCCCATTCCTTTAAGAGGCCGTATGCTTCTGCCTGCATTAATGGAAAAGTAAACAGCTGTTTTCTGCTATGCGCCTCTGAAAGAGCATCTGAAACCATTTAAATGCGAAGCAGTCACAGTTTCCACGGCGCGTTATAAGCATTCCGCGGGGCCTTCCCGCACGCTGTGCCGGCTCTCACCATAGGGGGCCCCGTATAAAGCAGTCGCACAGAACACAGGCAGGAGCTCAGGCTGAAGGGGAGCAAGAATAGCCTTTGAGTCATCACCCAGGCTCGAAGTTGGAAGCCTCCTGAACCCAGATGAGACCCCGCCTTTCACTCCTTTGTCAGAATCCTCAATGGGAAAAAAATTACCCAGGGCCTTTGTGGGCCCGGTTATTGAGCAGTGCACCCCTGCGGACATTGCTTACCCAAAGCAAAATGTACCTTTGCGGGTCGATACCCGAAATAAGACATGTTGGATATTAAAAAGCTGATCTGGATCCAATGGGTAGCGCATGGGGCATGTGGAAAACTGATATTATGAAATAGGTGCAGCCAGGAGAGTAGATGTCATACTGCAGCTCACTTGGGAAAGGACATGTTTTAGGGTGTCCCTGCTGCTGCGCCACTGTTAATCTTGCCATTAAGCATCAAGCACCCCGTGTCAGCACCGGTCTGCCCCTACATAGAGACTGAAATTTCTACCCCGGTATTAGCTTAGTTATATCATCTTGTTATGTTTGACTTTTCTTCCGGCCCCTGCAGGATGGGCTCCCCCTTTGAGTCTGGTTCCTCCCAAGGTTTCTTCCTCCTAGGGAGTTTCTCCTTGCCACCGTTGCCTTTGGCTTACTCACTGGGGGGGTCTTTACGTGGCAGAAATGTAAAGCGCATTGAGACAAAGTAAAGTTACGATAATGCGCTATATAAATAAAATTGCATTGCATTGCATTAGGACTGAAGATGGTAACAGCCACCATTAAGCTGCTATTTGTGGCATTTATGGAATATGGAATCCATTTTTTTCTGAGTAAATTCACCTTAGCTTCTTAAAAGTATGTGAGCAGCCAAATAGATTTAAGATCAGGTAGTATAATGGTTATCTGTAAAGGTATTATTGGTATTTTAAAGACATACCCTTCATGCCCGATATTGGTAGATACCCAAAACCCCATGTGGGTACATGCTACATGCTTCAGGAAACATTTAAGAAGCAGGTGAATTAGACCATAACTTTAACATTTTCTTAATGCTAATTTTTGACTGAATGATGTTCATAAACTCTGCTGTTTATTGTTAACATCACTGATTCCTTACTATGTTAACATTTTCCAGAGGCTAAATTTATCAGGATAACCTTATTTGGCCATAAGCATATAGATGGCTGGCATCATTCGCCTGACAATGTATCATAGATACAGAGTTAGATATCTGTGACTGAAGTGTAATTGTGAATATGAATTTGGCAGGTGTCAGATTTTCTCCCAGGTGTCGAGGAACTGTCACTGAGGTGATGTTGGCCAGGAACGGAGAGGCAAATATATTCTCAGCAAAGATCAACACCAGTCGTGATGGATGCATGATGCTCAGAATATGGTCTGATTGTGCTGGAAGAGAAAGGATGGCATAAACTGTATGGTGAGTCATCAGCGTTTGTAGTCGACTTCCAAAACAGGGAGAAATCTCACTATCGGCAACTTCTGCAGCACCTATTGCGTGGTTTCTTACATTTTAGAGAATGGATGCACTTATTCCATCACAACTGGGTGTTGATTGAACACTAAGATCAAGCTGAAGGACACTGTGTCAGTGTTTCCATTTTTATAGGCGACGGTGTATGTTAGCCACTGAGTCTGGGTGAAGGAATAGCGATATGGCGCAACGCAATGCTATCGAAACATGTGACAATACATCAAAACGCAGGCCTGTTTTTCACAGACAAGACAGAAAAACAAGCCGGAGATGGCTCACCGGAGAGTACGAATGCATTGCCTTCCCTTCGTTTTGGACTGTTCAATATTTAAAGCTACGGCTCAGCAGTAACAGGCCAAAGAGGGCAGCACGGCATTGGGCAACGCAGGAAAAGCTTCCCGGACAAGGAGAGACAGAGCATAGCTATTACTAAGCTGTAATCTTCAGTGCTGGAAACATTTCCTTGGTGCCTTCACAGAAAAAGAAACAGTCTTCATGACAGAAGCAGCCTTCACCAGATATACCTTAGGATGGACGGAAAAAAAAAATACACACAAATCGGTGGGCAATTATATTCTAAACTCTATTCAAATATAGCTAGAGCTAACAGGTCTTCGCTTTTTTATACTGAAATTCACAAGTATCTAAGGCAATGACAGTCATTACGCATAGGGCGACTACGCCCACATTAGCATCGGTGCTTTTGTTGCAAGATAACTAATTACAGGGAATGTAGCAGGGAGGAAAAAGAATACAAATGTAAGAATGTCACAACGTTGTATCTTATTCATATAGACAAAAATGTGACATGCAGAATTTTGAGACGTAAACACTGAAACAACCTTGAGCTTACAGTGCAGTTACAGTGATTTTGATGATGCTCCTGATCGTGTCAGTGTCATGAATACTTGTTTCTGTCAAAATGTACATGGAATAAAACCAAACCAAGACCTATAACAAGTAATGCAGCTAAGCAAGATCTCCTGCTTCGTGATGCAGGCCCCAGATAGGTGGCGTTTGTCGCATATGATTGTTATTATCCGTGCTAAGGCCGATCCAGTTCTTTTAGTAGAACTTTAATGCTCAGAATGACTGTCATTCCTCATCATCTTATATGACCCAGTATGACAAGATGCAGATATTTTCACTGGGTGGGCTATTGAATTCCATTAGACGTCATTACATATTTTATTTAAATGCTTTATAATATTACATATGCCCCTGAACGGCTTGTACTAAACACTAAGTTGAGCAGCATATATGAATCTTTCGTTAGGGTTGGATTAGTTAGGGTTAGGCTTAGGGTTTACTACATACATGCTATATGCAATGCATTCCAAAATACTGTGCCAACCTATGGGTAAAACTGTGATTTACTCTGTTTAGAGCAGCAATGACTTCTAATCTTTGCTCTTCTGAGAAACCAAAGTATATATAGATTTTGCTATTTTTGACCAACAATTATGACACATGACATACGGGGGCAGAACTGAACAGAAGAGGAGTTCATCACTGCCCAAAAGCGCCAATTTATACCCCTGCTGGATAAGATGTTCTGGCTCATAAAAACACCCGTGGATGGTGAGGAGGCACAAAGAGCAAAGGATTATTCAGGCAGAGAGAAACGTAACAGAGCCAACCAATAACAAAAGAAGCTACAACATTAGAACACACACACGGCCTACTAAAAAAGGAAAAGACGCGACAAACTTGCTTATATCAGTCGTACAGTGATGAACATCTGCCTCATTAGCGCTACTGCACCCCCTGTGGCGATACTGCACAGTTGTGTTTGCTTTCCATGTCCAACAAATAAATGCAGCCTGCAAAGTTAAATACTTAAATACTTTAAGCCCCACATTTAAATATGAGAGGAGCCAGAAGCCCCGACTTTTTTTTAAATAGGTAATGAGTATCCCAATCTCAATTACTGGAAGAACAATAAAACGTCAAAATAAAAGTCCCCAAATTAAACAAATAGAACAATGCATGGCCATCCACCATATCCCTTATGGATTATTTGCAGTCTGTTGAGGTACATAGGAATTCATAGGAATCCCCACATATAGAGGTGAGAGCAAAAGGTTAGGCATTTATCGAGCACCCCTGGGGGAGTTCTCATGGTTGTGGGCCTTGCTCAAGGGTCCAACAGAGATACAACTGCTCTACTGGCCATGGGATTTAAATCAATGACCTTCCGAGTCCCAAAGTGCAGCGCCTATAGAACAGTGCTTCTCCAACATAATAATGCCTTATGAGAATTGGAGTTTGGGTTTAATGAACCAGTACGATAGGTAGAGCTGCAGCTTTGCACCATGCCGGTATAGCTGCGCATAGAGGGAATGGGTCCCACAACACTCAGCTTGAGAACAATCGACCTGGCTCTCCCTGCAGCTCTAGTAGAGAAGGACTCTACTAACTGCCCACACGATGGATGCTGCCCTGCCAGCTCAGCCCACGTGACTCTGCATGGTACACAGCCACGATGATTTGCACCAGTTTGTATCAGTATTCATACAGGCTGAGGTTCTATAGCATGTACCTTTGAGGGCCGCTTTATTTATACGGTACCGGAGCATGCCCTGGATGAAAATGTCAGCTCTGCGCGGATAAAACCTTACGTGTGATGCCCAGGTCAGGATTTGCATACACACAAGTCTCAAGTTATATAAATGCCTTGTCAGTAGTGTAGAACACATGCCTAGAGAGAGATATGAAAAGCAGCAATCAAACCCTCAGCGAGTCAGAGGAGGACGGCATGCAGGGAGATAGCGGGGCGCCTATTAATGAGTTTGTCTCTGTGGCTGCGGGGACAGCTGGAGGTACTGGGGAATCGCTCATGTTAATGAGCAGCTCATCTGAGCAGCTCCCTGCTTGTCTTCTGCTCCTGTCGCCACCTGAAAGGCCCGACCTTTGCTAAGATAATGAATGTACGCCACCCCACCTCCCCCCCCCCAACACCCCCCAGCAGGTGGCAATAGTCCAACCTTCTGTTGTTAAGCACACAGACACAGACTAACGACCCATGAAGGCTGCTGCGTTACACTTTCTGAAAACGCACCTATCGCTCTCGTTCTTCCGTTTGCTTTCAGAAAGTTAATTTAACAAAGAAAGGATGAAGAAAAAAAAAAGCTATAATTTCATCAAAACCAATGTCGGGTCCAGAACGAAATCACCAAGGGTGCATCTGAAATTAGTGTGGGGGCACAATCTCCACAAATCGTGTCTCAGTCATGGACTGAGTCCCACCTGAGGGTGTGCATTATTAATTTGAGGGTGCACTGCACCCTTAGGCACCCTTGTAAAGCCGCTGATCATGATGTCAGTTTGTTCAGATCAACATCTACTCATTCGTCCTTCCAGGCCTCATTCGTTCATAAGGAGAGTGACAGCTACTTTCACACTCTGCCCAGAGGTGCACTGGATCTGCCTGAGGTTGGGCGTGCTTGTCTGGCCCTTCTGCTTCTGGGCCCATGTAGTGCACGCGCTGATGGAATTTGGACCTCAGGGGGGAAAAAAAAACATTGGACCTCCTGAAATAGAACATCTGCCGTTTGATCAGTGGGTTGGGAGAGAAAGGGGTCGCGGGACCTGGCCAGTGTTTTTTCTCTGGGGGGGGCTCCAGACAAAATTTTCAGGAACCACTGCTCTTAGGCACTTACCGGCCCATCTGAAATAAAGACACTGATCGCACGCACCAGCAAAACTCTTTATTTTGTTACTATTTATTTGAAATTGAATTTATTTAATGAAACTGATGGAGTCTGGAGCAACAATGATGCACTCCCCCAGACTCCATACTGCCTGATTGTATTTTCAATGTTACTGTTTTATTGTTTTGTTCAATTTAGCTTGCCTTAGCATACAGTTTACAAAAATAGCGCGACAGATACCAAGAGGTACAATCTCATACAGCAGCAAAGATCTGCGAGGAAGAAGGTAAAAAAAAAAATATCCAGGGATAGGAGAAGCTCCTGTTGTAGATGCAGCAGAAGGAACCTCTGGCTGTCTGTAGCCCTGTGGCTGCCCAATCCCTAGGCGTGCTAACCTCATACAATTCAGAAATAAGCTCAGCGAAGGTCCTGGGGGTCCTCAGCTCATGCCTCTGTAGGGGCAGACAGCTGTGTCACA
This sequence comes from Brevimyrus niger, assembly GCA_015164015.2. Lineage (NCBI taxonomy): Eukaryota > Metazoa > Chordata > Actinopteri > Osteoglossiformes > Mormyridae > Brevimyrus > Brevimyrus niger. The sequence goes on along the minus strand of JAABNY020000095.1, from coordinate 9,674,195 downwards.
ACATCCGTGCCGTGAGTCAAGGTTGCTGGCCTTGTAGAACATGATCTTGGCCTCAAGCAGAGAGATCATGGAGACATGGAGGAGAGGAGCGAAAGAGGAAAGAAACAGTGGGTATGCTGAGGGATGACAGACATTCATGAAGACGTTGGGCAACATAAGCAACGTGTAGCTAGGCTGAAATAATAAGGCCTTAATTTAGATTTACTGAGAGGGTAGGGCTTCTCCATTTGTTGGCAGACTATTCTGTAGGGTTGCAGGTCTATGGTTTTAATGCCACTCACTGTTTTATTTTCAACAGCTTGGTTAAATGAGAAAGATCCCAAATGTTTAACATTTTGCAGCACCAGTTTGGACACCCGAGCTACAAGGGAGAGTGACAGCATCACATCACATGCCACCTGACCTAAACCCAGCAGAAATCCATTTTTGGAAGAGTTTGGCCTGATAAAGAAGGAAAAGCAGCCAATGAGTGCTCAACGTATATGAGGGACCGCATTCAGGACAGCTGGAAAAGCATCCCAGGAGGCCACCTCATGAAACTAGCATGGAGGAGACCATAGGATCAGCCAGTCCCTGGAACGATTGGGGTTGTTAAGGGCCAAACTTAAGAAACCAAGGGGTTTGAACCAGCAACTTTCTGAGGCCCAACACACAGAGCTCCCCTCCAAACAAAGTACTGTTTTTTTTGTTTTGGTCAGTGAAGAATTCCATATATGGTATTTTATATTTTTGATGTCTATATTCTAACATAGTACAAGTAAAATGAATAGTACAAATAAACCTTTGGGTAGGTGTGTCCAAAATGTTTGACTGGTACTTTGTATGTGGGGATAAGAGTAATGAAGGCTATTCTGACCACGACTGGAAGCCACAGGCCATCCTGACCTCAATGGGAAGATAACTGAAGGGACCTAGAAGGAGGTTAGGGCAATATGGTCACATTTTGTAATTCAAGATGACTATAGTTATGAACATGATTCACAGAGCTTATAAATCCAACTTTTTGAAAGTTAGAATTTGCATCTGGCCAATCTGCTATAAACAAATGCGTGCATTGATGTATCGCATTTTCAGCAATAATAAAGCACTATAGTCACCAAGGACAAAGTCCTACGGTATTTCTGAGAAGTAGGAAGTATAGCCAGGATAAAGAGGTATTAAAGGACAGGTCTGCGCCTCAAAAGTTTTCAGCTGACTTGGCAAAACAAAAGTTTAAGCCCTCAGACTTAGGTGCTGACAGCAAGGAATTCAGTGTTGTTACTTCCCAGTAAATAAAACTTCAGGTTTTTTTTTTTTCTTCTGAGTTTAGAGGCAGATCATTTCTGCTCAGCCTTTTTATTTTTTAACTCCATTGAAATGTTTTTAGCAAGGAGAATATACAGAATGTGTCTCTGGGTCCAACTGTAGGATTGATTTTGGTCTTCAGTGTATGAATGATTATTAACTTTTAAATAATCATCATTGGCAGCATTTACAAAAGGAACGGAAAATCACCAATCCACATAATTCACCTATGCAGGATCGCAGCTATATGCTTAATAAAAATAAAATAATGACAACGAAAAAGCCACATAAGGATAGCAACACCTTCCCTTCGTTATCAAAGTCGGCACTGTGAGTATTGGTGTGTTTCCTGCGTCAAAGGATAACACTGCATCATCAGTCCCTGTGCCGTGTGGGACTGCTGCCAGGCTGAATTCTTTCAGCGTATATGGGAATCTAAATATGTCTGCAGTTGGAAGGAAATTTTAATATAAAGGGAAATTTTAGGTCTATACTTGTTAAGTATGCGTGTGTCCGAGTTTTGCTTCTGAATCACAGGTTTGACTAAAGATATTCTAAAAAGACTCTGCTGTTAAGTCATACGATAAGGAGTTTTGGAAACTCATTAGTAGACTTAGCTTTAGTAAATGCTTGAAGAGATCAGCTTGATTGAGATCTAGCAGACAGGTAGCATAATTCATTTTCTGCATTTGCTCCAGTGTATATGCGTTGACCCTGAAAGTTGTCATGGCAACATGTTAAACGCAGCTGACTGAATCTAAAGGCTACTGCTAATCTGTCTATCATAAAGCTATTACTGTCAATTGTAGGGGGCAGTGAAGCAGTTAAATCCATATAGCTATGGATATTAAAAAGAAAGAAGAATTATTTCCCTTATGAGCTTTTGTACACTGTGTGATAACAGCCTTCATAGACCAGGAGACCTGAAAATCTTTAGAAATAATTGTTCTCCATGAAGCTTAAGTTTGCTACACTCCAGTTTAAGGGAATGTGCCTGTTCATTCAGCCACAGTGAATTATTTGGTGGTTCTCCATACATTTTTAAAAGAGCTATTTTACATAGTGTCTGTCTTACCACTGAGAGTGTTAATCAAATGTTGCTTCATCAATATACATACCGACGCTAAAATTTACGGGGCTGCTAAGAGGTTCTTACTTATGTGACCGTCAAGGAAAAGACCAGATGATGCAAAATGGGAATGGAGAAGATGTCTGGATTCGGCAAGGAATGAGGCCCAGGATTCACGGATGCGGACAATCCGGGGGATAAAAAAGGCTTCTGGTCCAGTTACATTGTGTGTCGCCTTAAGCGATATATATTTCATGTGATGTGTATTCTAAATAATGCAAAGTCGTGTCAGGAGGGGACACTTTAAGGCAGGCATGCTGTACCTGTGTTTAATTTAGGACCTGTCCACTGTTGTGTTTATCAAGGGGAAGGACAGGGACAGTGTCACCAGCAGTGCCCCCCAGACACCTGCGGGAGGCCGCTCTCTCCGCCGCCACGGGGCCCGCGGCCGTGTTTAGCCAGCCCCCCCCCGTGCAGACGTCCCTTGCCTGGTGGTCTGTTGTCATATCATCTTTCAGCGAGAGCACAGCCAGGTGAGAAGCACATGCTGAGGCGACTACAAAAGGCCGCCACCTGTGGGGCGGCTGGGGCCTCCGGCGACAAACCCGCCGTCCAAATTAACACCTCGCCGATCGACCTCCAGCTTCCCGGGTTTTTTTGTTTTGTTTTTTTTTCATTCCTGGACCCCTATATGCAGGAACGGATGGGTGAAAGAGACGGGGACACGGACTGCACTCCAGCCGCACACAGTAATGTCGCCGAGAGTCGTTAGTTGGATGCATTCTTGTCGGCGGGGAAAACACCGGACTGGGACAGAAACAAGCCAAACGGGAACGTCTGCAGCCCTGTCACACGGGAAAAAAAATAAAAATTCCGGCGCCTCCAGGTTTAAAGGGGGTGGGGGGGTGGCATCTGAGCCCTTCTAAATACTTGTCTTGACCCACTCCCCCCCAAAAAAGAAAATAAAATTTAAAAAATAACGCAGCCCCTGCAGGAGGCTGTAATCTGCTTAAGTGCACTTGCTCCGAGAGAAGCCTTCTCTCTCCGACAGATGGCATTAGCTGGATTGCCTGTAACCGGAGTCACACGCGGTGTGTTGCCAGCGGCCGCCGCAGCCGCTCTGAAATCTACGCCGGCCGCTTTCATCCCCCGAATATCCAACTGCAGGGCGAACACATCCATCCATATGCCCCCGACGCACACATCCTGTCTTTAGCGTGATATTCTGGGTGTGTGCATTAACTTCCTGCCTCACTGTCGCCCCGTTTATACTGGCGGGAGAATGTCTCCGTCTCCCAGGAAAGAAGAAGACTTGAAGGCGATGAATATTTCAGTTCTTTCCTTTTTTTTTTTTTTTTTCCTGATGTGCTTTGATCTGGCTTTGATTTCCTTACCATTCCATTCGGATGACTTCAGTCTGGCTTTCTTTATCCTGAAAAATGTACACAGCCTCCATATGTTTTTTTTTTTTTTTTGCAGACCCACCCATCTACTCCCACACATGAGATATTAGGGTGATTCGGAACATCCTGTGCCTCCTGTCCTGGACAGCAGATGCCGTTGATATCCCAGATGCTGAGACACCTCGGCCGGATCTGCCAGTTTTGCTGCCGTTCTTGGCCGGCGCCATATCAGACAGCACGTTCGCTGCAAACGAAGTTAACGGACGCGGAGGTAACGAGCCAATCGAGTGTCAACGGCTATAAACAAAGATTGTTATCTTATTTGCGACATCGCTTATGTCTTCTGACTCTGCTGAAATCTGTTTAGTCTCACCGTCGAGGTTAACTAATTAAATAAGGACTCAGATCACCCGTGAAAAGACCCTGAAATTAATGACATGTGATGAATTTAGGTGTTTATTTTAATTGGTTGCTAACTGTAAACAGCGGGAGTTATACCAACACATACAAGGACTTGGATGGTTTATCCCTGTTCTGGATCAACGAGGACACAGACATTAAGAAGTGAAAAGGAAGACGTTTGCTGCATTGAATTAATGTTCTTAATGGTGACCTTGGTAGGTCTGAAAGACAGAGCACTCATGACATTTTGATTCTAAGCCTGATTAACATACACAAAATTGTTCTCGTGTCATTGTGAAATATTTCAAAAAAAAGAGGGAAAAAGGGGAAACATTTACTTATTTTCCTCCACGATGATTCATGCTGAAAAATAAGGATGATGAGGATGATGACTGAATAATACAGTAGTAATAGGCTACATTTTCTTTCAGACTTCAAATCATCCCTGCGTTGTTTGCTCCTGCATTGTTTCAGAACTGTTTACCATGCCGTCATCAAATCCTGTATGACTGAAAACCCATAAACAAAAAGCATTAGCGGAGAAGCTGGCATTGCCCGCCTTCGTAATACTGCAGGAAATGCCTCAAAGCCGCCCTGGTGACACTGCACAGCGGGAGGGGCAGTGTTTCATCTGCAGGCAAACAGGTCACCATAAAAAACACATGCATATGGAAAAGGAAAATCAACCAGGGAGTCACATGGCTGTGTCGGAGGTGTCATGTGACCGCGGAGGTCTGGAAAGTCCACCGTGGGGGCTCCCAGTTCGCCAGCGCCCGGCGCTGTTGCCCGCCCCCCCAGACGCTCCTGCCCGGCGTCTCTCGTCCCAAAACCGCAGCCTCACAGGATGAGGACTTCCTCCTCTCTGACAGGCTGTCTCTAATTTCGGTTTCATCTCCTGCCACTTCCCTGACCAGAAACTGTTTGGAGTTGCCCGGCCCAGAACTGGCATTCCCCTCCCTGCCCCGCCACGCCCCCCCTTCACACTCACCCAGGCCTGCTCACCCTTCACCCCCCCCCTGCCCCCGCATAGTCATCCCCATGCTCCCCGGTGACACACCTTATGACGGGATGACCATCTTCCCTGTCCCTCTTCCCACACCACACACCCATCCTTCTGACCCCCCCCACCCCCACAGGGACAAAGACCACTAACGGAGATTGACTGCTATTTCGGACACATAAAAAACACATTACACTTGCGCTTTGCCGTAGCAGTTTGTGCCTCTATCACTAAATGCATGCGCCAGCTTGCGTAAGGGGCAGGACAATTACAGCTAAACGTTTTTTTTTATTAAAAGAATATATAAAATAATGCATTACGCTGCGTTTCTAAATGTCAATTGGCCTGTGGGGCCAAGGGAAGAGGCAGTAATATTTCTTTCTATTCAGCAGTCCAGTCTCCTCAAAACTAGCTGGGAAACTACAGGATGGCTTTTCTTCTCGGCGGAATGTATGTTTGCCCCCCTCGTCAATCACAGCTTCGGTGGGAGGGGGGGGGGCCTGTTCAAACAGAAAGTGACGTGGATAAAAAAAAAAAGGCTTAGAAAAACTCAGATGAGAGCGTCGACGGATCTTCTGCGGGCGATTTATCTCTGAGACGAGATGGCGATGAAGCCGGGGGTCTCCTGCGGGCCACGGCAGCGTCCAGGCAGTAGGGAGGCGTATGCGTGCAGCGTCGGCGGTGGAGACATGAAGGGAGACTTCATCTGGTCAAGGTGGCGAGCGGTTAACAGGGTGACAGGGGGGACGGCCGCTTCTGAGGGAGCTAAAGCAGCTCAGAATGATCTGCCGACTTCCAGAATGTTCTCCTTCTAGAAATATTCGCATGCCAACTCTCCTTCTTCTTTTTTTCCTCCCTCCCTCTCCCAGTTCAAAACTTTTGTCAAATAAAGTTTGCACATCTATTTTGGTAACAGCACTTCTTTTTTTCCCCCCCCTTTTCGTTTTTAGCGTGTTACTCCACATCAGAGATTCAGAGAAGGTCCTTTTGTGTCTGGCTTTGCCCCAAAGGCAGTCGTGTTGCGAGGCAGATTAATAATTACAGAGTACACAACATCGGGGAAAACAATTTCTGAATCTTTGATGTCAAACATGAGAGAAACCAAAATTACAAAGAAAAGTGTATAAAGAGGAAAGGTCCAGTAGTTTTTCATTCCATGCTTCTTTCTCCCCGCGTTGGCTGCATTTCCTGTTATTGTTACAGTACACTGTTTGGCAGTGCATTAAAAGTATTAAAAGATGTCTATAAAGGTTCTTTCCTGCGCTGGGGCTTCATGGGGTGTCCACATTCGTGACCAAACTATCAGAAGGACGACAACAAAGACACCATTTTGCTTTTCTTTTTGTCGTTGTTTTCTTAAGCGAAATGTTAGCACGCTCTGAGACTGTTTACGAGGTGTCGGCATTTTTTTTTTTCGCCCGGTTTTTAATTGACCCAGCCAACTTTAGACGCATGGTCTAGAGAGAATCGGCCCAAAGATAGACCACAAGCTACAATTATAAAATAAAAAAAAAGGACGTAGACATCAAACATGAAGCCTTGCGATGTTCTGGTATGTTTTTTTTTTTCTTCTTATTTTCGCCTCATCCCCAGGACCACAAGGGTGGGGGAGGTCCTGCGGGCGCCACAGACACAGAACAGCGGCTAACCGTGGCCACGGGACGAAAGCCCCCAGCCAGTGGGCCCATTAAGCGTGCGATAAACGGCGATGCTCCGGGAGCGTTCCGGGAAGAGCGACACCCGTGTTCTGAGTCAGGGGCCTATGTGCCCGCAATGCATAATGCGGTGCCTGGCTGCTGGAGGATTTCCTGCACACAGGAGAGCAGACAGCAGCGACAGCAGCAACATGACAGCTGCTCTGTAGGTGCCAGTCCCCGGCAGAAGGTGCCTTGGAACACGGCGGCGGATTTGACTGCTGCCAGTCAGCGCGGGATGAGTGAGCACACTCAAAATATCACACCCACTCAAAGGGGTCTATTTACAGAGCGCTGGTGGGGAAGGTAAGGGGCACGCACACTGTCGCCGGAAATCAGGTCAGCTTATTAGCATGATAGCAGCATTTAATTTCCTCATTATGGGTTAGAATGAAAGGCAACAGCTTCAATGGCGCTTCCTTCAATCGCAGACCCCGTATACGCATCTGTGCGCCTGTGATTGTTGCCCAGGGGACTGGAAGTATCTGGACTACGAATACGGTCAATGTTCTTAAACCCGAAGGTGTAGAGTCTCTGCAGCCGTGTGCCGTGTCAGAGGCACTCACACTGTTTCTCAGATAGGACGCAGGAACGAGTCGGAGAGGCCGAGGGGCGACACGGTGCCACAAGGAAGAATCTGATCGTCTCAGAAATGGCCACGCTGATGGAAGGTACTGTTCCGTGGAAATGTGTCAGGTAGTAAAAGAAGCTATTCTGGGTCAGGAGTGTGTATTTGCTCAGGAAAAAAGAAAAACAATTTAGCACTGGAATATATTAAAATGAACAGTAACACAATCAAAAATAAGAACCGTTTGAACCGTTCTTCAAAAAGTTACTGATATTTTGTTGCATCGCTAACTGAACAACGCTTCATCCCCAATCCTCTCCTTAGGGGCACATGAGCCATTCCATGTACCAGTTCACTTAATTAACCTTAAATTAGTTAAAGAACTTGATGAGGTACTGATTATCAAAGCATGGTATGGTAGTGGTTGAATCAACAAATACACAAGTATACTGGATGATGATTCTTGCAAATACTGATTTTAGAAAGACTGGTTTTAGAAGAGATTTTGAAAATGCTAAGCTAGGACACTTTGGCCGACATAACATAGTTTTGCACCAACATCGAGACTTTTGCACAATATAGTTTCGCAGAACTTAATATTCCGATGGGTCTGAATGTCATCAACATTTGGAAATCTAGAAAACAGTATTAGAACCTGAATCTGTTATTTAAAGGCCAGATTAGCACCCATAAATAAGCAAAAACACAAACATCAGATTTTTCCATCAGTGCTGGTTATGTCAAATGAAACATAGAAATATGAGCCTGAATCTACTACTGTGTGCCATACTGCTAAAACGGGCCCTTGTTCTGACCCCTTCAGCCAGGAAAAAAAAAAATAAACAAATGTTCTGAAAATGGTACACCCTATATATAACACAACAATTAATCATATCAAGGAGCAGCGGATGTTGTTGTGAAGGATTTTTTTTAGGAAGGACAGATCTAATTTCTGATTATTCTCTCTATGGTCTTCAGTCTCTGAGCTGAAGGTTTGCGGTGTAACTCAGTGACAGCCATAGCAAACACAGGAACATCCAGAACTGACATGAGCTTCATCAACTAAGCATTTTGTGTCCTTGATGCAGAACTAAAATTTGCGACAGCAAAGTCTCGTCATCTCACATGCTAAGTACCCGTGTTTCCTGTTTGCCAAAAAAAATTGTCTTTGAGATACGTGATTTTATCTTGCTTTATCTGTATAAAAAGTTTATGTCGCCCTAGAAG
>JAABNY020000095.1:9641311-9662649 GCA_015164015.2 Brevimyrus niger | reverse complement strand
AAACGGCATTGTGTGAAGGACCGTGCGACACCCTAGATCTACCCACTGCCCCCACCGGGCGCTCCACCCATCGGCGCTGAGGCGGGGGGGAAACCTGTGCTGAGGCAGGGGGGAAACGTGTGCTGAGGCAGGGGGGAAACGTGCGCAGAGGCAGGGGGGAAACCTGTGCTGAGGCAGGGGGGAAACCTGTGCTGAGGCAGGGGGAAAACGTGTGCTGAGGCAGGGGGGAGACGTATGCTGAGGCAGGGGGGAAACCTGTGCTGAGGCAGGGGGGAAACGTGTGCTGGGAGCGCAGTGCAATCCATGGGGCTTCAGTGTTAAAGCTACATCCCAGCCATCGTCTAGATCCTCTACCAAAGTTAGGGGGGCTTATTCCCTGCAGCGCAAGGCTGGGATTCACCCTGAATGGGATGTCAGACAGTTTAAGGGTACACTGTCTGAAAGACGTGTGCAGCCCTGGTACAGTTTTGTTCCCTAGGGAGCAAACAATACTAATGTGACCCCAGTGGTACAAAAATATAACTCGAAGTCCGGAGGTGATGGAACCATCGCCCCAGTCAAGTAGGCGAGAGGTAACACTGCTATCCAGAGAGCCGGCACCTATGTGCACAGAGCTCTACTTTCATGATACATTTCATTATGAATTAAATCATGAACTACAAAGGGCTAAGCTTTTACCTGTATAACATTCGCTTCATAGTCATATCAATATTTAATTACTACATACTCATCTTCACTTTTTGATCTGAATAGCCGCCATTCGACTTTATTTTTCTGTCACTGAATTGTCTGAATATTTCTATAGTATAATATGTCTAACATGAAGTAACTGTCGCACAGTTCTGCATTCTCTACTGGATCTCGGTTACCCCAGCTAACCTATTAAAATACAATCTGTGCAATCTGCCAGCTTTGAAGCACGCGGTGCTTCGGAATGCGTAGTTACGCTACAGGTCATTAACAACTTTGGATTTATACCACCTGTGGGTGACTCATAATAGTTCTTTTTTACCCGGAGAGAAATAGTTTACCACATATTTTTTTTTTTTGGTTTAACTCTGAATTGAATTATACGTAGCTTTGCAAAAAAAAAAAAAAAAAAACAATAGTAAACAAACAAATGATACAAAATTTGCTCTTTAAATGGGAATGTAATTATCTCACCTAGAACAACTACATGTCATCCATAATTACACCAAACTGGTGAAATGCGACATTAGTGCTACATGCTCTGCAATATGAAGTTTCACTCTGTGACTTGTCCTTTCACAGAACGAGCCTGGAATGTATTCCTGCCCCACAAATGTGTCCCATATCAGCCACGATACGTTTGCTCTCAGATACAAACAAAGACTTTGTCTGTTAAGTGGGACCATGTCTCATTGACTTTGTGGGATTATGTTGTCACCAGGCTGCACTAGACATGCAGTAAATCAGTGCTTTTCGACTTTACCTCACACAGGGAGGTAAATAAGGACACAAAGCAGTGATCCACACATCTCTACAAGAAAACAAGGACATGAGTACTTAACTACAGCCACCAAACTGTATACTCTGCAGGAATTACTTAGAAAACTCTACAAGTAATGCCATTAAAATGCTGATGTTAAGCCCTCATAAGTTACAGAATTAGGTTGGTATATGTATTCCTTGTTTTTTTTGTCTGCTATACCTTTCATATATATATATGACTTTTTGTTCAGAGGTCAGGCTCCTCCATCTTACCTTCCATTAACGAAGGATTTTTAAGATTAAAGAAGTTTTGTTGCCCATGGAATGGTCATTACATCAGCCACACCCAGTACAAAGAATAACCAGCAGTTTATGTGCAACAGTACAGAGGACGCAAGTGACACTCAGAGCAGCAGAGACGCATAGTTCAGGTCCAGAAAGTCAAAGTCCAGACCACCTTTCCTCTGGATTTTTACGTTCTAGACCTAATCTGATCACCTCCAAAGCGCAGGTGTAGGTGACACTGCTGCGGTCCAGATGTGGCTATGATGCAGATGGCTTGGGGGAAGAAACTGGGTAACACTTCACTTAAGGCCATGTTTTTAGTAATTTATAAACACATTCATAATGCATTATAATGCATTCATAAGGCATTATGATCACGGCTGTAAATATTTATAAAAAGAAAAAAAACACATTATAGCCATGCATAATATGACTTCCTTAAGAAGCTTTTACTTATAATGCAGCGCCTTATAAATGCATTATTATTTATTATTTATTATTGTTATGAATGTGTTTATAAATCACTAAAAATATAGCCTTATGTAAAGAGTTCCCGGAAACTCTAGCTGGTTGTCAGCATTCTGATATTATATCTCCTACCCGACTCCAGTGGTGAGAGCAGCTTGTGGTCAGGGGGGTCTGGAGGGGGGTCTGGTTCTCGCAATGTACTCTATGCTTTACTGCAGCAGTCAAGGGGTGGTAGTTTGGTCCCTATGATCTTCTAGACTGACCCATGTGGACCGGCATACCATTAGTGATGAGTACTGTGTGTTTACTCATGGTCAGGGTCTGCTGACTGTTATGGGACCTCTCCAGCAGCTCCACCAACCTCCTCCTGTCCCCGTAGCAGGGAATGGTGACTTGAAGTGCCTCAACATCTCTTAAGACTTCAGGGTGTGCAGCAGCGGTGGCCAATCTTATCCACGAAGGGCCAATGTGTATGCAGGTTTTTGCCGCAACTCCCTAATTAGATTACTAATTAGAGGACCGATTGGATGAAGAGTCCTCACACCTGGGTTTGAACAGCTGACCTACAGGTTATCCCAAAAGCTTGCATACGCGCCGGCCCTTTGCGGATAAGATTGGTCACCCCTGGTGTACAGTGTCCATCCCACCTCATCCTACTCTGCTTATTTTTTTAATTATTTTATGTGTATAGCGCATTTTGACGTTACATCATCTCAAAACACTTTACATTATCCCTGCCCAAAGCCCCCAGTGAGCAAGGCAGGAATGACAGTAGCAAAGAAAATCTCCATAGAAGGAAGAAACCTTGGGAGGAGCTCGACACAAAGGGGGAGCCCATCCGCCTTGAGTTGGGAGAGGAAGTCAGATTAACCAAGTCCCATTTTACAGGCTCAAATTTGTTAAGTCCGGGTTTAAATGCAGCAGGGCGGGCCAGAAGGAGGTCGCAGGCAGTAGGGGCATCACAGGTAGCAAAGCAGGCAGGATATCTTACTCCTTTTGGATCTCCAGGCAGCACCTGGTGCTTTGGCAAAGTAGATGAGATGGGAGGCAGCGTAACCGGCTTTCTTCTGGCCGTCGTGAGATGGTGGTCCTGCAATACTTTTTGTATGTGAAATCGGTATGAACATTCCACGATGGACAGGCATTCTGTCCAAAAGTGTCTTCTGAGATGCCATATAGATCACTACAGTCGAATATTGTTGGCGTTATTGGGCATATCTTGTTATTCTGAAGGTTTCTTAAGAGCACAGAGTTCTGTTTTTCATTTCAAAATTGATATGTTCGAAGAAAACTTCCTCAAAAAACGAAGAGGCTTTGCTGCCGCGTCGACTGCTGTACACCACGAAAGTGATGCAATCTTTTGATTTAAAATATTTTCTTAACTTTGAGCAAGAAAAACCCAGCCGTAGCCCTCCCTGTAGAATTACTAAGCTATTTAACATAGTGCTTCAAAAGCAGCCCCCCGCTCCGGATGTGTAAGTGTGTGGGAGCGCTGATTACGTCACACCCCCCCCAGGGGGAAGGAGCACATTAGTACCATCCAGGTCAGAGTTCAAAGGGGTTTGTGACTGTAACCCTGCAGGAAGCCTCCGCACAACTGTAAAAGGAGCAGGCCATTTTCCAACCATAGGGTCACAGTTGCAAAAACGGCAAAATAAAATAATTAAATTACAAATTCCCTTTTATCGCCTTTGTAGATGGAGAAGATGATGAAGGAGGATCTGGAGAGATCAAAATCTCTCCGTGCGAAGCAAGCGAAAACACCTAGTCTGTGTGCTACCACCGTCCAAGCGGGATTTTAAGCAGAAGGCTGGATGTGCCTATTAAACCAAGGTAAAGCTAAATATCTCCACAGCCTCAAAAATCGCTAAATCACAGATACAGTGAACCTGGGAAGGCAGAGCTTGAGGCGGATCCCACACTCGCCTGCTATGGGCAATATAGAGGCACCGGTTCTTCTGACCGCATGCCTCTGCTCAGCAGCAGGAAACCCATCAGAACACAACATGTAAACTCCACACACACCCTGAGCTGGGGCAGGAGTCGAACCCAGAACCCCGTCCTCGTGAGGCTAAATATGAAAATGCTACCTGTCATACGTTCAGATACTGTACCTCACACAATATTTTTGGGCGTTTCAAAACTACTACAACTATACACATAGTACCATATTTTTCTTATTGCAGAGTCAGAGTCAGAAGACTTTATTAATCCCGGAGGAAATTGCTCACATTGCGACAGCACAATCACACAGAGACACCAAGACAAGAACGATATAAAATAGGAATGAAGTGAAAAACAATCTGGAACAGTTAAATATTCTAATGAAATAAAATAAAAAATTGAGTCTAAAGTAACTTTGTCCAAAAGTTACAGCAAGTAAAAGTGTATAGGAGTATATTGCACAGAAATATCATCACCAATATCATCAGTGATTATATTGCACTTTTTGGTAAAACTTAGACTTAGACTGATTTCAGTTTTTATCAAATCATACAAACCATTCTATTTTCTATACTTCCACATAAGTCTAACAGCTACATTTCAGGTGAGACTACAGACATAGTCTGTTGAAAATATGAAATTGTTTCAGAGTCTGATATGCGAGCTGCTATTGATGGTGTCCTTATCCGAAAACTCCTAAAATTGTCTTGATTAAAAATCTGAAAAGGCCTATTGCGTACCTAGAGCAGAAATTAGGGTGTGCGATGTATCAATTGTTCACAGAAGTGAACGAAATGCAGCACATTCACACAGCATAAAGTTGCCTTTGATCGATGCAGACTTTCAATTAACCTTCCACTGTGATAATTATCACTGTGATTGGATACTTTAGAAAGATGGAAAATTCTCACTGGTCTTGACTTTGCGCATTATAACAGTACTATCAGAATATTTCTTTCACTGCTTCTTTAATGATGTCCATCCCATCGTGAATGTCCTGCTGGGATACACCTGCAGCTGTTTGAGTTCCTCTGTGGGTAGCAGCATGACATCAAACCTCCATAGATCTGGGGTCAGTTCCTGACTCTGGCTCTGCATGTGTGTGTGTGTGTGTGTGTGTGTGTGTCTGTCTGTCTGTCTGTCTGTCTGTCTGTGGATCATGTTTATATTAAATTGTGGGGATCAATTGTCCCCCACAATATACAAAAAAACATGATATTTCGACATTGTGGTCCCCATAAAGATCTGTAAATGCAATCAAAAGACTAAAAATGCCATAAGTCTTGTATTTTGCTTGGTTACCTATGGTTAAGGTTAGGGCTGGGTAGGGGTTATGGTCGTCATGTTGGGATTAGGGTTTTGTCCACAGAAATGAATGGAGAGTCCCCATAAAGATATAACTACAAACCTATGTGTGTGTGTGTGTGTATGTGTGTGTGTGTATGTGTGTGTGGGTTGTACAGACGCATAAATAGATGCACGTGGGTTTCCTGCCAGGGTAGAAAACATGGCTTGATGCGAATCGCTGCCTCTAAATGGCCCACTGTGTGTGGCCTGTGATGTACTGGCACTGGACCCCCTCGTCTCACACTTCTGGCCTCTAGCCCTCTACTGGCAAAGGAGTTAGAGATGGAAACAGTTGCTTTGCCCATAACCTGCCACTGTGCCGAAATCAATATTTCTGTGATTTCTACTTATTGATTTTGTTAAAATAGTCCAGCGAAGTAACATTAAGTTACACTGCTAACAACCTTGGTAATATGGTAATAAGTTCTGAAATTACTGCAACATAGGCCCGTAAACCATGGTAAACTGTTTCTCAGTTGTTTAGAGGAAGGTGGATTGTATGATTCATAACTTTTCATTGTTTTAGGAGCAGGGGAGCGTGATTTCCTAGCAGCCCGAGGATGAAAGGGGCCTGTGGAGAAATGGTGAATCACTCACGCTCCCGGATTCCTTTTAAAGGACGTGGGCAGCAGCGATGGGCTTTAGCTCCACTGTTCTGTCGCCAACCAATCGGACAGCCTTCCGGAGTCACACTGTCGGTCCTGTTTGCGTCGCCCATGCAACATAGGGGAAATGAGCTGTGTGCCACGACTATTTCTGATCTCTTTGAAGCCTTCCTTCTTCTTTGCCGGACCTTGGGGGAGCGGGCGCCAGGCGGGGGGGCACGTGCTGAAAGGCTGGGAGGTGCCATGGACACTCTGATACCCTGCTCCGGCGGGTAAGGGGGCTGAGGTGGGTTTCGGGGGATGGGGGTCCCCAGCGTGAACTGCGCCTCTTCTCTTTCCTACACATCCTCTTGCGGGAGGATGAGGCTCTGCAGGCCTCTGAAGACCTAAAAGCCTGAGAGTGATCAATCTCTCATGAACGCCCAAACTCCGCTGTTCCCTTCGCGGCTAGCGGCTGCTATTATTGTAAACACATGTAAATTACTCGGGACACTCAGTGATGCCATTTAGTCCGTTCTACTGACTTTTGTAGTGCAAAGAGAACCTCATTTTGTCATCCACGCGATCAGTGACAAATAAAGTTGACTTTGACTTTTGACTTTGATTAGGGCCAGAGGAGGAAGATCATTTTCTTGTTTTTGTGACCGAATTTACTTATTGTCAATATCTGGCTGAGAATCCTGGGGATGTTTCCAAACCCCTAAATTCATGACACTTGAAACGGCAGCATTGCACAGCTTTAAATTCCACAGTGAAAATTAGGTCAGGCTGGTAGGGAGTTTCCTCTTTTTCCCCCAGAATTATTTACATCCATATTTAACACTGACGAGCTGTTTGAAGTGACTAAATTTAAAAAAAAAATTAATAATAATAATAAAAAAAGATTAATGTATGGCAAAGCAGTTTCTTAACTCGTTAGTTAAATTATTCAACAAAGGATTATTTTTCTTCTGCAGATTTTCCTGCCTTTGTTGCACCATGGCCATAAAGTAAATAGCGAGAGGCAGCCGATGCAGATGATTAGTTACGGAGTAAATTTTGCTCCTCTCATGATCTTTGCATCTGAAAACAAAAACAACCATGAGGGTGGCATGACGCTGCTCCGAGTCAAAATCATGGCTGACTCCATCTCAATGGGTAGCCTCAAAGACAACTTGGAGTTGTATAGAGACAATGACCAGCAGCACTGATGATGTCATCACCGGCCAATGTGAAGGCTGCCCTTTGACCCTGGGCCAGTTTATGGCCCAATCCCTCCATTGGTCTAACTTCTACCAACTCTTAATTAATCACATGCAGTAACAAGGGTGCACTTTCGCTAGTGCGCAAAGCCCACACGCATAGTCACATATGTACACAGACGCGTACAGACACATACACATATACAGCTCCACACAAACAGAGACACAAACACACACACAAGCACAGACGCACACACAGACGTAGAGACAGAAACAAACAGACAGACAGCCACACACACATACAGGCTCGTCTCCCCTCTGACACCCTTCTTTGAGGACTGAATGCCCCCCACCCGCTGAGACCGGAGCAGACAGAGCCCTGTCTCCAGTCTGGCTTGGGCAAGGCCAAGCCCGCTTTGCCCGTTCGCCGACAGGCCCGCTGTTCCTGCCCTAGCAGGGGGCGATAATCACATCAAGCTCCCTGACAAGACGCATTGAATTCAGCCTCGGTCCCCTTAAGAGCCCCGGCACCCATCAGGCTTTTCAGCAGCACAGTGACGTAACAATGAGCCGCTTGTGTTTTCATTTTTCACCCTCCATCTCTCTTTTTTTTACCTCCTTGCCGAATTATTTCAAAACGGACGTCCGACTTCACGTCATGAAAACAAAATTCAACTTGTTAGACATAAATGCAAGGGGCGACGTCTGTCCAAAAAGATGCCGAACAAAACAGAGCACCTTTTCATCTGCATAAGGCTTTTCTTACTCCTATATTTATATTTATATATATATATGTACTGATGCCTGTTTTGTAAACAAAAATGCTTCTGCATACTGAGGTGTACTTTCATCAGGTTGGAAGAATGCAGTGTTGGAGCTGATTTTCTATGACTTTTACGTTTTGTTTTTTTTTTCCCCGATTACTGTGGAATAAAGGTGCACCGGTCAACAGGCGCGTTTTCTCAAATTGGCCAGTGTGTAATGGCAATCGATCGCGGGAGCAGTGACAGTGCATGAGGTTCAAACCGTACACTGTCGCAAGTCACCAAAGGGTAGTCGGCCACCAAGAAAGGATGCTACCGCTTTAAGACTAAGAGGTCCGGGTGCTACCTATTAGCACAAAGGCGATCAATTCAGTTGCGGCTCTTACGGGTAGCTGCCTCATAGCCCGTCCTGGCGATCGCACGTACACCTGCAGGGCTGCCTTCCATGCATGCGGTACGCGTCGCTCCACGAGCGTGTCCGGGTTGCGCGTATGCGCACGTGTGCGTCTCGTGCGAAACGGAGATATGCGCCTCAATCTCGATCCATTCCACACCAATATAAACGTGTCCAAGATTCAGGCAGAATCCGAGAAAACTTGAGGGGGGGAGTTGTTCCTTTTTTTTTTTCTTTCTTTTTCAAATCCACCAAAACTGAAGAAAAATGCAAGTGACCGCTGGGGAGCAGTTCTGTGGCCTGCACTTTGGTGAGAGGGGGATCCAAGCGTCCTGCTGGAGCCTCATTCATCACCTGCTATCAATGGCCGCCGCTCTGCCTCCGGCTGGCGGCCCAGGTAGGGTGCCGTGCCACACAATGTGGGAGGATTAGTATCAAAGCCGCAAGGGACTGGGCCCCGAGTCTCGGGCTGCCTTTCAGTGCTAGCGGGGACCGAACGCAGCACCGGCCAAGGTCACCGTCTCCTGCGTGGAGAGGACTGGGAACGGACCCTGGGAATCGGCCGCTTCTCCTCTCATCATTGCGGGGGCTTCCAGCACAGCAGGTGTCTCTCTGTTAAACGTACATCTGTTTGTCTGGGGATACCGTAGCTGACAACAAGATAAAGCCGCCATTTTCTTTTAACCACCCCCCCCCCCCTTACTCTCTCTTTTTTGTTTTGTTTTCTGGGCTTTCTTGCTTTATTTCTCGTTGCCCTTTTGTTTCCTTTTTTTTCGAACCGCTTTTTTTTTCTTCTTCTTTTTACGCGACGACTGTATGCGAGTTTCGCTGAAAGAATTCGCGCATTGTGTCCAGCAGCTTGGGTTAGCCTAGCAGCGTGCTAATGCTGAAATGGTGATCGCTGGGAGAAGAAACGAGGGGAACGGATGGTGGAAATGGGACGGGGGGGGGGGGGGCACTGCAGCTAAAAGGGCAAGAAGATGGGGTGGAGGAAGTGATCTGAAGAGCCAAATGATCACAGAACCTTTAATGTAAGAGAAGATCAGGAATTAGCCTGTGTATTCTCTCGTCCCGTCTATGTCCTCAATGCATTCCAGTGGAAAAATGGAATTACAGGTAAAAGTTGCCTTGATATGGGAATATATGGTTCTTAATTGATTTGTTGTTTTTTATTCAGCAATTTTATGCCTTGTTTTGTTGATCTATTGTATAACAAATGTTAATAACTGTATAAATAATTGCATGTGAGAGTCGATGGTCATGTGATGGCATGAATTGAATGGGGCTTGTAGAGCAGAGCAAATGGCGAAAGTTGACAAAAATCTTGTTGTGGTGGCCTACCCACAGAAAGGTCAGAAACTGCGAAGATTATTAATGAGGACGGGAAAATAAAGGGAGTGAGGTAATGATGATGTAGAAGCTGGGCCATAATAGATTTTGAGGCAAAAAGCTAGTTTTTCTCCAATGGGTTGTGGGCAAGTTGTCATGACGACAGGGATGTTCTGCTGATGAAGTCTTGCTCCTCGTTGTCCAATCAGATCGTGGGGCTAAAGCCGCAGCATGAACAGGAGAGGATGCACCTATTCCGGCAGCACAATGCCAAGCAGGACAGCCCGGTCCGGGACCACCAACAGAATCTGACAATTCGGAAAAGGCACCGGGCCACAACGGTTCAGCACAAAACGCGAACCTGGGAAAGAAGGGAGTGGGACAGCCAGGTAGGGGGCCATTGTCACATCTGCTGCTGCTAATGTCACAGTTTGCCACTGATGTAAATATTGCCAAAAATGTAACTTGCTGTATTGTTCCCATTCATCAGGCTAATCTTTGGTGGGAAAAAAAATTTGCGAGATGTGCTGTGAATGACAGAGAGCTAAATCCGTTATTTTCAAAAAGCTAGCTGGTTTTTACATTATTTTTATGTCGACTTTTGCATGCACGCTCTGGCAGGTGGTTTGGCTAAAGTAGCTGGTGGGAAAAAATTTAATTTCCGGCAAAAGAAAAAACACAAATATTAAAAATCGCAAACTTATCGCATTATATGTATTTGCCCATTTTGCAGTGGGCTTTAATGCAACAGCAGAAGAGATCAATATGCATAAACCACAGGTTGTCATTCGGACAAAAGAAAGAAATTCCAAGAGAAGCATTATTTGGGCCTTTTATCCGAATCCCTGGGTTCAATTCTCCCTTTTTTCACGTCCCGAGTCGACAGCGTAAACGCGAAAATGCCTGTAGCTCAGTTGGTCGTACTGTGCTTAGCAGAGACTCGCTGCCCGCACTGCAGGTAGCCATTACGGTCATCCTTTTAAGTGGCGTTTAGCACACATCATATCGTGGTGGCACCACCGCGAACGTCCGACGTCTGCAAACGGTGCGGCGATAAGGTGATTAAAGTGCCCGCTTTTCCATTAGTAGGCTTGTTGTGCTCCGTCCATCATCCACCCATCCATCCATCCATCCATCCATGCAGCCCCCCTCCCCCCCCCCTCCCCCCCCCCCCCCCCCCCCCCCCCCCCCACCTCTGTCCCCCTCACCTCCCTCCAATATCGCTATCGCGGGGTCTCTGTGGGAAGCTTTTCGGCACGCTGGCCCCCAACTGTGGATGTGTTTGACGCTTCAAACTTGAAGGTGAAATGTATAATGTCAGCATGGAGGGCCGTCATTATCCCCACCTAGCTGGAGATCCGTAGAGCCGACACTGTGTGGAGGACGGCGGTCGGACGGGGGAATCGGCGCCAAGATGGTCGCTATAGATACGGGTAGGAGAATGCGGTATTTGGAAATCTGATAGGAAAATTGGAAGATACTTCGCTGTAAACATCATTAGGATTCAATTCATTTGATATGTATACAGCTCTGGAAAATAATTAAGAGACCACAGCAACATTTTCAGTCTCACTCATTTCTCAATTTATGGTTAGTCGCCTGTGTAAAATATACATTGTTTTGCTAACTCCAGCCTGCCTCTTCCCTGCTTCTCATTAATGAAGGGCTTCTTCCTTGCTTTATGGGACTTCAGTCCTGCTTCTTATTAATTTTCCTTGCAGTGCACTTCACACCACCTAATGTTTCCCATTTTTTTTGAAGGTCACTTGAGGTCATCCTCCGATTTATGAGCCACTGCCGGATAACTTATGGTCATCTCTGGCATTATAAAGTTGCTTCTGCCCTCTACCTGGCTGTTTTTTTTTTGGTTATTCCTAGTGTCTCCTGCTTCACCTTGTTCTGGTGTACTGCTGTCCTACAAACATTGAGCCTCCTGGAAGCGGCCTGCCACTCAATGTAGCCTTCTGCCAGCAGAGCCAAGATTAAATGATTTTAAAATGCAGATTTTTAAAGATATAGAGTAGTCTTTTAAGTTTTTACCAGAGCTGTGTGTCTGTATGTGTGTGTGTGTGTGTGTGTATCCCACAATGCCTTGTGCAAAGTCCACATGACCACCCACCACCCAATGAATCAACATGCCGTAAACGAGAGATTCATGACATACCTATAAAGCTGTAGCTTATTTGAAAGGGAACATTGCTTGCAGCATTTTGATATATAAAAATCATGAGGGGACCTCAGACATGAGGAGAGTTATTTGGACATCTAAGGGTTTGCCTGGCTGGTATCTACATGTGATATTTATCACTGTTTATATCATCTTTTTCTCCATTTCTATCTCCTTGTGCAAAATGTTATTGCTGGGACTTGCATATGCTAGCTAGTTTTGTTTACAGAGAACACAACTCTCACAAATCTCTAGGTTAAGAAGAACAGAAGAACACAAATTCAAAATTCATTCGTGAGAAGATACAAACTCAGTATGGCACGCGTAAAGCTTCAGTACTTTGGGAAAATGTTGGATTCTAAATAATTAAAATTATTAAGGATTCACCTACTCAGCAGAAATCATAGTAAAACATTAACTTGAGGATTTCAATAACTGTGAAATAATTAACACTGATACAGCATTAAACTATTTGCGAATAACCTCTTTGTTTAGATGGACACATTTTTTTCATTTAAAACCCTTTTTTCTGTGCATAAAATGAACGGGTTTACATCCCTGGGTTGGGATTCAAGAATGACTCCATCTCTCTATAATTACAGTTACAATCAGTTACTCAGAAATAACACATTCTGATTACTCTCAAATTCTTCACTACTGAAATAATTTAGGAATCAAGATAATTGTGATCTGGTCATTCTGACAGGTACACCAATTAATGTTCCATTAGTTGTAAACTTCAACAAAATGTAAAATAGAAGGTGAGACAGAATGTAAAAAGCACATTCATTTAAACTGAAGACAAATCACATGCAATGCAGCTGAGTTCTTAATGATCTGTGCTATCTTGTGCTATATTGTACAATTTGAATCTCTACAGATGTAGACAGCAGACTCCTATTGCTATGGTCTATTTAAAAAAATATGCGGCAATAACACCAGTCCCCCAATTAACTGATATATCAACTGACTAAATTGACATAATTCACATTAGTTAATAAGAAAGATCCAATACATTGCTTTGTATATTATGTTTTATATTAGCTTTATCAGTCATGTGATGCTAACTTGCCCAATGGCAATGCTAGAAAGATTTATTTAAATGAAATATAAGTATTTGCTATTGATCCATACATTGGGTCAGGGTGCTTGGCAAGTGCTTTAGATGAATCCTAACAAGGCCTTTAAATACCCAAATGCAGTTTTAAAGCAAAGACCACATTTAACTGTGTCGCCATCAATACGGGTCATTATTGCTTCATCAGCCCTATCAGCTTCATAAAAAATGTGTCCACCATGGCAGAACAATTAAAGGTCTTATATGTCAACAAACAAACAGTGCATGTTATTCACTGTAAATTTGTAAACAAAAAGTCAATGGCTTCAGAGATTTAGGGTAGACCTCTTGCATTAGTAGCTCAATATTGTACACCGATTGATGGTCTATTAGGTGAAAATAGTCATATAACAGAGAGAATGTGTTGGAGACTCCAGCAGATACTGTAAATATCTATGAAAATTAGTGAGCAAGACTGATGAAATATTCTGTCACCTTTCGGTCCAAGTGGAATGATTGCGAAGACAAGAAAAGGCCAAGAAAGTGAGAAGAAAAGCATTTAGATGTAAAAGAATAAAGAAAAATAAAATGACATCCAATGTCTGTTACCTATCATTGAGGCTGAATAGGAGTACCCAATGGTATTTCTATTGTGCTGTCTGCATGTGAATTTATTTGACCTAGTAATACAATTCCAAACAAACAAACAATTAAATCTTGGAAAGGCTTTGAAAATTGAATACCGTTGATTTTATGGCTGTTTGCCAACCAGCCCTTTAGTTGCATTATTGATAGCATACAGCTGCAATAGATCATTTCACAATATGAAAATCCATCTATCCACGCCTTTTCAGAAACCGCTTATACTATTCAGGGTCATGGGAGGTCTGGTGCCTACGGGTGAAGGCAGGGAACAACCCAGGATGGGGCACCTAACCATCACAAGGCCCACTCACACCATTCACTCACACTTACTGTGATACACACACACTGTGATGTCGGCAATTGGGTAACTCCTATTAGCCTCAGCATGTTTTGGGGGGGGGGGGAGACCAGAGTACCCAGAGGAAACCCCACAATGGCACGGGGAAATAATGCAAACTCCACACCCAGAACCCTGCTGGAGAATAGATCTTCGGTCCCAGAAATGTGAGGAGACGCTAACCACTGCACCACCAAGACGCCCCTCAAGATATGGAAACCAAAAACTTTTGTTTTTTGAATTTTAGTTTCGCATTTGTGAAAAGTTGAACCCAACCAAACTTGGCATTAGCTTGTACTAGTTAAATCCTGTCTTTCTAATGCTAGACACCCACAGACATCTATAGAGAAGTTTCTGATATCTGTCACATTAATGTGGGCTGGTCATTTGGGGAAAGTCGCAGTACAATACTGTTATAAAAGATTGTACACACTTGTCAACAGGTTCTCTATAGTTCTTTTTGTAATACTGGTGTGAGTGTACTTACTGTATGAACTGTTAATGTTTATTTTAGTAAAATAAGTACTAAAATCACATAGGATTGCTGATCCAATTCAGTACATATAATGAAAATATCAAATCTAATAATAATATGCTAACACGAGCTTCTTAAAACAAATGGTACCTACTGTAGCGGTAACAAATCACTGCAGGTATTGATGAATGGCCTTTAAAACTGTTAGGGCAAACAAACATTTCATTTAAGAAGCAATGTACTTTGCGCTAACTCACCTGTTTCCTGCATTAAAATTAATTAATTAATCTTCCTAAACCACTTATTTTACTGCAGGGTCACTGTAAATGTCTAATTACAGTTGGCAAATTCTTTCAACATTAATTAAAAAGATTTACAGTTACAGAAGGCATTTTGTAATCCAAGTATATTTTTCGCATGGTGACTATGTATAAATTGTATACTGTGAATTGTGTCTGAAGTTACAATTCAAAAACAATAACAATTATAATAGTTACCCACAATTTTTTCCAGAACATTTTCCAGACATTGCCAAAAACATGTGATGCATACATACTGTATGTAACAAAGGCATGGTCAATCATGACTGAAGCTTTGAGATCATTCTCATGAGAAAGTGGTGTGGCATTCTTGTGAATCTTAAGAACCAAGTCAAGTGGAAATCATCTGATGAACAGATATTGGACATGCACATTAGAGGTCTAATTTTTCTTTAGACACTAACCAGTATCAAAGAAATATCACTACGCTGGCATCAGTGTCCATTAAATCTGAGGACAGAGTTTGTTGGCCAGTTAGACAGATGTGTTGTACGATGAGTAAGAAATTGCTTTAATGAAATTCCGGTTCATCCATTGATGTGGTTCGCTTTGTCTTGTGGGTAGGGGATTGTGTCTGGGGAAGTATACTGATGACGCATGATTTTAAGATTCCTTCCTAAGAATTGTGTTAAACGTCATTTTGCTTGTCATAGGAAATATTGACTTAGCCTTTTCTCATCCAGTGGGACAAATATCATTCTGTCTGTTCATCACTCTCATGCTGAAACCAAGCAGGATTGCAAAACAGTCTGGCTGTTTTTTGTTGAGCCTCATGTGTCGTAAAAGGCTACGCTCCACTTGTTAGCCTGACAGGTCCTTTCTGTCGCCCCTCTGTTCCTGTTACTTATCAGGGTACGAAGAGGGTCAAGAAGATTGTGTACTGATGCGCAAGGTGGTTGCCAGGCTCATTAGCCGGGGAGCCAACCGAGTGGGGTCTTGCTGTGGTTTGCTGAAGTTGGGTCAGGCTGGATTTTAGACCATTACGCTGGGAGTTTGATACCCTCAAGGCTTCAGCTTTCTCGATGTTTTTGTTTCCAGAATGAAAGGACCAGAAACAAAAGTAGACATTACAGTAATCTCAGGACATGGAGTTTTTGTAGCTCACAGTCATCACCAAATGGTCCTTTCGTCCAGATGATGGTCTCCTGGAGCCAGTTCTCAGTGTACAAACTCTGGGTCAGGGGGACAGGAAAGCCCCCCAACATTACCAAAGTTCCCAGCAGGAATGTCAGATTGTGTTTTGGTTGACCAAATTTCTGTATCACATGTTTGAGGAATGTTAGAAGAAATATATTTCACAATCTGATTAGCATTTTCAAAAGTCGCGAAAAGTCCAATGGGATACTTTCAGGCTTAATTTTGAAAAGACCATGAAGATATGGCTTATGCTTAATTCAAGGAAGAATTTCATCTTCCACTGCCATCTATCACACATGGTTCTCTGAACTAAGGTCTTTCTTTAAAAGTCACACTATAAATTATGGACACTTAGCACATATTTGACATGATCAAGGATAATGTGGAAAACCTTGCAATGATAATATCAATAAGAAGACGAAGAGCCAGAGGAAGAGTACAGGAAGGTGCTGGAGAAAGAAAATGTGATGAAAATGTTCCCTGTTGTTAGGAGTTGTGTTAGAAACTCCCAAGGAAGAGGCTATCATTAAGAAATTGTTGCAAAATGGAGGAGATTGTTAGCAACTATGAACTTCATTGAGATGCTATAGTTGTCATAGCAAAGCATGTAAGCAGATGCTACAGCTGTCATAGCAAAGCATGCAAAGAGATGCTACAGGCTTAGCATGTATTCATTTTTGGCAAATAGTAAATGGGGTTTTACTTCCTTTTTGGCAACCTTATCGACTCTCGGCCCAGATATCTATAGAGAGTGGCTGAGATTTGCAACTCATCCCT
Source organism: Brevimyrus niger (assembly GCA_015164015.2). Taxonomy (NCBI): domain Eukaryota; kingdom Metazoa; phylum Chordata; class Actinopteri; order Osteoglossiformes; family Mormyridae; genus Brevimyrus; species Brevimyrus niger. Next base: position 9,645,965 of record JAABNY020000095.1, on the reverse strand, counting down.
TTGGAAAATATTCATGTAAGCCCTCGGGCAAAGGCTGCCCCATTCCTTTAACCAAATGGAAGGAGATTAATCAGTTTTGTCTCTTTAATCCAACTTTCATTTGGCCCCCCTTTAAAGTGCCCTCAGTCATATACAAGTCTTTTCTTTTGAGAATTTCAATATTAAAAAGTTAAAGCCAACAAGGAGAACGGGAAACTAAGCTGCATGGGTCATAAATGGGGGGGGGGGGCACACAGTGCATAACACTGCGGCATCACACCTCCAGTGTCACAGGACCCACCACCAATCTGCGTGTGAGATCAATTTAATCCAGTACTGCCTCCTTAAGGCATGTTAAACATGGAGTGACATCATCCCATTATGATGCACATTACCGTCGCAGAGTAAGATACACTCACGGACATTAGGTAAACTTAGGGATTGATAGTAACACTGTGTTATGCGGACCCCTATCTCTGCTCTTTAAATTCATGTAGGGGGAGCGGGGAAGCCCAGAGACCTGGCTCTGAATGGTCACTGCATGTAAACAGCAAATAAAAGTGCCGTGTGAAACGCAGCCAAAGACGCGTCCAGATTTAGGTGAACTGGCATCTCTAAATAGCCCATTATGTGTGCCTCTCGGTGGACTGGCATCCCATCCAGGGTGTCCCCCTGCCTTTGTGCACTTTGTTTCCTGAAGAGACTAAGCCCCCCCCACGACCTTGTACTAGTGTTTTGATGTTGGATGGTTGTAAATAGCCACAGAGGACAACTGGCCACACTAATGTGCATCATCTCCTGTCTTTCTATTGACCAAGCGATGCTCAATACTGCTCGCTACCTCGGCAACACTTTCAGTTACCATCCAACATGTTTCAGTGTGATGCTTTATTAATAAGCACAACTCTTAGAAAAAAAAAAGTGGAAGCCCATCACAGTGGCCAATTCAGCAAAAAGAACAAAGAGAGAACGGACTGACAACGTTCAGACTCCTCTTTTAAATTTGCATTAGTAGTCTGGGCAGCTCTTATAGGCTCAAAAAGCATTCTTGTTCTTTCTGTCTGTCCGGCGCTGTACTAACCCTAAATATTGATTGTCTTGCATGTGAGCGTGTGGACTGGTCTTGTTCACTGAATATCAGAGAAGAGACGGACCTCTGAGACTCTTAATTGCGAGGGGGAAAAAAATGCCCTTTTATTTGTCTGCATACAAGTTAATAATAATGTTCCCTTTGATACTGCTTGATTCAGGTTAGTCGAAAATGTAAGCAAGGATCCCACTTAAAGGAAAGACAAACAGAAAATATTTTTGGCTTGTTTTCCATTAGCAGAAATATTCAGCTGGGTCAGTCCGAATCAATATTTTATTTATGCACCTCTGAGTCATTAAAATTTTTATTTAACTGCTTCTGCCATTTATCCAAAGCAAATGATTTCCCTTCTCAGTACCATTAACCTCATATAGACCCCAGCCTTCCGGGAGGAGAAAGATCATAGGACGATGAGGTGGCAGTTTGCTTTTTCCTAAAGTGTGATTGGCGACATGATGACCATCTCAAAGAGCTTTCTTCCCGGCTAGCTAATTAAGATGAGTAAAATGAGAGAGCCCAAGAACAGAGGAAATCCGGGCTCTATTGAGTTGCGTAAATTGTTACAGTGCTACAAAAAAGGTAAACATTTTCTCTAATAGTGGGTATCTGTTTCTGCTTTGCATACCAGTGTCCTTCGTTGAGGATATCCGCATGGCCATCCCCCCCCCCCGCCCACCCCGTCTGTCATGTGTTTTTACTCCATGTTACTTTTATTCAGGCACCTCTCGTGATGAAATGCTCCCTATGTAGCCTGCTGATGAGCCTGTTCACTGCTCTGGATGGTCAGCCAAACCGGCTACTCAAACCCGTTCAGTTCATTCTGAAATAAAAACGGTATTGCTTGCGGTGTAGTGCCACAGGGGACTTGGCTGTGAACTCCCCACTCAAATGGCATGTATGACCGTGTCATTGTGAGGCTTTCTGTAGTACGGGTGACCTCAGCCATTCATAACAGTTCTTTATCTCCTGGTCAGAGCGGGGCTTATGGGAATCTCTGCGGTATGATGTTCTTCACAGCAGCTAAACAACAAATATTGTGTTATAAAGATCTCCAGGACACTTTCCTGTAAGTCCCATTTCGGGGAACCACCAGCACTGTTAGGAACATGCTAGCAAGTCTCAACATCTGTTAAATGTAACTGCTTAGTCAAGGGGCGGGGGCCACCAAAGATCATCATTCATTTATCATTATTTTATGCCCATTGTTTTTAATTATAGCTGTCCCTTTCAAGCAGAAAACATTCACATTTTGATTCGGCACTGCCCTTTCGTGTGTGGGTGTGTGTGCGCGTGTTTCTGGGTGTGCGTGCCCGTGCCGTTTTGTGTATGCGTGCGTATTCCTGTGTGTGAGTTCCTCTGCCGCTTTGTGTGCGCCTGTGCTGTTTTCTGTGTGCCTGTGCCGTTTTCTGTGTGCGCATGTGTTTCCGTGTGTGCCTGTGCCATTTTGTGTGTGTGCGGCTCAGTATTTTGCACAGCTGCAATAGGAATAAATTGATGCGGAGTCCAAGCTGGGACATTAAAGGCGAAAGCTTTGACAGACATGGTCTTGGTACCAGATGGGGTTTCATGATGAAAAGAGAGCAATCCCTTCCCAGACGTCACTTCCATCGGTCCAGCAGTACAAAGTGATTCATACAGAGGTTTCACAAGAAATTATCTCTTTTTTCCCCAAACAGCACAAGTTTTTTCTCTCTCTCTCTCTCTCTCTCTCTCACTCCCGAAGACTTGCAAATGTGGCATTAGCTAATATTCAGTGAACTGCTTTCCTTTTATCCACCAGGGACCTCTGATTGCGCTACAGTTCTCGAATTGGAAATGAGAACTGCACCACAGATATAAAGACCCAGCCTCTGATTTGTATTCAGTATACATGTCACTGCAGGACATTCTGCTTAGAGGCTATAGGTTATATTCCACTCCCAAAGAGGAAAATGCTGGTGTTCACCATTAGCTGCAGAAGCAATTAAAGTCTTAGACAAGCATATATTTCGGAGTATAGATTTCTCACATATTGAGTGTGTGTGTGTGTTTGCTTTTGTCATACTGCCCCTCGATATCAGCAGCATAAGAATAAAGTCAAACTGAATCGTATGTTCATATACCCATTGCGTCTCTCTCCTGGGAATGAGCTATTAGACTCAATCAATGCAGTTTTTGTATGATTAATAATAGGAAGAATATCATAAATAAATCAGTATCGGTCACGTGATGGCGAACTTTTCACAGGAAGAGATGCGTTTGTCGATAGGAATCAGGCAGCACTACGGCACTTCCTACCGCTTGGCTCAAGATAAGGAAATGATCTGATTGGTTTGTAATCACTCCCTATGATAGTAGGGGGATGTAGCTCAGCCTGCTATAGTAAAAAAACATAAAAGGTTCTTGTCGCGGTGAAATGGAGCTCAAATAAAGAGAAATGGCAGGCAATGTCGTGCGGACTTCAGAGTTCCCCTTCCCTTGTATGAAGAAAAGAAAACTTTACACCGCAGAATCAAATCAGAATCCTCATGAAATCCACAATCTTTATCTGCAGCACTGGGGTTTACTTTGGCTCCTCTCCAGGTGGGGAACTGGAGTGTAAACAGTTTATGGGACTGGCAGGGAGGGTGCAGTTCACTGCTGGAATGTAACTTGAACCCAGCTTCACAGGGATGCTAAAAATGTTCATTCACAGATGGCGCTGGGTTTACAGGAAATGGCGCCGTGTTCAAGGTGAGCCCCGGCAGATCCCGAGGTTCATGGCTGGGCTTCGTTTTAGCGGGAACGAGGCTTTGTGTGAGAATGGCATCTGCAGACTGTGTCCAGGCAACTCCAGTTCGTGTCTGTTTCAAATCACATGATTCATATGATCATTCCGCAGTGTGCATTCCAGCAAGCTTTTTACGTTTTCTTTTTTTTTTTTGGTCCATCCGGTATATATAATGAATAGCACAGGAAAAATACTGATCGGAAACAAACATAAGGTCAACTTCAACAGTAATTTTGAAAAGCAACAACGGATATACCAGTGGAACCTTTGGGGTTGCATATTATTGGTTGTAGGTGATGCCCCATAGATGTGAAACCCCTGGGAAATGTTGGGAGATGATACACCTGTCCCGACGAAGAATAATGCGGACAGATATGAGTCATGAATCCAAGCATTGTTTCTGCTTTGAAGATCTTGTGGTAATTGTAATTACAGTAATCTACTGCTCAAAGGCGAAATAGGATGAATGCTCCGACTGCCGATATCTCAGATGTCCTCCAGCAAAACTTGTTTTTGTTTTGTTTGCAGGTTTAGTTTGCTGTTTTGCCACGCATAATGTTTTAATTATTTGCCATATACTATAGATGTTCCACCATGATCCAGTCTTGGTGGGATTGTTCCTAACAATGCAGTTTAATTAAAACCCTCACCTTTTGAATTGAATCACACTTTATTATTAATGTTTCATTTTTCCTAGATCTCTTGTTGTGGTCGCCTTTGCCATTTTGTTTTGTTTTGAATGATTTTACAAACCCATTATGAGGTGTGTGTGTGTGGGGGGGGGGGGGGGGGGCTCCCAGAAACTTCAAAATTGAGATGTGGAGCCCTCATGCGGC
>JAABNY020000095.1:9613776-9629585 GCA_015164015.2 Brevimyrus niger | reverse complement strand
GACCCCAGCTCTCTGCAGAGAAAACCGTGGTTGTGACAGCGGTCTCTTTTAGGCACGCCCAACAGTAATTAGTTGCCCCCCCCCCCACCCCCAGTAAAGGGCCTAATGAAACGCGAATCTCTATAGCAACAATAGCAGTGATTGGAAAGAAGGAATGGCAAGTGTTTAAAAGACCGGAGGGGGCATTTTGTTTTGCTTTGCTTTCTCAATCCTCGGCTGAATGGGCCTCTTGAGACATACAAACAACAACCAAAAGACATTCCGAGGGATATTCAAAGAGATAGAGCCTCATCCTAGGTGATCAATGTCTCCATTATTCCACCTTTGGTTTCTTTGGCCTCAGGACAGAAGAGTGCAGAACAGGAAGCGCTGAAACCTTTCAAGGGCTCAGGCTGTTAGGACCCTGGGGGTCTGTCTAGTTGTGTGCCTGTCATACTGCATACATGTACCTATCTGTCAATTGCTGATGCTATAACGGCCAATTATTTATTCCTTCTTTCCAGCCTCTTTGTTTATTTATTCATTGTCCACCTGAAAAAAAGCCCAAAAACACAACGGTTGTTTGGAAAAGGAGATGTTTACTCTTCTACCAGAGGTATCCTTTAGTGCCTTGAAGTGAAGCTGCATTTAAACTTACCCAGTAAGTCCCATGACATCACACACCACTCATTTGAAGCTTTTCACACATGAACAACCAGAGTATAACAGGGGTCAAGCCAAGCTTTGCTATCAAAAGATCTTGTGAGGTTCTCCACTAAAGGCAACTAAAGTTTTTTATTATTATTATTCTTGCAGCTCATAAATATCTTACTATTTGCTTTACTTTTTTAAGCAAATAGTTAGATTTTAGGATGAATTATTAGTCTGTTTTAGGATGAATTATGGATAAATGTAACCTGAAACTGACTAACAATAAAAGTTTGCAACATTGCTGATTGAGAAAATCTCCACACACTGTATATACACCTGCAAGCAGATTTTGTAAACATTATATACATTATATGCACATATACACATACTTGTTGTCAAGTTTCTTACACAGTCATATTTTTCCCCTGCCTAGTTTATGTACTTCTTAAGAAATATACTTTAAAATATTTAGGTCAGGCTGTTTTGATTTTCACTTTCCAATTACCTTTAAAAAGCACTATAAACTTTATTCATAAAGTGTTTCTGTCATTTTAAATTAACCACCTGAAAATCAACATCTGTTTTTTGTTAATAACTCTAAAATTAGCATCCTAGAGATGAAAAGGGAACATTTTTTAAAATTAAAATACAGGTGGTTCATTTAAAATGACATTTATACTTTTTGAGTAACTAGAACTGTATTTATAAGATTTTAGTACGGTTCCAAGAAAAAAAAAATGCTTGCGTTTAGTGAAAACAGCATAATCCCTTTTACTGCTTGTTGTAAGAATATTACGCATTTTAAAATACATTCAGAATCAGGCTGGACATTTTCTACTGGTTTCTTAGGTCAGCTGAAGGCTTGGAAAAACATGGAAACATGTGAAATTAGAGCTCTGGCTCCAATTTTGCTTTCTTTCTTTCTTTCTTCCTTTCTTTCTTTCTCTTTGCTAATGAGTGTGTGTTTTCTCGCAGCGTGCAAATTGCCTTTATCTGATCTTTTGTTTTACTTTCATAGCTGACGTCCTACACACCGCACACTCCTAAAAGTGAGGCTCTGTCATTGGCCACAGTGACATTGATGCATTATGTTTGCTCTTAGTGCTGCATGCAGAGGGACAAACATACACTCAGATAACCAGCTCCCTCTGCCAGCCTCATATCTTTACAGCCTGATTAACTTCTCCTTTCCCTGTCCCTGTCGCTCCCTCCCTCTCTCTGTCTCTCCCTCCCTCTGTCTCTGCCTGTCTCTTTGTCTCTCTCCATCTCTCTCCCACTCCCCATCTCTTCCTCCCTCCCTCCCTCCCTCTCTCGGTCTCCCATCCCCTCTCTTTCTCTCTCCCACTGTCTCACCCTCCTTTTCCCTGTCTCTCCCACTCCATCTCTCCCTTCCTCTGTCTCTCCCTATTTTATTTCCCCAATCTCTCCCCCTCCCTTCTTCTCTCTTTTCCACTGACTCTCCCTCCCTCCCCTTATCTCTCCCTTCCTCTCCCTGTCTCTCTTATTCCATTTGTCTCTCCATCTCTCTCTCCCACCCCCCGTCTCACTGTTGCTCTTTCTGTCTCTCCCTTACTCCCTCCCTCTCCCTGTCTCTCCCTCCCTCTCCCTGTCTCTCTGTCTTCCTCCCTCCCTCCCTACATTTCTCTCTCTCTTTCCACACAGGCCTTGATGTTTTTGCAATAATTGGCAGCAGAGGTCGACCCCCCCCCTTTTAAAGTGATGAATAGCTGGCCTCTGATCAAAGGCAGACCCCTGCGTGGCTCTGGCTGCCACAGAGGCCGTCAGAGCTGGCGTGCTGCCCAGGTCCTCGGCGACAAGCATGCAGATGAGCGCAGAGGCGCAGAGGTCAACGGCAAAGTGTCTGTGTGTGCACTTCCTGCGAGCTGATCCCGTCTCATGTTTCTCCTTCTCTCTGCCCCCCCCCCGCACCACTCCCCAATTTCTCCCTCTTTCTCCCCCTTCCTCCCTTTTTTCTTTTTCTTCTTCCAGACAGACAGCAGATTGAAGCAGATTGAGGAGGGATAGTGACGAGAGCACACAAAATATTCAGAGGTAAACTTTATTTTAGGGTTTTGGTGCTTGTTTAGAGAGCTCTGCCCCCTGCCCTTCAGCAGGATTACTTACACTAAAATGTATTGATTGTATTGCTGGAGCAAATAAACTTGGCTCAGGTAAAAGAAATATGTTTAACATAAATACCATATATGCTCATTTTCTTTTTTGGAAATCTCATCTTTTCTAACCCCTGAGAAATTTTACTGACACGTCCACATTTCATCTAGGTACAATTCTAGGGAGAGTATATATATATATATATTGTCAAACCAGTGTCAACTCCATCCCTGACCACTCCTGTTCAGACTACACTACACCCATCTCACAGTACACACACAGTCAATGCTTGTATGTCACAGTGCAGGGATATAAGCGGCCGGTATTCATGGAGGATGGGAGCGCTTCAGCACCTGCCCATGGGTCATCTGACATCTGGCCGGATGACCTGTTCAGGCCCCTTAACAGATATAACAGAGAGAGGGTGCAGGTCAGCCACCTGGGCCTGGCTCAGCCTTGACACCTGGCGTCTCTGGTCATTTCACCGGTGACAAGCATCAAGCTGGTCACTGCCCCAGTTCTCCTAGGTAGCGTGTCCGGAAGGGAGTTAGCTCCTCAGCTAAGCTCTGGAAAATGAGCATGTCTGCAAGGTTCTTTCCCCGTACCGACTGACCCACCACACAAGGATATATCCATGCATGTAGGCACATGGGGGCGTCAGTCACTGGCCCCAAGAATGTCAGCAACGAATTATCCATTGCTAACATGATGTAGTTACACTTACATTAATTTAGCAGACACTTTTATCCAAGGCGACATACATTTTTGAGAAAGTGGGGTCAGACAGTCTCCGGAGGAATTGGGGTTTCGGTACCTGGGATTTGAGCCAGTGACCTTCCGATCACAGGCACAGCATCCAACCCTACTGGAATTTGTAATTCAAAATTTTGGAATTCCATCCATCCATCACCTGTGATCACTTATCTAGTACAGGGCCAGGAGCCATGTGAAGGCCCTATCCTAGGTTGTCCCCCTGCCTTGCACCCTTAGCTTCTGGGATAGTGCCTCGCACCCCCACAACCCTGAACATAGCAAGCAGATATAGAAAATGGATGGGCGGAGAGATGGATGGTACAAGGTCACAATGAGCCTGGAAGATGCCCTAGGAAGCCAGGAAGCTCCCTTCACTGGATACCAGTCCATCGCAGGATGCGGAAATCAATTACACACTACAGACATATCAGAGACACTGATTCATCTGAACCACATGTTTTGGGGCTACCTGACCATGACACATGTGAAGACGGGGAGACCATGCAAAGTGCAGACAGAGAGGGTTTGAACAGTGCACCCTGGAGGCGTGATTCTAGTGCATCACCCACCAACTTCAGACTCTGTGCTGCCCACATATTTAGCATTTATTTCTTCCATCTTATTTTATCATTGTTTATTTGTGGTATTGTGCAATAGCACGGCACACATTTCCTCCACGTAACCGGTGATTCTGAGCCCGTTCTTCTGTTTCTCTGAGTTTATACCACTAAATAAAGTTCACAAAGTCCCGCATCATGACTGATCTGGGCTTTAACATGCTCCCCACTTTGTCCGTCTGACGGGCTTTTATTTGGCAGTCAGAATGTGCACTTTCGCTAACTCTCATGCGAGTGCACCTCAGACGGAAAAAAAAAAAAACAAACCATCTGATGTTTGTTGACTAAATTGCACGCTCTCGCTCCCTTGTGCAGGAGAAAATCTGGCTGTGAATGAAAACACGTATCTCCAGAGATGCCAGGTGTGAGGCTGTGTCTGTCAGTAATCTCGCTGAGATTTTACAGATTGACCAGAATCATAAGTGGCCGCCACAAAGTATTTTAATATACAAATACAATGGAATGCTTTTACACTGAAGTGGAGGTTTTCTTGCTTTCTGAATGTTTTTGTTGATTTCAACCAGGCCCAGGTTGCATTGTCAGTGGGCCACACCAGGGTACAGGTGTTCTGGGTAATTTAACAATCCCTCCAGAAAAACACACATAGGCAGAATAAACAGAGACAAATAGACAGAGCATTGATTTGTCGGCAGGATGGCTAGGAAAAGTGAAAGACCTACTGATTTTATGCCCATAATTAATATCCTACTTTTAATTATTATTTGACGTGGTTCATATTTCACTTCTTAAATGTGTTATATAAAATTTGCTCTGCCCCCAAACCTGGATAGGATATGGATGGATGGATGGATGGAATTCACCCCCATATTACTGAATTAGGCATGTTGCAGTTTGTGGGTGTTCTTTGGTGGACTGGTACACCAGCCTTGTGTACATCCTGTACTGCATAAGCCTTTTATGGAAAATATGTTTTGTATTACATATAATCTCAGTTCCCACTTTACATTGCATACGGGATACTCAATAGCTTGTTCACGGGGCCAGTGCAAAGCCAGAATCTCAGCCTGTGGTATCAGGTGACTTTGACGTGATCAGACTCGGACCAGGGGTGTCAACATCTGTAATAATGGGTCACAATCCTATTTTGCGCTGCACTCTGGCCTTCTTTGACCGCTCTATTCAGACATAGAATCTTGCTTCGCTAACGGTTTGTATGGAAATGCATGTTTGTTTTTTTAAGATTTGCTACTCACTTCAATTCAACATTTGGACCAAACTGTGGAGGTGGGGGCAGCCTTGTATTTTTCCACACACAGCATGCCATCATGATCAAATTTTGCTTTTGAAGAAACCCCTCCACTTCAGCCATATGTTTAACATTAGATTTAATCTGCTTGAACTGAACGGATTTAACTAAGTAAAGATCTGAATGTCTATAAATCAGTTAGTTTCTGTTCCTTGGGCTTGCCCTCTGTATGTGTGTGTGGCTGTAAATTTTCCTGAACCCCTATAGGAACGTTTAACCTCTTCCTCCTAAATCCCATCAAGGAAAATACCCACCTAGACCAACACTATGGCCCACAGTGAGCTTTGTCTGTAGCACGCAAAGTTACCTCAATATACGGATATCGATGATAATGATTTGTCCATAGAACTGTGCTTAGGAAACACCGACAAAGAGTAAAACCATTACCTCCGTTATAATGAGTCAATACATATTTGTTTATAGGGCACCTGCAGCCGTTTTGGAGCTACTATTCCAGTGTATCAGATACTGTTCCATCCAGTGATCAGAAAAGCAAGGTCAGTGGCAGACAAGCATCGAGTCAGCTAACAGCAGAACAAGTAGGAGGGATAGGGGGGTTCGAAAAGAAAATGTTACATAATTGCGCATGCCCATGTAAAATCTTAACAAGGTCATAAAGAAGCTCAGGATTATGGTAACCAAATTTGGTTTATTTTAACTGAACTGTGGCCTAAGATACCACTCATTGGAATAAAAAGTAGTATGAAGACCATTATGTAATAACTAAAAATATTTATGAGTTTTATTGCCTCTGAACTTATACGCAAAGTCCTCTGAGATTAATACCACTTGATGAATAGTCAAAACGGATCGTGCATCCAATTTGGATGAACAAAATCGCATCAACAGCAAATATGCTTTAATGTCTTCTTTTAGGGGATTTTTAATTTGCAAAAGTGTCATAAAAATATTCACAGATACTTCGTGGCAGCTTCGTTATGGTATGTAGTATTCATGCTGTCGTGGCTAAAGACTTCATGAGACATCAGGAGGCAATTAGCAAAAATATTTCCAGAGGTAGTAAATTTTAAAATAATCAAAATAATAATGAATACAGAGTTGAATGAAAAATTTAGGGTAGCATTTGCTTTCAACAATTTCCCCTTGCATAGTAATTATTATTTTGCTACAGTGATTATAATTGCATGTTCGATGTAAAAACACAGAGGCCACATTGGACCAGTACAGACCTTCAGAGATAATGGGCCAATTTAAAAAAAGAAAATGAAAAGCATTTCCAAGCCATATGTTATTATGAAGGGGGCAAGAGAATGCAGTGTGAGTGTGCCCCCCCCCCATCTTCGTGCCTTTTAATGAGTATTCCCCAATTAAGACAGATTAGATGTGCCGTTTCAAAAATGTTTCATGACCTGTCCTTGTGCCTCTTCTTTGTAGATCCTTCACGTTAATCAAGACTTCAGGTAACTGAAAGCCATTCCCATTTTCCATCTGTCGGTTCCTGTTTTATCTATCCATGCTGAGAACATGATCACACAAGCATTGTTTCCCACAGTGTTGTCCAGTTGGAGCCCATAAAAATATAGTTGGCATTTTTATTATTTCCCTGCACCATAAGTCATACACAGTTGTCTTCTAATTGTCACAAAGTGCTTAAACGTTTACAAATTAGAGGGTTGCTGTCGAGTTACAACATACGTCATTGCGTAACCTCTTAAAAAAAAGAAACAACAAATAAAATACTGCTCCCAGCCTGCATAGATGGGGGCCTAGATTTCAAGGGCTACGCTAAGCTAACTGAAACTGTAGAGCATTACATTAATGTCAGCAGACCAATAATAATAACAAAAACAAAATAAAATTTCGTATGCTCCTTCAGGCTGAAAACTAGACATGAGAATTCGCATTCCTAAATAATATTTACAAAGAACACTGGTGTTAACATAATAATGGGCATATATTTACCTTTTATGTGGGTCTTCTGAGAAAATCAAGCTAATCTGGCCCTCACAGTCACTCCAGCTACTCCCACACAATAAACATGTTCTGGTAGCATAACCCTCACGTTCACACACAATAAATATGTCTTGACCAAGGCAGGGAGCCGTACCCTGTCCTAGTTTTTGTTTTGTTTTTTTTTTTTGACTGTAGCTTAAATAAAATGTAAATTTTGACTCACGGAGGATTTCAAAGTTGCTGCCCACCCCTTTCATCCCGGCGTGTAGAGCTGTCCTAACACGGAGATGCACTGCGATGTGAGCGACAGAGGCCTGCCATTTCGGGCTGTCCCTAAACTCTCCCTCCTCCCTGATGCTTGATAGCGAAGCAACACCAGACTGAGAATTAGAATGATGTCAGGGATGTGCCCCCCCCCCCCCAAAAAAAAAACTGGCTTCAGATTAATTGATATGCTTTTTCAGAAAAAAAGCCTTTTAATGTGTCCCTGTTGCTCAACCTCTCAGAGTAACATCCAGATATAATCCAGTGACGTCCTGCGAAATTACATTGTCCAGCCAAGATACGCACTTTCCCTGTGATGCCGCAACTGATTCTTCCTGCTTGGAGTTCGGGCCCCAGTCTGTGTCCTCATACATAAACATGCCCCCAAGGACACATCGTGTTAACTACCTTACATTACCAAGCTTAAACACAGCGTTCATGGCCAAAATATATAAAACATATTCCCATGTAATCTGCTTTCTGCTTGACAGGCATTAACAGACATTACCTGTCAATATTGAGCGCTGTGTTGTTTACGCCCGCAGCTGAAGGGTCTGATATGATTTATAGCAGCATAAACAGCATCAGATGATGACATAAGCACCCGTGCCGTCTCTTCTTTCTGTGGCCTGCAGTGACATAGCAGTCCCGTCACTTAAATCAGATCCTAGGCCCGGATTTGGAGCGCAGGGCAGCGATCTTAACTTGTCATTAACACCCTTCGCCCCCCCCCCCCCCCCACCCCCTTCGGAGCAAAAGCCGTGTGGGAGATGTCAGGGGAGTGAAATGTGCTTCATCCCACACGTCAGGCGTCCCAAGGCACGGAACGCACGCGGCAGGCTGCCCCCTACAGGCGTCCCGATGCGTGGCACGGCACTTCCCGCTTGCGACGGAGCTCCTGCTTTATCCATCCAGCACGGGCAGCCAGGTAGGCAGCTGAGGGGGCCTCCCTCGTGTCAATTAAAAGTGAAACTCTTAGGGAAGTGCATAGCGGTAAGAATGGAAAAACACCAGACTGTATATGAACTGAAGGATTTAATTAGCTTAGTGTCTCCAGTAGGTATTCTAACATTCTTCTACCATATGCCTGTGGAGTTGATCTATCTCCACTCGTGTATTCATGGACGTCGTTTTACGTTCTCCCTATATCCTTGTGAATCAAAGCCAAAAGCTGAGGTTCGAGCTGCGATCCAGTGGTATTGAAAAGTACGATTGTAACAAAACCTCAGGAGAAGCGTGGACCTTAGCCTGATGATGTAACGCTCCACTTGAATTTCCCCTTCCCCTCCTGACCCGCATACCTCCTTCCAGGGACATTGCAAAGAACAGAGAGGCGATAGGGATTCCGTACGCATTGTTGCGCGGCCATTGATGCGATAATAAGCTTCACATCCCTGATCTGTGCCCTTGATGCTATAGAGGTGTGTCTTCTGTGTGCAGATGATGTACAACGTGGAAGCAAAGGAGGGGCCGTCAGAGACCGGGCGCCGCCGGGAAGGCGGAGGATACGCACAGCTATTGGACGTGTGGATGATCAACCGGCACAACGTGTGTGAGACGCCTGCATTAACGAGGCATCATACAACCATTCCCACAAAGGCACACAAACACGCATTCACGCTCACTCTAAGGGCAAGCAATGCAGTCAAGGGTGTGTGTGCGTATGTGTGAGAGAGTAGGAGTTTGCATAGATCACATTTGGGGACTGGGCCTGTTTATGCGAATGTGCAAGATGCAACTTCAAGGCGGCACTCTTTGACGGAATGTCACGCAAGCGGCTGCGTTAGAGCTTTCATTTCTGAAAAATTCCTGTCCTGGAGGTGCCCCATCACTCATTATTGAGCATATTCTGCCGGAGTTCAGCTGCAGAGCGGCTTAATTACACAATCCTCGGCGGACACTTCGACCAGAATTTCAAGCGTTGCACCACTTGCATTCCATGGAAATACATGTTGACATATTCATGGATTTATAATACCGCTGTACCACGCCTCGCCAGAATACCATAACAGGCCCAAGTCAGTGTATCATATTCCAACCACAGTCACCTTTGCACATGAGTTGCTACATGTTGAAGGCTTTGCGCTCTTTCTCACACACCTGCTCCGTGTTTCAGTATGTGTGCATATGCATATTTGTGTTCGCATTTGTGTGGAGATTTATCAGAGGAGAAGGCTCCGAGGGCCATTCACCTGGTGCCTTCATTGTAGTGAGCCCTAGAAGCTGAATGCCAACTCCGACAGACCAAACTAATCAACTGACTGAAAGTCCACAAGCATCAGGGAGACACTGATGAGATGGATAAAGGGAAAACTTTGGGGTCTGTTTTGGGCACAGACATTTCCTTTCTTCTCTGTTGTTTACACCTAAATTTCCTTTCTTCTCAATTGTTTACACCTAAAGAAGGATGAAGGAAAAAAAATGAATCACCGGTGAAACAGAAAATACAACCTCCCTTATGCTTTAAGGAAGTTCTCAAATAGGAAACTACCTGTGGTTTGGATGGAGATTCAAGTTCGCCTTGGCCTCCTCTTGCAAAAATGAAATCTGAAATGTCATCTGTCCAAGGCTCCTAATGGTCCGTGTATCAAGGGCAGTTTAAAACCCAAATGCCGCCCTCCTTCCTCTGATGTGATGCCGAGCTCATAGCTTGTTTTCCTGTCGCCCGTTTTTTGATCTTCGTAACTGCAAAGAACACCACAACTGGGCTCTATAATACTCCACTGACATTGGCTGAGATCACAGCTGAATTATGATGCTCCTCTTTTTCTTTGTCTATCATATTTCTTTCTTTTTTTTTTTTACAATAATCTCAATCGCTCGCTAAAGGTAGCTTTGGCCGGGGGTGTAACCTTCACGCTTTTTTGCATATCACGTCATGCTTTGTTTAAAATTCCGGAGATCAAAGGGCCTAATGCAAATTCCTATAGACGTTAGCCCATTTGATGTTTTGTAACACAAATCGCCGTGGCGATTACAGTAACCGGGCAGGCATGCAGGCAGGCACACGGGGGCCAAACATTCTCCTTGTTGTGGCTGTCAATTAGCAGGATGATTCTCCAAAAACAAACATGTGTCTGAAGCTGGTCCACAGTGTGGGTGCTGTTTGTGTGTTGATAAAGTGATTTGCTTTTTTTCACGCTTTCATCTGCGCCAACGTTGATTGCATTTCAGGCTCTTTAAACTGCCGCCGTGCGCCCAGTGCCCCATAGATCCACGTGGAAGCATTTTCTCAGGCAGCCGTGCCCTGCGTTCGGTCTGCCTTCTCGTCCTCGAACCCGTTGCAGAGCGTTCTATTTTAGGAGTGGAAAATCAGCATGCTAATGTATCCATATGTTCTCAGATTTTTGATCCCACGCAGCACCCTGAAACCTTACCCTTCCCCAAAAGGTATCCACTCCGCATGGGTCCATTGCCGAACGTGGCAGAACCGGGCCGTTGCTGCCTAGGCAGGCGCTCCCAAGTCAAAGCCTACGGGGGGTTGTGACCTCCGCCGTCTTCATCGCACTTCTAGGGAAGCGTTTTCCATGATTTAAGCTAGCTAATCACTGCAACATTTAAGACATTTTTGCGAAGTATTTGCAGCTATCACACAAACCCTAAGAATAATGGAAAGTGGCTTAAAATACTAGTTATCAGAACTTGCATTATCCAAGCGGAAATCTTTTATCATGTATCGCGTTTATTCTTCTGTATTTCTGTCAAATGCAGTTTGAAACACTGTTTCTTTTATTTGCTGTCAGGTAATACAGAATCCTGCTGAACCTAAACAGTCATGTATAAAACAAATAAGAAATTAAAATAAATAATTGAGAGAGGGAGGTGGAGAAGCAGGGGATTCTGGGAATACAATGCAATAAACATAGGACCAAACTACACCGTAGGTGTGTCTCCTTTGTGGATATTTGGGTCTCACTCCCTTTCAGAGGCACTGTGTTGATGTACTGATCATATAGATGGCAATTCCTTAGTATTATTCAAATAGATGAATCGTTCTGGCTTGATTCCCTTTTACTCTAATTCACATTCCCGCACATTGCTGCAAAGCCTTTGTTGCTGTACACTTAACACTCAGCATGACGGAGATGGTAACAGGCCGAGTTTCTTTGTAAGCCAGCCTTAAGAGCTGCCAGTTTCTTTTTCGACCACAAGCAAGATGCCTCACAGGATGAAACGACCGTTTCACAGACTCGTCAAGCTGCTCGTGAGAGCCGGCTGTTTTTCCGGGCCCTTGGCAACTGTGCAGCGGAGTTCAGTCCTCGTCGTCTCCGGTCATTAACGTCTTGGTGTTGACTCTGTCTTGAGCACACAGTCCGTCCGATATAAATCACTCAGAATGGGTTGCCTTTCTGGCCGACGGTAACTCGTTTGTCCACACTGGCTGATTTTACGGACCTTTTTCTAACACATGTGTAGTAGCACAATGCCTTCATAAGGGTATTTAGCTACATTTCCTTAGTCCTTATGTGGTTCGTAAGTACTCGTGTATTATGAGTTTCTTGTTTTCAAATTTAGCCTTGAGTAAGGGTGTGCTGGTCACACGGGTTTGGAGTCACCAGTGAGCCTTTGCCAGACATTTTTTTTTGCAGTTATTGAAGGCAACAAACAGCGATGGCAGATACCTTTGCCTGTAGGAAGGACTATTTGCAAACAATCAAATTCACCTTTGTTTCCCCCATAATATTATGAATTTCAGAAGAACAGCCCTGATTGCTTTTGCATCCCTTCCACGACCCATCCCTGTGTTGTTTCTGTGTTATGGATCTGGAGTGTTATTAGTGGTGGGGATTCCAGTGCGTTAAGATGATTGCAAGGTTTTGGTTGGCCGATTTGTGGAGAGGGGAAGGACATACCGTTTCTGAGTGTGAGGCCCAACCCTGAACCCCGTCGGGGCTTCCGTCACCTGAAGGAGTCTGTTTCTGGGGGGTGCCAGCTGACCTCACAGGGTGGAAAGCCGATCGCATGATCAAAAGCCTCAGTACCGCACTGTGTAGCTAACCATGTGGTGGGTCGACATGCACGGGAAAGACTGTTACTGTATGAAAAGCCAGCGTCAGTGGAAAGACAACAGAAGCTGGAGCGATGTGCATTCTTCCGAATTACTTCTGACATGTTCTCCCTTGCAGATTAGTCGAGCATTAGGCCTGGATAAGATTAAGTGCTTCCCCTATGGGGTAGCTCGACTTAGAATATGGCAAGGAGACCAGGGAAGTGCGCATCTTAATTTTGCGTAATTAGCGCTGTTGCGAATCGAGGGAGATGCGGCGTGACAGCACGAGGAGGCGCCTGTGGGCGACACCGTAGCGGGATAAATTATTCCGTCAGAAAAGTTCTCGCGCGCAGGCCGGCGCTCTGCGAGTCGCACGTCATCCCGCATCATGGCGAGCGAGCGGGACGGTGCCGCGGCGGCTAAGGAAAGCGCTTCTAAGATTACGCCCACCTCATATGGCCGTAAAAGCAGCACTTTGCTGTCCCTGCGCAGCTGTTTCTATGTGAGGAATAGCGTTGCCGGGGAAACATTGTGTGTTTTGGGATGGACGTCATAAAACGCTATATGTTCAATGCGGAGACCCTCAGACAGGCCAGAATAGCATCAGTTATCAGGGGCATTAGTGATATGGATTTTTATTTTTATTTTTTAAATCATAGGCCTGCAGAAAAAGTGTAAATGGGTATTAAGCTACGATTCTGCAATATGCTTGTATACACGAGGAATTTTTCAAGGAATCTTTAGACGTTAAGGTCTAGTCTCCTAGGAGCGCTGCAAATTTTTTGGCTTCTAAGGGATTGTTTTCCTAGTCCCCAACTAGGAAACGTGTTCACAAGCTGCCATCGCGGTTACTGTTCTAATTTTTGTGGCGGCATTGTTTTGACGTTAAATGGCAGCCCACGCCAACCAAAGGCTGTTCAAATTAGAAAGCGGAGAGGAGAATTCTACTACCTTCATTTCAAGCAATGCGAAACGGCGTTAGATCTACTTTAATTACTGTGTTCTGCCGGATAGCCCCCTGCCCCTTTCCCCCTAGTAAATGCTTTGTGTTTGTAGCTGGTTCAAGGATTTATAAAGGATGTGCTGCCGTGTGCAGGCCTTGGTGGAGGAGGCTGGGGGATGTATTGAACTGTTATTGTTTGAAAAGCATGTAAGCGCCCTTCACAACAGCACGGCCACCGCCGAGAATGAGAACCGTGCGCGGTTTGACGGATGCTTTAACAGGCGAAACAGAATTTCGTCTTTGCATCGAGACGTCAGATGCCTTGCCAGGGAGCGAAAGAAGCAAACCACAAAATCTCTCTCCCCCGTCTCTATCTCCCCGTCTTTTCTCCTCCGCTTTAAGTCTGTTACCGAATGTGAACATCAAAGGGCAAATTCCCAGAATATACATTGTTGTTGCAGCAACCACAAAAAAAAAAAAAAAAAAATGGGGAACAGGGATTTTTACACAAACGGAAGGCAATGGAGCAATGGATTCAGAATTTTTTTTTTTTCTCTTTTTATCTCTTTATTTTGAATTTCTTTTTCATCATCAGCACCTCTGTCATATTTGATCCTGACCAGTTCCCTTATAATGTGAGGGGCACCTCTATAATCCAGCGCAAGAGATGTAATCCTACCCAAACAGACTGACGTGTTCAGATAGACCTTTGGGCCTCCATGTTCCCAGTTTCTGTAGTTTTGAGCAGTCATGCTTCTGAATCGTTGTCATCAGGGAAGGGAGGGAGGCTCTTTAATCTGACACTCGGTATTTAGACATTCCACTGCCCAGAGAGAAGCGGCGTGAAGAAAAACAAGGGTGGCCATTTTAAATAGAGACTAACCTTGCCCTTACTTACACAGAGTCTTTTCTTCGCACGGAGACCACCCAGGAAACAATAAACCTAAGGTCTCACCTTTTCACGTGTGCCTGACGCTGTTTGCCCTCACAGTTTGTCCACTGGCTAGAGATTTTCTTTAAAAAAAATCTGATGCATACAGAAGGAAGCACCTGGACGAGTATGTAGGTCCGGCCAGGGTGCGCATCTGATAGATGGCTCTCTCTGGTGATCTTGTCCGGACACAGCTGTGTCTTTCTCCCAGGTCCTGCACAGAATTCATCCTGCCATCAAATGACATCATGTATAGACACTCCTGTAAGTTTGGGCTGCTCAGTGTCACTGGGTGGAAACCGTGTTGTTAAGGACAAAATCCCTGACACTGCAGCCCGAAGGGTGAAGGGATGGACCAATTCCAGAAGGAATTGGAGATAAAATGGCTGAGATATTGAAATGCAGACAGATAAAGTCAATGTCTTCAAGTTTATTGTATCTGTGCGACTAGCAGCATTTTTTATGATATTTTTGGGAAAAAGGCTGTTTTGTGTCACTGTCCTACACTTCTTATTTAAAAGTCTTCATAATTAATAAATTAATTAATAATAAACTACTCTTTTTAGTTAAGGAATTGTGAAAAAGACGTAGTTGATTAGAGAAAAATATTGTGTTGCTTTGGTCTGCAGGTAGCCCACGTGACCAAAGGCACATACTTGTAAACTTGGCCAAGACACTCGTCTTCCTCACATGAGTCCTTCCTCACAGTGTTCGAGGCTGTAAAGACATTTCTGAAATCAACCAGGATTTCCAGCATTAACGACAAGACGGATCTCCATTTCCCATTTCATATCATATCTCATAACGGGTTGGTCAGCCCCCGAGGGTGATTAGGTAAACAAATCGGGGCTGATTGGTATTATGCAGGCTAAACGCTGCCATCTGCGCTAATGATGGCTGCTTGCAGTAGGAGTCGACCACGGAGGAATGGGACCCGGGGATGTGGGTGACGGGGGGCAAGGCCATTTACGGTCAGGCCAGGGGGTCTGGCTCTGGGGGCTTCCTGGCGGCAGACCATGTGACCCTGTGTTGACCAGGAAGGGGAGGGCTTCTGAGAGGGGGTGGGGGCATGGCGGCAGGAATGCAGCGATCTCCACTGGGCTTCTGAATAGCTCACACGGCCGCTTATCAGACACAGCACAGCAGTCCAAAGATAAGCGTGGGGCCACCGTCTGCTCTCCAAGCCAGGGTGGGGGGGTGTGGAGGGGCTTCATTCTTCATTTTGAACACTGGCTTCCACCCTCACGTCCCACCTCCGCAACACATCAATGCCACCGCTGTCATCCACAGACCTGAGGGGATTGGTAATGAGAGCGGGCACAGTAACACACTCTAAGGATTGTAATGTATTCGACCCCCCGCCCAGCCCCCACCCCGCCCCCCGCTCG
>JAABNY020000095.1:9589678-9604064 GCA_015164015.2 Brevimyrus niger | reverse complement strand
AGGAGTATCCGCTTAGCAGTGACAGTCACCATTGGTGCTTGTGGGGTCTCCTGAAGGAGATCTGACCAATGAGGTTGCGAACCCCAGTCAAGTGACTGTCAAAAACTACCATAATTTACAAACCATCCCACATTTCTGAGGAGTCCCAGTGCAGTACCCATGTAGATGCCTAATCATATGGTATTGACATTTTTTTACAACTATAAACAGTACAATACTAGCTTATAATCTCTCGGGGAAAATATAATGAGCAAGACAATGTACCAGAGCTGCTTAGCAAACACTATACACAAGGGTCCAAACATGGGCTAGAATCTGTCAAGCAGGAAGAAACATTTCAATAAACCGCAGTTTTTGTATTTCATGCCCGGCTCCTGTTTTTCTTTTGCTTATGGAGCACTTGGTACCCAAAAAAAAGAGAAAAGAAGAAGTGAATGTTGTAGATGCACCAGCGCCGCGCGTCACCCGTGTAATGCTCCATCCTCACCAGGAGGCGCACAGAAAAGCCCCGAGGGCACGGCAAACCGGAGACGGGTTTGAGGAGCAGCGTCGGCGTGGATTCCGCTTTTGGGGAAAGGATGCTGACTCCGGGCTGGCCGCTTGCGGGGACATTCACCGCCCTACGAGCGCGGGACGGGACGGGGGCTCCCAGTGCAGGCCGCCTCACGGTGCAGCGAATGGGGTTTTCTGTGAACAAATTGACACGTTGCTTCTGTTCGACTGTCACCGGGGCTGCACACGGCATCACTGGCAATTTGAGAGTCGTGGCTCACATGCATGGCGAGGTGCCACCTGAGTCTCTCCACCCTGGCTGGCACCCCCTCCTCTGTTTTGTCTTGACCACCCACCCCCTCCCCCCGACCGCCACTAGGGGCTGGAAGCTGCTGTTTGTTTGCAGTCACATGTAACACAGTGTGTTTGCTGACTGCAGGTTGAGCTTGGCCTGAAGGGAGGAACTGCAGAGCAGGAAGAATGGAGAGTTCACCTGGAGTGGGAGGTGAGGACGCGTTCACCTGTCGGGTACTGAGGGGGGGAGGCGGGAGGCTAGTGGTGCATGGAGCAAAGACATTGTGCGCGTCCAAAATTGTGCACTTACACAGTACATACTGATTTTTATTAGAAACCTAATACTCAATTACTGTAGTATGTACTGTATGTATGCATGGGAATAGTATGCATGCACTCGAGTACAGTGTAGTCACCTTATGGGACAGCATAGCGTCCGTCGGTTGCACACTTTGGAATTTCGTAAGATATAGTATGCTATTCAGGTACCATTGGCCTGTTGTCTCATCCATACTGAGAATTTGGACATACTACTCACATCGCATACTACATTTTGCCAAACAAGTATGCAATTTCGGATGAACCCACTGTATTCATGGAGTCAAACGGATGGCAGTAAGTCTACCAGAAACTAACACCTTGCGGAGGATAGCAAACGTCGCAAGTGCATGGGGTTATTTTCCCACCTTTCAGCCTTAAAGGTGGGACACGTCTCTGACCAATCAACCACCCTTGCTCAGCCGCCCTGTTTCATCCTGACACACACAGCACTTTTCTGCAGCAGAACAAAACACAGCATATTTTTTGCGCATCCCTGAAAGTCTCAGTTGTAAAAATTTTGTTGTGGAGCAGTCAGAGCAGATTGCATTTAGACGTCGCGCTTGCCCGTGGTGCGGTCCGCTTTGAGGTTTTCATGCATCCATCAAGAAGCCTCACTGACCACCAGAGTGATATTCAAATGCCGAACTGTGATGTTTACATTTACATTCATTTGCATTTATTTATTTCATTTTAAATGCTTCAGGGGCGAGTGGATATGAATACAGTAAGGCTATATGGAGAGGTCAAAATGAACAGAGGATCAGTAACTACAGTATACTCCAATGCAAATTCATTTACAAGATACTGAACAAAGTTCTTATGCCTAAGCAGTATAAAGTAAGGATGGTGCCCTCAGTCTATCTTTGCTTAACTTTAGTTCCAATGCATGGATTTGCTGTCTTCTCCTAATGCGGGGACGGCTTCTCTGGTCCCAGGTTCCGGGAGAAGCTCCGCTGCTAAGGAAATGCTGATGGTGGCAGGATTGTGATTTATGATCCTCTAGGAAGGAGCCAGGTTTCCCGATGGTACTGCACATTCACTGCGCGATTAGGGAGGGGGGGTGTTCAGTGTCTATCTTTAGGGCACACCAGGTACTAGCCCTGATAAACAAACCTGGGCAGGTAACATATCTGCAGCCAGCCATCATTCACACTCTGGAGCATCGACCAGGCCTAGACCTTCAAACCGATGTGCAAACAGCCATTTTACACAGATGACTGATGGCTCACCAGGTGTGAAACTGCCCTTTGGTGGCTTTCAGTCAGGGGCATATACAGAGGTGAGGTCACAGGAGCACTGGCCCCAGCTGAAAGCTGATTGGCCCATCCAGTGCCCTGCTCCCTTGTCACTCACTGATTCAAAGCACATCATTGGCTAATGCTAAAGTTGGCTGCTTGGCGTGAATTACGGCTCTTCTTATGCCCCCCACTTTAAAAAAACTCTAGAACCGCCTCTGCTTTCATTAAAAAGACAAAATATTAGACAGAAGGAGCACTCACATTCCCCTTTCCTGAGCTGATTCTTATTTTGACTTACACATTTAAACAACATCCCGCTTACTTAGTGAATGAGCTTCTGGGAGTTGTACTTATACAAAAATGGAGGACAGAAAGAAAAATCGGTTCAGAAAAATGAAGATCAGATTGTAGAGGAAGTGGGTCCAAACAACTAGAGGTAGGAGCAAGACATCTGACTCCACAACCTCTAGAATCTGATTGGTTATCTCACCAAACCAATCATGTTTCTTACTGCCCTCAGAACATTTTTCTGCAAGTAAAACTCCCATGAGCAGTGAGCGAGACTGTGATGGCAGCAGTGATCAAGAAGGAGGATGAGCTAATTCAGGCATGGAATTGCGTAGGCCTGCCGTACAACCACACACCACACTGTAATTACCCTACTGTCATTATCGATTCTGTCCTTCGCTATAGCATTTATGAAAAGTGGCATGTAATTTTACCCATTTATCCAGCTGAATCTTTTACTGGAGCGGTTCAATTCAAGCCCCATCACTCATCTCAGGAGAAATGGTCAGAGGCAGGAAGGAACTCAATTTCACTGCTTGACTCATGGGTCCAACTCAGCTTTCAGATCAAAACCCTGCTGCCAGGGCCTTCTTTTCTCCATCCTTCAGCTGGGGTTGCGGGTATCTAGTTAGCTTCTATTTTTGCTATAATCTCCTGTTTTGCCTTGAGGCCTATGTGGATGGTCGAGACCTTTCCAAAGAGCAGGCAGCTCAGAAGGACTCGGGTTCCGATAGCCATTCTTTTCCAGTAGTGACTAGGTCCCGCCAGTCTAACCATCCTATCTGTGCCTCTGCTGTGCTCTTGTCCCTCAGGTGACCAGAGTGGACGTCGCCGGCGTCCGCACACGGGAGGGAGCGGAGACCCATCAGGGCACATGTGAGGACAGATGGGGTGTAACACCTCTAACACTTGTATCTTTGGATACTCATCCCCAGCACCTTCCACGCCATCTCAGCATGCCGGCCCGTCTCCCATCTCCCTCTGTGTCTTCTTTTGTGTTTACATATTAAGGTGTTCAGCGTACACCCGCCTGTCCACCGTCATTTGTACATGCGCATACATACATGCAAATCTGCAATAAAGTACTTTAATGTTGCATGCTTCAGTTCATATTTATGTCATCTCGTTTAGAATACATTGAGTCTTTGTCCTTCAGCTCTCACAATCTAAAGTTGGTAAAGACATTTAAGAACACAAAACGTGCATGCATAAGAACTGTTTAGGTTTAATGACCAAGTCCAGTCCTGTGGGATTGTTAGGGTTATTGTTAGTGTAATTACTGGTATACAGTGGTGCCTGCCACAACGGTGTGGTGGCCATCAGGGGCCAGTTATTCATTGTGGTGGCCGTCGGGGGCCAGTTATTTCTCAAGGTGGGGGCGACCATTTGCTTGCAGTGGCCATGGCCACCCCTCGATCCGCCCCTGCTCATATATGGGATAGTGAATATTTTCATGCTTCTGAAATAGGATTTGTTATACATGTGTATCCATGGCATAGTTTTAAATATGCACCTTTCCATCAAAGCAAGCATTTATCAGCCCGCCGGGCCATTTTCTGGGTCTTGCTTATGCGAGCTGGGTGGGGCCCTTCTGTGTGGAATTCGGATCGTGGCCCCAAGCCAGCGGACTTGGACGCTGTTCATCTGCGCTAATGAGGCAGCCCTGCTCTGAGAGTGGACAGGTCGGCCTCGCATTTTAGAGCTAGAATATTTTAAGCGCTGTGATGGGACTCCCAGTTCAGCGATGCCATTTACAGTTTTGATATCCAACGAAATGAATTAAGATGATCAATAATCATTATAGTCCCCCTACCCTCAAAGTGCAAACAGGGCACAGGCCTGTGCACTTACAAACATTAGCTCAACCGAAAAACCAGAGCCCTGCAACAGCCAATGAAACTGTTGAGCAAGGAACAGGGAGTACACAGTTCTGAAGGCCTATATGGGCTCACCCGTGCTAATTTCTCCGGAGCTGTGTGAGAGGGATGCCCACAGGCACGGTCAGTGCCAGGAATGCTACATATTCCCTCTGCAGCAGAGGGCCATGGCCATGACAGGAACAAGGAGGGAGCCTTTACGCTAAACACAATGCTTTACAATGCTAGAACTAGCTTCTTACTCTTCTCTGGATGGAACCTTCCTTGTAGGTTCCACAAGGCTGGATGAAGTCACTTGACTGTAAAATACTCATCAACTGGCTTTATCTCCAACATCTGTAATTTAGGAACTGTGGAAGTGCAGTAATATTGGTTATATTTAGAGAGTATTTGTTTAATAAACCAAGGTAAGCATGTGGCTGATTGTTGAATCTAACAACAATTATGAAGGCTTATGAAGTTACATCATTTGTGTGCTCATGTCCACACTGGAAAGATGTATAATTCTATACATGTTACTAAGGCTGCAGCAACCAGCAGATACAACCAGCAAGTAGAGGGTGACCTACAATTTTGTTTACAACGAGCCAATCAAGTAATGTCCGCCATTGTCTTTGAAATGGGTATAATAATTATTTGGCTTTAAAGTCCACTGTCTATATTTCAGGAAATCTATCCTGAACCCAGGTGACAAAATGATTAACCAAATGGCCAATCTTATCCGCAAAGGGCCAGTGTGTACGTAGGATTTTGGGATAACCTTGAACCTAGGTCAGCTGTTCAACCCCAGGTGTGAGGAATCTTCAGCTAATTAGTCCACTAATTAGTAATCTAAGTGAAAACCTGCATACCCAATGACCTTTTGCGGATAAGATTGTCCACCCCAGGCTTATACAATGGTCATACATGGTGAGTCAAGAATCTATTCCAGGAAGCATAGGGCACAATATAGGGAACAGCACTGATGGAATGTCAGTCTATCACGAGGTGCACATGGTGTCCATGGTGCCAGCAAGGTTCAGTTGGGAGGGTGTTAAAGATCTAAAGGTCCCTGGTCTGATCATGGGTTCTGGCTTTTGCCAGCTGTAGCGGAACATGCCTCATTTTTCAAAAATTTCCCCTTGGGATTAATAAAGTTTATCTTTATCTTTAAGACATGTATAAACTGAGAACTTCAAAAGACGTGTATTGATTTTAAAAATCCCCTTGATTACCGACTTGTTTTACTGCCTGCAGTTTGGCATGACATTTTATGTTCATTGCATATATAAAGTGTCACAACCCGGTCATGATAATTGCAGGCTAGAGTCTTCTTTTTTTTTTCCTTTACAAGACAATGATAGATGAGAAGTGTCGTGGTTAAGAAACTGGACCACAGTTTTTGGGGAGAGGGGACCGTAAGAACATATGAAATTTACAAATGAGAGGAGGCCATTCAGCCCATCAAGCTTGTTTGGGGAGAATTTAACTAATAGCTCAGAGTTATTATTATCTTATCTTGCTCTGATTTAAAGGAACCCAGGGTTTTAGCTTCTGCTACGCTAGCAGGAAGACTATTCCATACTGTAACTACATGCTGTGTAAAGTGTTTTCTCAAATTCAGTGTAAAATGTTCTCCCGCTAATTTCCACCTAAATTCTAGTATTTAAACTAATATTAAAGTAGCCATTTGGTTGAACTGCATCCAGACCTGTTAGAATCTTATATACCTGGATAAAGTGCCCCTTAATCTTCTTTGCGCGAGGCTGAACATATTCAACTCAGCTAACCTCTCCTCATAAGACATACCTCTAAGACCAGGAATCATTCTTGTAGCCCTACGTTGAACCTTTTCCAAGGCTGCAATGTTCTTTTTAAGGTATGGTGACCAAGCCTACACACACTATTGTAGATAGAGCCTTACCAAGAAATTGTATAATCGTAGCATCACTTCCCTTGACTACACATAACATAAAGTGTTAAAAATAAAGTGTTATAAAAATGTCATTTAGGCCTCAGTATTGTTGTTTGGTGAGAGGATCCCAGTTGCCGTAGATCTACTGGAAGCTACAAGCTGCTGTGCCCAGACATCAAAGTTTGTGTGAAATACAAGCAGGAGTTAAAAGGTCAGAGGAGGAAATTAGCCACTGTCCTCCCCCTCCTTTCATGTGGGCCACAGGGATAATCAGCGATCGGGTGACTCATTTGCATTTTAAAACAAGCCCCTGAGAGGTAGGGGGTGGAGTTTCATCTTGCGTTCGCTCCCCCCAA
Source organism: Brevimyrus niger (assembly GCA_015164015.2). Taxonomy (NCBI): domain Eukaryota; kingdom Metazoa; phylum Chordata; class Actinopteri; order Osteoglossiformes; family Mormyridae; genus Brevimyrus; species Brevimyrus niger. Next base: position 9,597,304 of record JAABNY020000095.1, on the reverse strand, counting down.
CATGTCGTGGTTCCTTATGTTACAGTATGTTTCTGCTTTTTACATCCCTTTTCCCTGCCAGTCGGAGAAACCTTTCAAAAGAATGACTGAACAACCGCCCATTTTCTGTACCCACTTGTCCTATTCCTGGTCCAGAGCCTCTCCTGGAAGCTAAGGGTGCAAGGCAGGGAATAGGGAATATTTTACACGTTTGATATTCAGACTCAATCTAATGTCCACGATCTTAGGAAAGTGCCCCAGTAGTGCCCTGGGTTTGATTACATTCATTATTAAAACTATTGGTAACACTTTACTCGAAGCTGTCATCTATAATGCATTATAAATACCTTCATAATGCATTATAATAGTTGATATAAGAATTAATAAAACATCCCAGCATTTTCTATTGACAGTCATGACATTAAAGTGTTACCTGTAATACTTCATAAACTCCAATGACAATTTCATCTATAATGCACTATAGATACCTTCATAATGCATTGTAATGGTCGATATAAGAATTAAGGATGCTTTATACTGTATTATGAAGATATCTATAAATGAGAGCTTCATGAAGCATCTGTAATGCATAATAAACATGGCTATAATGTGTTATGCCTTTTATAGATTATTCATAACCATGTTTATTATGCTTTATGCATGCATTATAATGTGTATTCATGAAAAGTGTTACTAAATTATTACTTAAAAATAATAAAAGATGGAAGATCATGAGGGTGAGGTGGTTATTCACTTACGAAACACAGTTTTGTGTCTCTGGGGGGTAATTCACATGGGGAATTCAATTCTTTGTCCATATGTCCCCACATTTCAACGCCACTGGCATCTGGCTGTCAATTCCCCGGCATCCTTTTCCATTCTGCATCGATGTATGTGCCTGTTATTAACGAGGATGTTCCCTAAATGCCTGACATGGCAGAACACAAAATGGACCTTTGCTCTCCTACTGTCTCACAGTCTGAGATCCTATGAACTGACAGCAATTTGCGAACTCGTCATATGTTTAATGGGTTTTTTATGTCAAAGGCGAGTTTCGTCAGAACCAACTGCAAACTGCAAACTTGCCCCACAAAGCCTCAAAAATGCATTTTCATTCGGCAGGTCAAAACCTCAGTTTTCAACCATATTTTGGGTCGGATCATTTTCTCATTGCCTTTGAGTGAGCATGGTGAATATTTTCCCTCCCTGCCTTTCTGTGTGTGTGTGTGTGTGTGTGTTTTTTCCTTTTTCACATGTCTTCCCTTACTTCGCTGTGAGCTCAGAGATGAGTGTGTGGCAGCACAGGCTGGCTTTGTTGTCGCCCGCTCCTCACTCTCTCCGCGCCGGAGTGTTTTTTGAAGTTCAGCCCCGGCACCGATTCCACCGCGGAGGAGTGGCGAGATAAACTCGACACCAGCCACCCGTCCCACACCGGGGCTGTCTCATCTCCAACGGGCCACGCTTAGTAAAGGAACCTGCTGCAGAAATAAATAACCAGCTGACTGAATGAGGGGGGGTGAGGGGGTGCAGAGGTTTGGGTCACGGTCCATCGAGTAAACCTCGTAATCCCAGCTCACATGTACAGGAGCCCTATTTCAATATTATCAGGGCGCAAGAAAGGGAAGATCGTGGCCGACGCGAATGCGCAAGTTACAGTGTCGGCAGGAAGTGGAACAAGAAAGAGTGCATTGTGGGGGATGTGGAACACAGGACTGGGAACATTAAGAGGCACCTGTCTCAGGTTTGCGAAATCTCCCGCGAATAAAGTGGAACTGCATTCCTCAAAAAAAGGGAAGGGGAGGGGGGGGGTGTCAAAGGCGCATCAGCAGAATAAGCCTTCTGTAGTGATATTTCAGGAGCAATGCCGATGAGAATAAACAGGTGAACGCAGACAGAAGAATTTTTAATAGGCAGCCGCAGCATCTCCATGCACACATGAGGTCACAATAGGCCTGGCGAAGATACTGTAGCCGGAGTCTCCTGCATCATCATTATGAGTATATGAGTAACAGTATTAATGGTATTGGTGGCAGTACTACTATTTGCAGCAGTATTCAAAAAGTATTCAAACACATAAAATGGATACTTACAAAAAAAAAAGACTGTTGTCAGGACATCGCTATTTTCATACCGCATCGTATGTATCTGCTGATAATTTTCTCGGTCAGCTGAAGTTTCAGTCCTGAAGTTTAATGCGCTTAGGAATCTGGAAAATTCAGCAGATAGAGAAGGCCGAGCCTTTGCCGACAGCAAGTGTGACCACCGTAACGTTGCACTGCAAAGAGCTTCCCGTGGATCTTGACAGATAGTAGACCTGAGAGTTTATAGCACATTATTATTTTCCCGGCCCCTTGATAGCTCGAATAAGTCGATTTTATCGGTTTAATTTATTCCATCTCCTTGCAGCACGGATAACGCACCAGGGCCGTGCTCAGAGAGGAGGTGACTACGTCCCTTGGTGTCCATCCCCGGTCTCCCGCTCGGTAAGGCCGCGCCATCGCACCCGTCCCTCATCCCAGCCACTCCCCCCTCCCTTTGGGGGGTACGGCTGCTGCCTCAGTCCTGAGGGCTGGAGAGACGCCTCAAGTATCCACCGCATCGAATCAGCACCAGACGTGACGCTGATGAGCGGAGCAATATGTTCATGATCAGAGATTACAGAGTATCATCCCTCAGCTAGTTTTCACTTCAAATAGAATGTTCCAGGGGTATACAAAAATGTTATGGCTAACATTTGAGTCTGAAAGTGACACATTGACCTGCCTTTACTGTATAATTCTCATTAAACATTTGAACCAAGAGTGCAACCATGGACATGACAAATTCTGGACTCCCGATAGTGACTATTTAGTGATCTATTTGCTAACAGCCTAGGAAAATTGTGCTCTATAATGCTGCCGGCACTTTAAAAACAAAAATCCCGATAGTCCTGCTTTCATCAAGCAAATCGATTGAATTATTTTCCCCTTAAACTGTTTCATTATATACATTTCAGTGAAAATTCCATATCTGGCAAGTAAGTTCATCACGAGGTCAAAGCAGAATAGGCAGCGAGAGGAGAATAAACCTGTAAGCGTTATTTTGAAGTTGGCTTGTTGGATTCAAAGTGTTTATTTTCTGTTAAAAAAAATCCAGAATTCTTGGTTGGACTGTGGGAACTCAGAGTGTACATGGTCACTATTGCCACTGCAGTTGGCTTTAATTACTGTACTCCGAGGTTCGGGGTTCTGTTTATTCAATGCAGAGGAGTAATCTGGGAGTCCTTCTTAGGGCATTAATAAATATTGAAAAGAGACCCCTTCACATGTGTTTTTATACTGCACTAACAAAAAGAAAGGAATAGAATGGACGCAGAAATGGAGAAGAAATGAAAGGCACATTATAAGGCTTCATTAGCGCAGATGTGAAGGGTTTGTGGCCAAGCGGATTAGCATCCACATTAGACATTGTTTCTGTATATTGTTAAACTTTAAAGTCACCGCAAAACGGGATTAAAACAAAAAAACACACACAAGAGAGTTAGAGAGAGAGAGCGAAAGAGACAGAGAGACGGAGAGAGAGAGAGACCAATAAATAATCTTCTGTGCTGGCACCCTTTCTGCCCTCGTACCCAACCCCCGAAGCCAAAATAACTTTAATCAGAATATGTTGCAGTTGTGATGCTTTTCTCATTGCCCACTTCCATCCTTATTTAGAGACTATTTCAAGTTGAAATTAAAGTTTATTTTCTCAAATTGGCCCTTTTAACTAGATCCTCTTAACGGCCCATAACAAGCCGATGAATGGTAGCCTTTTCTCACTTTAAGGGTGTTATGCACCATGTCCAACTTCAAAGGGCGTCTTAACTCCACACTTTAATTGTATCTTCGCCTGCTGCCTGCATGCCAACTGATTCTGCTGACAACTGCACTCCTTCTCTTCTCACCCTGAGACTCAGCCCCCCCCCCCCCCCCCCCCACCCCCCCCCCCCCCACCCCCCCCCCCCCCCCCGCTCCCCCCGCGCCCCCCCCCCCCCCCCCCCCCCCCCGAAAAAAAGAGGAGTCTACCTTATAATCCTACAGATGCTCATGTCCTCCTGCAGTTCTGCAGACACTTGTGCATAAATAAGCATAAGAGCATCTCCACAAAATTGTGAGCTGTAACTGAGAGATCATATTGCGTGGAAATGTGCTGCGTTATTTCGTACCTGTAGCCAAGGGTCTTTTATTTACTCCTCGTCTGGTGTTGAGAGCCTACATTCTGTCCAAAGAGGGGGTGCGGTATCAGCAGGGCCCGGAGGCCACCTGACGGGCCTTTGCATTGCTTATCCATGGCGGGTGAGACTGATTTGTTGCTGTGCACAACGCACACGTCGTCACTTTGGCCATTATCTGCCAACTGGGCAATGAGATCACAGGAGACAGCGTCCCGAAGTTTGGGACAACTTCCCTTTTGGGGCTCTGCTTTTTATCACTATGACACATGAAACATCCCAATTTCACTTTCTGCGTTTTAGGTAAATATGGCTCCATAGGTGCAGCACTGGATTTTGCAGTGCATAAGAAGATATTAATTATAGTCACTGCTTCATGGACTTCACTGGGGATCATTAGATTAACTATGTTTCATGACCATTAACGTACAATAAAATAAATATTTTCAGCATGACCTTTTAGCATGTAAATTGAATTTTGTGATACATTTATTAGAACATGTCTTTTTTTTTGTTAAAATTTGAAATTTACTGTCCTTGTGAGACCTATTTCGTTGATTGATTGACTCAGGGCAGTTGAATGGACATGGTTCCATTCCGATGCATCTGCAGCATGCTCGCTCACAGGCCGGCCTCGTTAATCTTCTCTGGTTTCACGCCGCTGTTCCACTGATTCCCTTCAGTTCTTCTTTTCTCCACACTGCATAAGGCTGTTCCCAGGCCTCTCAATCGATAGCCAGTGCCTTGCTGGTGGATTGCAGACATGACGCACTGCCTGGCCTCACTGGCTCCACACTGTACCTCTGTAAGGTGCCTTTATCGTGCCCTTGCGTCACCATGACCACTGTGGTCCGCCAGGTGGCCGTCCGCTGATTATTTCTGTTCCCCTACAGTGGCTTTCTGGCGTTCGCTAAGCCGTCCTTCCACGAGACTGGTTTTTCTTGCTCCTCTACACCTTCCCCAAAGGCGATTATGGCAGGGAGGGGCTGGATTGGAGGGGGTTTGTACATTGGGGAGGGGGGTGATGGGTAAGTTGGGAGCTGCTCCTCTCAAAGTTACACCCCCCCTAAGCCTGCTCTCTTTCCTCTGTTGAGTTCAAAGGGGGCATTCTTTCCCAGTACTTAAGGACCCCACTACACCCAGGGTACCCATCAGTCATTGGTTGTCTCTGAGAGATAGCCCGGCCCATTGGGTAATGATTCCCACTGGAGTACCCTGTCCACTGAGGAACAATGCAGCTCACTAAGATGGTGCCCCCCCCCCTTGATTGTCTGTTCACATTTGTCTGTGGTTGGCTTCAAGAACATCCGAAGCAGTGACATGTGCTCTTTGGGATTCCGCGCTGGGGGAACGAGGGTGGATGTGCTGGATTCATCTTGATTGGAGAGCGGCAATGTGACAGACGTTTGATGTGAACAGACGTCCCTAAATGGGTCACAGTGTGGAGGAAATAGCCCCGTGTGAAAATGCTGGTTAGTTACCATCAAACCGGGTTTTTGACAAATTGCTGCCAGAGATTTATCTCGATGGGAACGTTTCTCACAGTCTCCCAGATTACCACCCAAAACCTAGGGATCGAGTCAATCCAGCTGGTAATATGACCACTAATCCTTGGCTTTTAGCGTAAATCTTGCACTGACGTGATGCAGCTCTGCTGGTCAACAGGCGTGATTTATGCCATTTGGTCTATCAGTTGCGCTCTCTGTGAGGTGAAAGCCCTTAAATCCCGGACCATCCGTTGGGAAGCGGCACTTTTGTCACTGGTTTGGTCCCCTTCTCCACCCCCGTGATGCCAGTTGTCTTTTTTTGGCGGTCTTCTCACAGTTTTCCTCATAACCTCCCTCACTCCATGGCGGGATTCACAGGAATCTCATTAGAAAGATCTCACCCTGACAGCAGATACCAGCCAATGGCAATGATCATGTCTGACTGTCCCGTTCCCTGTATGTTCAGTGCTCTGGCACTTTTTTCACATTAGCATGTTGACGTTTGTGATGACTGCAGGTAGGGACTCCAGGGAATGGGCTGTGCGGCATTCACCGTGGGGTCAGCAAACCCTTCATAAAGCTCACGGAGCAGCGAAGGCGTCCGCTATGTCTCTGTTCGTAGCAGAACATTGTCTCTGCACGCAGGGTAACTGATAGTCTGGGAACCGTCTCTGCCGGCCACAGGTAGATCCGGTCTCCGTCGGCACGGTGATGCCTCACCGGACCGGGGAGGGGGAGGAGGAGGAGGAGGTGCGAGCCAAAGAGTTGGCTCAAGACAGAGGAGATGAGTGGGTGAGATCATGCGGGCAATGGAGGGGAGGTAGAGATGGGCTAGATTGGGTGGGGGCACAGTGTGTCAGCCCTTTGAAGAACTGGGGGTCAGGTTCTATTGGGAATGTGAGCCTCTGCCACAAAAGGCTCCGATGCAGACGATTCGTATCTCGGAGATACTCACCAACAGGTTTGGAGCTGTGAGGGATAACTCCTTTCACAACCTAGTTTCGTGTTTTGAAGGATAGTTTTGGAGACGCGTGCTGTTGAAGGCCGTTGAGGCTTCGCCGTCTCCCAAATCCTTACCACAAACAGACAGCCCCTGATTCCAGCCCAGTGTCGTATAAATATGCATCAGACAGAGCCCTGAAACCACCATGGGTGGTGGTACTTTACGGGGGTTTCACTTAGCCGGCTGCGGACTGCATGAATTATCTTAGACACCCCTAACCCCAAGCTTCTTTTGCCAACGTTTGCTCAGACTTGGGACGCGGAAGCCGGCGCCCCTCCTAGTGCCGTGGTTTATAAATAAAAACAGCAGCCTAGTTTGTGCTCCGAGAAGCATCTAATGAGGACATTTGCTGTTTGTGGCCCATTCCCGGGCCTCCAGCCGAGCTTGGAGAGGGGGGAATTTATACTTCTGCCGTGACTTGGAAGACTTTGGTCTCCGTGGTCTTAACATTAGCATTAGCATTACTTTATCTCCAAACACACCTGAAGACTTGTGTTGACCATGGGTCTGTAGGTGCTGCCTTCACTGGGTTCCTCCTGTATGACATGCTCCTAAGTTGCTTCGGATGAATCCATCGCCTGAGCAAATAAATGATAATTATAGTGGTAATTTGCCCCCAGGCTCAAGCCCCTCCTGTGGTGCTGCTCTAACGATCCCCCTCCCGCCGCCTCCTCGTTGAGTCGTCGTAAAGACGGCCCCCACACAGGGCTGCTAATAGCCCGTCTCTCGCCTCCAGCCGCACGCATCTGTTAGCGCCTCCATGGCCCTGCTTCATTGTAGGCTCATTCCAGTCATGGAGCTTCTCGGGGAAGGTGGGAGAGAGGGAGGAAGTGTGTACGTGCAGCGGTGTGCGGGTGCCGTGCGGCCCTGAGGGTTTTGGGGGGGGGGGGGGGGGGGGGGGGGGGTGTGTTGGCCCGGGGGGGGTGTGGGTGTTGGCGGGTGGCGGGGGGGGGTTACCCCTGCGG
>JAABNY020000095.1:9532804-9554626 GCA_015164015.2 Brevimyrus niger | reverse complement strand
CCCCCCCCCCCATCACTATACCGAAATAATTATGGTCACACATCAGATCCCGCTTCTGCATTCAGACATTTAAGTGGGATTAGGGAGTGCGGCAGAACTCCGAAACTGGCCCTCTCCAAGAGGTGGGGGGGCTGGGTGGAACCGGGGCTCCTGGCCCTCTAATGTAGAGCAGCCATGCTGTGAACAGCTCTTTCTGCGGATTGAACTTGGAGGAGAAAAGAGCCCAAATGAAGTTCTCCAATCTCCATAGCCGGGGAAGGTAGGGGTGCTGGTGTGGGGGGGGGGGGGGCACAAACCCAGAAGGCCCTCCAGTGGGTGTGTTTCATGGGAACTGGTATGGTGTAATCCCGCTTTGGCTGGGGACGGCTTCTCTAAACAAATCCGTTAGCTTTAAGACCCGCTGTTTCTCAAGTGGGTCCTGGCTTGCCTGGGCTGCACCCGGTCCGGCCCTGTCTTTCTCCTTCCCCCTCACATGCAGAATATAAAGAGAGAACCTACCAGGATGTAAATCCCCTATCTCAGTCGGCTTCATTTAGAAAATAGGAGCGAAAGAGAAAGAAATAGCCAGTGAATAAGCTGAGGCAGCGGGGGTCTGTCAGGCCCAGACTAGCCGACCTGTTGTGTAAAGCCGACGGGATAATGGAGCTGGCAAGCTGGTGGCTCTTTGAGACGGTAACGCGGTGGATGCTGGCCCACGGGCTTTACAGGCTCAGCCAAGGGCTATCTGGGGGAGCGGGGCCTACCCCCCCGAGCTCCACTGTGTAACCTGGGAAAGGGTTCCCAATTCTCTGTGAGGGCATCGACAATAAGCCATGGGAACGGAGATGGTGTATGGAGACAGCCCGAGTGACAGGCGGACGGGCCGAACCCAACGTCCGACTGATACTGTGCACTTCACATGCAAATGTTGGCCCAGGCGAAAGCCCACCGGTTGATCTTATTGGAGGCCAGAACCAGGGCCAGAGCTGAAAGTACAATGCCGTGGCCGTCCCGGGGAACTGGGCGCCGTTCAGTGGGAACTGGGCACATGTAAACACGACCGTGCCAGCTAGCGAAAAAGGTTCTGGTGTCCCTTAGGTGTGGGGACTCCGCTTGCATTGAAAAGTTGGAAAACCAAATCCGGAACGACCCTGGGCAACAGAGACACTCGCTTACTCCTGGCTTAACTGGCCTGACTATTAAGTGCAGGAGCAGGCAAAAGAAGGTACAGATAATATCAGGGGTTACAAGCTAGAAATCTGAGGTAGATTTTTGCACGCATGATTCTCATGTGATATTCAGCCAGCACAAAGTCGTCATGACGTGTCTTTCATGGGCTACAGCATGACGGTATGTAGAAGGAGATCCCATGGTTTTAAAGCACAGATACCAGGCTCTGAATACGACATTGATGCTCCTCTGTGTTCCTGCCTACATAACATCGAGTCTTAATTTATAGGACACAGGCTATTCAACCGTTTCCAAACTTAGAGCTTTCGAACTGCCCCGCCTTTGAACAGGACAATAACCCCCTTAACTACTTAACACCTCAGAGTTGTCTTACCCTCAGCTAACTTATCCCACCCACATACAGCTTAGTCTACAACTTTACTCATCATCTTAAATAGATCCATAGTCACGAAGTAGTTGGCCTGTAAAATGATGCAATGCCAAAAAACTATTTCTACAATAAGTTTAATGGCATTGCCTCACTGACATCCCTATATAATATTGCACGTACAGCAACATTTCTGTTTTGCAAAGGCTGCAAAAGATGTGACGCGTTGGATCATTTACATGCTCTTGGTACAAGTGAACAAAAATGCGCCGGGGACAGTTTGACAAGCTAAAGCAGGTAGACTATATGCGGATGATGTAATGTCAAGATTAGGCGTGTGTGTGAGCAAGCTAGGGATATCGCGGGGGGGGGGGGGGTCATGGGGGGGTGTGATGCACAGTGCTGACGTCCATCTCCCGGCAACAAAAGGCCGAAATCTTGGAAGGGTGAGAATTCCGGCCCTGTCTACCTGACGCCAAAGGGGCTCGCTGGCAGCTAATCAGCAGGCGGTTCTTCGTCGACGAGTGCCACAGTATGCGTGTATCCAGTGCCGCATGGCATCTGTGCTTTTCAGAAGATGGCTGCCTCACTCTCTTCTGGCCTAGCCGGCATGTCCTTAGACTCTGGTTGCTTTCCCCGTTCCAGATGGAACTGTCTGAGTCAGCCTGACGGCCCCCTCACCCACACTCCTCGAGCGCACGTGACTCACCATCCCAGAAACCGAAGGATGGTGTTCCGGGCCCTGCCCGGATGACCCCCCTCTCCTGCCTCTCTGCGCCAATCTCTCTGGCGGGGTTCTGGTACCAGGACTTGGGGCACGTCGTGCGCTTTGAATGGGCTCCGGCTCCTGTCAGCTCCTTCCGCTTTGGATGCACGGGGGAGCAGATTTGCCACGGTGTCAGGCGGCTTCATAAGGCCACCTTTGATGCCTGCACCCAGCCTCATCTGCCCGGTTAGGAGGTACCGAGGCCAGGCCCCTCTCCAACCCCACCCAGACATTTGGATTGCTGTGATATGAGTGAGGCATCATCACGGCCCCTGACTGGAGACATACAGACCCCAGGACAGACCTCTGATCTGACTTCCTGGCATCGGCTCTTGTTTTGGGAACACTTATATAACATGTTATATAATGACTTACACGTATATTTTCCACTTTGTGGCGCAATTCCACCATGTATGCAGATTTGCTCATTTAAATTTCTAGTTTTTATATATACCCTTGCCAGGGATTCCATAAGAAGCAGTACCCTACGGTTAAAATAAAATAAATGTTCCTTATCATACAGGAAAATATGCACAATTAATTGTAAAACAGACATTTGGTTTAGACCCATTTCTTTCTAGACACTATAATAGAAAGCATCTGTTCTTCTCAAATGACAAGAACGTTTATATGCCTCGAATTAACATATTCTATGGAACTGGAGGAGACATACTTACAATTGAGCAAATGGCTCTGGGTTTTAATCATTCCTGGGAGCGACTAGGAAAGCCCCGTTTAATCACTTCCAGCTCACTTGACGATGGGAGTTACAACGTGTTTCTGGGTCCCCGTGAAAAGGCGCAAGTCTCCGCAGCACCACCAGGGGTCAGAGTTAAACCTTGTGCAGTCGAAACAGAATCAAAACAGATTATGTGTGCTGTTTCGGGTTTAATGACTGTTTCCAGCTCGCCTGCAGTTTCAGTAGTTCCACCCACTTAGAATGACTATCAGTTACATCACAAAAGGTATAATTCTCATTGTTCGTTTAAAAAGAGAGCAGCAAGTAGCATGGTAGCAGAGCGGGCAGCAGGACACAGTTTTAGGTATTTTATTTTGTACACAAAGACAGATGAAAGCAGAGAATTATTCATGTTTATTTAAATTTGAAGCCACACCAGAAAAAAAGTAAGTTGCTGATTCAAATCGCAAGAGAGGAGTCGTTCTTCTTGAGTTAGACTACTAAATGACGTATTTCAGTTATGAGGATTTTTATAAGTGCAGTAATATTAACCAGGGGCACACTGAGGAAGGACTGCAGCAATTTCCAACATGATAGTTCTTTTAACTTGTTACTATGCTACTACTGTGCCATTTATATCTCAGCTGGATCCAGTGGCCGATCAGGCCAGTACATCATGGTTTTTAATTAAGTAAAAAATGCTGAATGGGACAGATTCTTACCATAGAATCAGACCATTTTATGGAAAACCAATAGAGATCGTATATTGCAAGTTTTCTGGGTCGTGCAGATGGATTAGGTATGAAACGAGAAATGATTTCCATAAAGACAGGACAGATACATTCAGCCTCTAGCATCCTACTGGCTGTGGGATAATGAAAGAAACAGAATGTCTGTGTACCGCCAGGCTTGTGCTGGGTCGCCGGGTGAAATTCTCCACCTAGCTTGGCGATCCAACTCCTCCACGCTCCACGGTGACGTCACATGCGCAGCAAGTCTTTTTGTAGTCGTGGGTGCCGTCCTAAATGAAGGTCTTTAGCAAGGCAGCTGATCAGGGGAGGTGAGGAGAGGCTTGTGGGCCGTGAGATGCAAATGGCGCGTGCCGATCTGTACTGGCATATTATACAACCCCGGGAAAGCGGGGGGGGGGAATTAAAACCCGAATCAGCCTCCTATTCCACTGACATACACAGAGCACACCCCGCAGAGATAAAAAGGAATATGATGAGAATACAAAATTGGCTCTGAATAATCGGTCCACCGGCATTCAAACTCCCCAGCAGAGAAGACACCTGACAGGCATGTGGGAGGCGGGAATACGTGAAGCCTCGCCCCAATGCTGCGTTCTGCCCGTGTCTCTAATGGAGTTTTCTTTTTTTGCCATTAACGGAAGTCGGCACGCTGTTTGCAGGCCTTATGATTTCCCTGTTCTGTGACAAAGCTTTGATGTACCCCCCACACACACCCCCGTTTGACAGAACGCTGTTCAGTTCAAAGCCAAGAACAGAGGCGATTCCCCACTTTTAAATTATTAGCTCTCTAAGTCATCTGTAATAATATAGTTTGACTGAAGTATGCGGTTTATTAACTACATAAAGACGATATTATTAGAGCAGGGAAAGGCAATCGGCAGCTTCGTCTTTCAGCTTAGCAGCGGGAGTTTCTGCCGCTTTGATCCGAATCACTGCTAAATGTCTTTGCGAGATAGTGGGATCTGCTGGAACCAGCGCTGGGACCAGAGACACATCAATTATTAACTCTCTTCTGCCTTCCTTTCCTTCACTCTTTCGCTTTCATAAATTAAAGCATTATTCATCTCTCCTTTGATTTCTCCTTCAGCCTCTGAGCCGCTTCCCCCCCCCAGCATTGTCCACGGTGTCCTTTTTATCCACTCAGTCGCATGGCCTGCAAGTCACTGGCAGGAGTCTCCTCAAGGTCAAATGCGGAGGAGCCTCACCTCCAACTGAGCCCCTAAGCGTCTGCTCTCTCCCACTAATGGAGCCCAAGTACAATAGCCAAGCGAAAACCAGACATAATGACATTTTCATTATGTACCAGTCACTGTCTCGCTCCCTAAGCCTTACAGTGACTGTCATGCTTTCGTTTTTGATCCACCATTTTCAAAATACTATTTGTATTCAGGGCAGGTAAACAGTCTATGATTATGGAGGAAACACCACTAGGTCATATAGCTACCGATGCATTAATATGCTTTATCTTCTGTCCCTTTGAAGATCAAATTCCCAGGCGTCCCTGAGAGGAACAGCGTCACAGCGAGTTTGGTGTAATTTTAATGTCAGCCACACAGTGGCGCTGTTTCCCTCGTGCTCAAAAGACGAGTCTCTTGGGAGTGAGCTGACGAGCATAAAATCTCCCCTAAAACTGCATTTATTCTAAGTGGGAGGCATGCGCTGGGATTGATAATGAAAACCCCGGTGCTCCTACTTCATATTTTGCAAATCCCCTGGCATAGTTTTTTTTCCCCAGAAGAAACAAATCCTCACAGAAGATCAATCACGGTTGCTTTGGGGGCTGACTGTGTGGTGAAAGGTGCCAGGTTATTCCATAAAAGGAACAAACTGAACTCCTCTAGATTTTTTTTTTTTTTTTGCGGGGGCGGGATACTGCAATGTGATCCAGAAGCCTTTTAATTAAGGGAGTAAAGTATTACAGATTCATAAATACTGTGTATGTATGTCACTGGTTCTCAACTTGCCTCAGGATCGACATTTTTGTCCCTGGTCATTAAGTCACAACCCAAAAGATGTTGATGCTAAAATACCCCACACACCCCACGACCTACTTACAACGGTCTTACAATGACCCACCCGTTGAGAAACACTGCTCAGAGTAGCTAACAGATATAATGCCGTCACCACTGCATGGGTGTTGATAAGGTCTAACCATGGTTTCCTCAGCTTATGTAAGGCTGTGACAACATCACATTTACATAAATACAAAATGTTATAAGACCTGTAGCGATGGAGCTGATGTGAAGTCACACATAAATCTGACAAACAGAAGCTCTACTGTAGCCATTTCAGTGCACACTGCAGTGTAATGCTCGTTTGTGTATCCCGGATACCATATCTGTCACGCAACAACTCTTGGAGATGCACAAATGTCACCCTCTATTCTTTACCAGAAGGTCCATTTATTCTCATACACCCTGAAGGTCCACGGTGGCCCAAGGCTGTCTTAAACCAAATGACACTAACGTTGGGGCCCGCCTGGGTTAGCGAAAGGTTGCAATTGTTTTGCAGCATGAAAGAAAAGAAAAAAAAAGAAAAAAAAAAACGTTGAAATGAAACTATTCTTGAACTGTCTCTACTCAGTGAAAAGGAAGATCGTCAGACACAAATAAGGCTCTACGCAGACCACAGGTGCCAGGAGAACTTAAAATAGCACCACCGGTTGGGGAAAAGGTGGGCAACGCTCTGTCGCTTCACTCCTCACACGACGGAGGGAAAATATGATGAGGCTTTGCGTCAGACAAATGACAACGGCACACTTGAAGGTCTTTTGTTGTGGTTGCCGACAGCTCCCCTCACGTTGATTCGAGGCACGTTTCTTTAGCTAAACAGGAAATGGGATGTGGCACAAGCGATGCCTTATACTGTAGCACAAGAGCAGTGTGAGGGTTCAGCTAGGTGTTCGCGAGATCTAAAGGCGGATGAACAAAAAAATAAGGAAGACAAGTGCCTGAGGAGCACGACTGGAGCACGTCTGGAAAGGTCCTGTTCACTCTGCTGCCGAAGTATGACCATCTGGCGTGAGGGGCTCTCTAGCGCTGAGCGGCGCCCGGCGGCTGCGTTCATGTGATTCTGTTTCGGCTACGTCTGCGAGCAGCCAGCTAAAGGGGCCTGCAGGGCCGCTGCCTCAGCATGCCTGTGATCCTGGGTGAAGTCAGGGTGCTCACCAAGCCCCTGTCTGGTGTGCGTATCCTCCAGCTGCTCTTCGACTGCCTCGCCTTCAGCCTGGCCGCTTCCTTAGAGCCCCGCTCAAGCCCGTCGTTCAAGGACTTCTGCATGTTCAGCTGGTGCTTCTTCTTCACGCTCACCTTCCTCATCCTCCTGGTGGACTTTGTTCAGTTCCAGAGCATCATCCCCCTATCCTGGAAGAACCTTCCAATCACCGTGGCATCCCTGGGGGCGCTCATGTGCCTCGGCTCGTCTGCGGGCTTCCCCTTGTTCATGCAGGAGGACAGGATGGAGCCAAAGGCCATCGGGGCCACGGTGTGCTCCTTCCTGGCCTTCATGGCGTACGTCTCAGAGGTCCACCTCATCCGGCTCCAGAGCAGGGAGCAGAGGGGCTACATGGCCAGCATGCCGGGGCTGCTCAAAGTCTTCCAGGTGTTCAGCGGCTGTGCCATGATCTTCCTGTTCAGCAGGCAATGTCAAATGCCGGACTTCGCCAAGGAGACCGGCTGGATGTTTTGGTTCTCAGCTGCAAATAAACTGCTCTGCTTCCTCATGTCCCTGGGCACCATGCTGGTCGTGCTGGGAGACTGCGTCAGCCACTGCCCCCTACCCTTTGACCGCTTGCTGGTGAGCTTCTGCAGCCTGGCCGTGCTGCTGTACATCATCGTCGCCATGGAGTGCATCACTAAGGTCCTGGTAATGCCGGCAGAATCGGTCAAGCTCAGCGACCCGAATGGAGCCCTGCCCTTCATCGAGACGATTACTGCCTGTCTCACCCTCTTGGCTTACACGGTGGATCTGGCGTTCTCCGTAAAACTTTTGTGTGACCGTGCATAACTCAGGGGTGTTGGAGGGGCATGGATACCCTGACATATTAAAATATGCATGACTTTTGGCAAGGGGAGAGGGGGGGGACATTTTATCAGGGGGCCCAAATTTTTTTAACTACATGCAGAGGGGTAATGCATTGTGCTTTTAGTTAAAACCCAAACGAAAGAAGGACATGTAAATGATAACTGGAAGGAAAAGATGTTTCAGCCTCCAGCTGGCTTACTATCATTTGTCTACAAAATCAGAAACTGTTTTGATACATTAAAATACATCTATGTACTTTTAGAATTATTTACGTATTTCATCTATTACAATTTGCCTTTCTTTTTAGTTCGCGTTCCGGAATTCACTGAGCTTTGCTTAATCGTCTAGCCACTTGATGTTTTGTTCTGCTGTATTCTGTTTGTCTAGCACTGAAAGTGTTTTCAGTGTGACAAAATAATGATGGTATTGTACTTTATGAAATAGATTTTGTTAAAAGACTTCTAATAGGTATTTTGTATTTAAATTTCTGGATCTGCTTCTTATGGTCAAGGCCATAGGAGAGAGTTTGATATTGGGGGAGACACTGGTCCCTACGCCCCTGAATATGTTGGCTGACAGACAATATGATTAGTTTAATTTTATCGCGTTCTGTTTTTTTTTTTTTGTTTGTTTTTCGGTAACAACACGTTTTTTTGTAACAAAACCTGTTTATCGGCCAGCATCACACAAAAGTTTCTGTTCACTCTGTGGAAAAACTCCCATTTGTCGGACACGCCTCAGTGAATGTCAGAGCTGCTAACCGAGTCATTTCACGCCGTGCTCTCTGCAGTCTCCCACCTGTGCATTTGTGCGCTGCGTACAAGTTTCCTGTGAGGGCGGTTTGAGCAAAAACTTTTTCTATTAATTTGCATATTGCAATAATAAAACGATTAGACCTGAGCAATGATGCATGCTTGATGCAATTATTTTGAAACCCAATGGAACCCCACTAAGAGTGTTAACTAAAAGCCAAGCATTCATTATTAGGATCGTTGAATACGATTGTCATGTTTACTGGAGACTATTACCTCTGGGTTCCACTAGATGGAGGTAATCTTTTTTGTGTCTCCGAGCAGCGCGAAAGTCTCGTTTAAATAATAAAGCCAGGTATGTTCTTGATGGTAGCACTACTCATTTCTTAGGTGGTGCTGCACACTTTCTGGTCAAATACGCTTGGGGTAGGGAGGGGTTGGGGGTTTAGAATGATCCCATCCTGCCCAATTCATCACCACTCAGTTTCTTATATTACCACAACAAAGAAAAATCTCCATTGTATTGGAAGCTAAATTAATTTACAATGAGCAGCTTAACTAATTAAGCCAAATAATGCTAGCTATACAAAGTCAGGATTCTTGCTTGACATTTACTCAAGTCAATGGCCATCTGGTGTGAAATAGCTGGAATGTTCTGTAACTTGTTGAAATTAAATCCCAATGTTTAATCTAAAGATTCTTCACCCAAAAATTTTCACATATCCATCTATCTAATTACTTAAAGCTGATGGAGATTTGGATAAACAACGATGACCTCCTGGGTTTGGTGTTTCTGACTGAACTTCAGCACCAATACCCAGCAAAAAGCTTCCATCTTCCATCCCACCAGCAGCCAAAGAGCCACTTGACTGGCCCAAGTGTCATTTATCTAAATAGTGATGTTTCCAGTTAGTAGTGAAGGAATAGGGGGTGAGAAGGGCGAACCCACCCAGGGCTCATCACGGCCAGGGGCCACCAGCAAAATTTACATAGGGACTCCACTACCGGTAGATTTTACTGAGCGTCCCATCAATTCACAATAATTTACTGAGAACTGACCTCTTCGTGAGATGGTATATTTAACTGAGTGGGCCTTTGGACACACAATTACCCATTCAACATATGGGTAAAATGGCTGATAATTCTCAAAGTAACAGTAAGTGTGATGAACAAAATACAGGTGTTTGTCACAACAATTCACAGAGAATTTCCAGGAACAAACAAAAAACAAACAACAATATGTTGAGTGGTGATTGTTTTATTTTATTTTTGTAACTATATTTCATTTTTGAAGCTAATAATACTATGAATTGTCCAATTTGTTCAATATAGCTTAGAAGAAAACAAATCTGACACTGGGTAAAAATAGTAAAATGTTTGTCTAGCATCGATTATTGCCTCAAATGTAGAAAAGATGATACCCACCAGTGGGTATGTCCCCATCAATAAAAACAAAATATGCTGGCTTTTAAAGCGACACCACTATAAAAACACAAGAATTTCTGTGCAATTTTTAAGAATGTCCAGATGCCAGTTAGCTGGAGACACGGTATTCAGTATTTGGTGATCGACATACACACGTATGTGATGTGCATTGTGTTATTTGATGCAAAATATTACACAGCATCACCAGTTTAGAATGGCTTCCACTTAGCTAATAAACCCTAACTAATCTTACACCTAGGTATCTAATTTCACAATCTCCCACTCAGCAAATAAACCCCAACTCATTTTACACCTAGATATCTAATTTCACAATCTTGGTGGTGAACTGTTTCAGCAACCTGGGTTCTCCGTGTGCACCTTTCCAAGATTCAAACTGCACCGCGACCCAATCACCGGAGGGGGCGCTCGATTCTTGTTTCGGTTAGAAAGGAGATTCGCGGAGAGATTCTCGCTTTCACAATAAAAGTCTTTTCATGAACCCTTTGCATCAGTTGTGCTTATTGTTGGAATCATGTTCAAATAAAGTGCCATGTGGGCATGGTGATACGCCACATCATCTTTCATGCGTTTGAATCCATAACAGAGAATGAAATTGAGAGGCGTGGGGACATGATTAACAACGGGCGTCTGAATATGGAATACTAATAATATAATATTTTCTACAAATCCATGTCAAACACACAGCTCATAATATATTCTGTAATACCGGAGTATTTTAAATGCCTCCTTCGATTAGTCGACGCCAACTTTTAAGGTTTTTTGCATGTCCATTTTAAAACGAGCGGCGCAACAGCCGAACGATGCAAGTGAGTCAGTCGACCTTTAAATAACGTTCGTTGGTCCGTAACATTTTAATCAATCTCCGAGCTGATGGGCAGCCATCCGTTATCACCGTCCAGCTTCGATTGCTTATGCCTTGAAGGAATGAATCCCATGTTGTGTTTTTTTTTCTTCCTCATTCAGGAACTGCTCGCCTAGCGCTGGCAGCAGTCTGTCAACAGGCTGAGCAGGAGAGCGGAGGCTGGTGTAGAAGCGTCTCTTCAGCGGGCGAGCCGAGACGAGCCGTGACCCGGTCGCAGCCGGACGCCAGTTAGCCGGAGACACGGTAATGAACGCCCGGGCTAGCCAGGTGGTGCGCTGTATTTTCGGGGCAGCCGGTTAGCTTCAGCTGGGTGTCTTTAGCAGCCGCGTCGTAAAGCGGCTCCCCCGTCGCTTAGCTCCGAGGCTAATTGAGATGTGAGTGACATTTAACCGCGAGTGGGGCAAACATTAGCGGACTGTCGCTGGGAAGTGCTGGAGGCTGGTTAGGCTCTCAGTTTCGGTGTCCAGCTGAGGTGTTGCGGTTTAATCCCCCCCAGCCCTTTATCAATCGATAGGCAGGTCTCTGCGCTGAAGTGCACTTTAATCAGCACAGGTTGACTGCAGCGCACAGCCCAGGCCGTCGTTGAAATACAGCTCCATCGCGTCCCCCCTACTCACCTTTTCCTCGTTTTATTTACCTTTTCACGCTGTCCCCACGCCACTGATGTTGTCCCCCTCGTACGACACAGTACTGTTATCCCTCCCCTTCACTGATTTCAGATTTAATAATATACATGTAACGTAACCCTGATTGTCAGTAACGTTTGATTTTCTGGGATTTATTTTCAGTCGTTGATCGGTGGCACTAACAACTGAATAGCACATACTGTAATTAACTGATAATACGGTTTTGATCAGGCCGGGACAGGTAATGAGCCGCTGGAAATACGTTTGAAAAGATCACACAGTAGTGGACTGGCTGATAAACGGGTTATTTCGATACAATGAATACAGCAGAAAATTATGATCTAAATGATAAGTCAGAGTGCAAAGATAATTACATTCTTTATTGCTCCAAATTTGGAAAATCCTTTTTTTTTTAACTAATGGGAACCTGCTGTATCGTCTTGCTAGATAACGCAGTAATAAGTAATTAGTGGTGACAATAAACTTGTATAATCTGTTTTGGCTTAAGTGAGATAAAATGGGTTGTTGAAACTTTCTTGGATATCTCTTTTGTTATGGATGTATTTCTTTTATGATATTAAATGTCCTGTTTTAAGCGTTTGGATGATGACGACTTTGGATTAAGGGAAAACATCTACCATCTGAATTCATTGTAAAATCCAAAAGAGTTTAGTTGATTTAATTTTACTTCACCTTTCTAAGAGGAATGGATGAATTAGGAAAATGTCTCAACAAAGGTTTTTTGTTTTTTTGCCCTTGGGTCACTGAAAACTGAATGTGATGTTGTGAAAATGCACTTCAATTTGAATTGAATGATTCTATATTTTGAATTACATTAGTTTCTTGTGGGACAGGTAATATGTCTGGGCACATTTGGAAATGGATCAGAAACTACATCATTCATAACTGTTAAATGATTACTGGTCCTTGGTTGATACTAGAAGTAAATGTTGGCTCCTTATTTTTTTCCCATTTCCTAAGTCATAAAGTCTTTAACAAATTGAAGGTCATTTATTCGCTCGCACCTCATTTTTGCAATTTTTCCATTACGTGACAGATGTCAGGAATGTATTTCCGAGGTGATCACGTTTCTGGGAGGTTCGCTTCTCAGTCTCATTTCATATGATCTCCATGTTAGTGCGTGGCTCCCCACCGTGTCTGCATAGCTGACGTCTCTCTCCTGTCCCCACCAGGCAGCTAAGGATTATGATACCCGAGACTTGGTGTGACCCAGTGCAGGCAGTGAGACAGAGGAAGATTGAATGGCACTGAAGATTCGAGGTAAGCTCTTTCACTAGAGAATCGGACCCATTATCGATCCCCGGGCTGTCGACCCAGCTGACCTTAGGCAGGGAGAAGGGCCCCAATCCAGCCTCACCTCACCCTCCCATTTTGCTGGACAAGAAACAGCTGCTAAAGATCACGTGGTGCGTCTTCTGGCTCTTTCCGTGAAAAGAGACTGAGGTGGAGTCTCGGCCGCACAGAAATGGGTGTCAGTCCGCAGCTTCTGAATGGACTCTGCCAGTAATGATGCAGAAGTGGACTAATGTGTTTGTAGGGGGAGGGAGGGGGGGAGCTGTCAACATAGTGATCGCTCCATGGTTCCCGGTGGTTCTGTGTCTGAAGTGCTACTAGTGAAGCTCCAGGGCGGTCGGGGTCACACTCTTGTGCTATTTCCAGAAAGTTCTGCCAATGCTGGCCAGTCAGCTTTGGATAGAGGCCCTTAGTCCCCACTCCACACAGGCTTTTTTTTTTTTTTTTAAAGTGGGGCTTTCTTTATTTTTTCATAAATACGGGCTCTTCAGGAGCTGCTGGCGTGAGGTGGTTCGACCGGGAGGCAGATGGCCCCGTCAGTGCCGAGTCTGCACAGTGCCCTGTGTATTGCAGGTCCTGTTCAGCCCTCTATCTCTCTGATCATGGCTAGCTCTTCTCATGGTTAACCATTTGCAGCCTGGGTGCCTATGCGTACAGATTGATATCATGCTTCCAAATCTGTCATAGCGTGTGGGGGGGTTAATACTGACTTTATCTTGTTTGATATTCATTTCTTTTATTATTATAATTTTTTTTAGACCATAATCCTGATTATGGGCATCTGTATGAAGTCCTAACACACTACGTCAGAAGGTTTCAATCCCACCTGTGTTTGTTCATCTTGTGTGTCAGGTACTTTGATCATTCTTATCAGCCCTTGTTGTGATGGCCTTTTTTATATCTTTGTGGCGGTCAGACATTACAATCAATCCATCGCTCCAGAATGTCTGTTTTTACATATTTATTTGGTCCAGTCCCATCTTATTTGCACTGTCCACAATCTGCCCCGCTGTTTGTGCCTTTTTGTGTTGAATCTGTCCAGTCCCAGGGAGGTGCTCTTGGAGTTCACCTGCTGACTCTGGTTTCTGTCAGCGTTTGCTTATGCCTTGGCTGTCTGGAACTAGGTGCATGTCTTCAGTTTTTGGGGGCATAATCATGGCTCAGATTTCCAGTTCATTCTAGATCGCTGTGTAATTAGATTTTAAGAGCATTTCTCTCTTCGTGCTTTGAATTCGACCGCAGTCCATCCCATCAGACAGAACGAATCCGAATTTGAAGGTCCACTTTGAGCTTTGTATGTTATCTTTCTCTCCGTGTTGTTGTGTGATCATATAGTCTGTGAACCCTATGTTTCAGCTTCTCCTGGACTAAAGCTGAGAGCTGCAATGCCTGTCTCTCCAGGAGGATTCCCTTTCCTCCACTCGCAAGACCCTGTGATCGCCCCAGTCACTCACTTCCTTTTTTGTTTTTCTTTTTCTTGGGTTTTCATTGGCTGTATTTGTCTGTGGTGAAATTCCGGTGCCATGGTGTGAATCTGACCTTGGACGTTGGCGTTGACAGTTCCCTCCCTTTCGTCACTGTAGAACTTAGTGAGATTTCACCCTTTTTTCGTCTTGTAAACCACATGAATCACTCGTGTAGGAAGGACAGTGATGATGACGACTATTTGAGCTCTGTGAAGGCCATTGGTGGTCTCCGCAGCGGAGGGGAACGCAGCATGACGCAGGGAAGGTCACAATCCTGCCGGACGCACTGCCTCTGTGCAACACGTGTTTGTGTGCGCGTCAGAAGAGGGGAATTGGTTATGAGGTCATGCTATCTGCGATGGCAAAATGTGTGGCGTGAGGTTCCCGTTTTCACTGCTTGTCCCCAAGGCTCCTAACGGCCACAGCAGGTGGCGTAACAGTGTGATATCCAACTCGAGCCCGAGAGCATCTCCCTGGCAAGGAGCGCTAACCGCTAGCATTTAATGTAATTTGCTGTCAAATTATAGCCTTAAACACTATTTTCTTGCTGGTGTACAAACATATGTGTGCGTTTTTGTTCTTCGGATGCATCAGAAGACACCATCAGGCAAGTAAAAAAAAAAAAATAATAATAAAAAGTAAAAAAGGCTCACTCCATTTGAGCTTTAATGCTAAATGTTTTGTAAGTAACTTGATCTCTTGCTGCTGTTCTTCCTCATCAGGTTTTTGTATTATTTTTCTTTTTTTTGCATGGTTTGCCTCTAACGTGGGTGGGCATGGCTGGTTGATAATTCACCTGTTCTCCTGCGGCTGGAAAGCTGCCAGGGAAATCGGCACACAAAGCGTGCCCAGTTATTCCATGTTACCGGCTGAACACAGCCCAGCAGGTGCAGTCCCCCAATCAACAGCTTGTCAGTGTTTCTGTTGTGGAAGTTATCCCCCCCCCCCCCCCCCCCCCACTAAATCATCAACTGTATTTTTCAAGTGAATTCAGATGGGCTCGCTTTATTCCTGCTTGTCAACACGCTTGCCTCGAAGTGCCATGTGTTGTGTTTAGCTACATAAGCGAATTATAACATTAGTCTGGACTTCACAACTATCCAGTGGAATAACTGCATTACAGTCAGTGAAGCTGTGCGAGCTGTAAACTGGCACCATCTGCCAGCTTGAGCTATTTTTAAGGCTACATGTCTAATGCCTTAATCAGTCAAGGCTCTAATTTGGTTGTGCACATTTTTCCTGGTTTTAATTCTGCTTGGGAAGGGGTCATGTGACTGAGAGCGTTTGTTAGTGCAGTGGGGCCTTTCCTTAGAGATTTAGCATGGAGGTGCTCTGATACTTTGTACGCTGGTGCTGTTATTAGCACTATGCTAACTTAGCGCTAATATCCCCCAATGTAACTTTGCCGGTCACTCCTCCTCCCATGTCCACCGATTCATCGTCAGTATTACCTGGGTGACCCGTTTCCACGGTAATGTCACGATGGGAGTTGATTTCATGCTGCCACAACGTCACCTTATGGCGTTGGGTTTCCCGGCAGTGCGGCCGCAGCGGTCGCATTTTTGGCTTTTGGCTGTTACCTGTTCATTCCACGCATGTCTTGCAGGGCGTGTCGCATTAAGTGATTGCACAGTGATTCTTTTTCGTTGGCGATGTTTGAGCGAACCTTCCATGTGACGTTTTGCCCCTCGCCTCCTTCATCTCATGTCTCCAGCATCCAAGAGTATCCATAGATATCATGTGGGTTGCGGTCTTCTGTGGAGGATGCAGTTGTCGCTGCCAGCAGCCTGTGGCTCGTTTTTATGGTTTAATGTGATTCTCTGTAATGACACTGATGTTTTGGCTTCTGATCGTGGGCAGTTTTCTTTTGTAGAGAACCAGGCATCTCGCTCTAGTTAATTTTGAAAGAAAAGTTTCTCATTGTAAACCGAGGTGTTTTAAAGGGGACGGCGTTTTTTGATTATTGTATTGTTACAAGTCATGCAGTTCATAGAAATGCAGCCTTTATGTTTATATTACAATAAAACCTGCATGAATAAGCTAAACACTATGCAGCTGACTGCCACATGATCACAGCAGCTGTGGATTTATATAAATGTTCAAAGGTCATATGTAATAAAATCTGTAATGCACTGGAGTATACGCTTATTTTATCAGCAATGAGACGATCCCATCTTCGAAAGTTGCATGTTTCTTCAGTATAACGCCTCTACTGAACCTAAAATCTGGTTTTGATTTCAGTTGAGGTGCTATCTAACCAGCAGACATTTGGTTCTTTTGCTTATTTTGTAATACGGGCCCTTTATTTAACTCTGCTGTTGAAATAGTGGAACAATGGAGATTTTCAGAATCAGTGTATGATTAGTTAGACTAGAACAGTGTTTCTTGTTTGGGAGTCCCCAAGGACTAGATTTGGAAATGCAGGACTAGAGGAATCTTAGGTTCCTTGTTCTTGCTCCACTCGGTTCCCCCACTGAAGTTCTTCTGGCGGTACCAGTGTCCTCGAGGCAGGAAGGGATCAAGTAAAGAAGCATCCAGTGGCGGATATCTTAGTTGAAGGTCTTGTCCCCTTTCAGGTGGATGTAAATTTCCCTCTCTGAAGGCCTCTGGGAGGCTCAGACTTTCTCAGCAGAGCAGTAGCGCACACCCCAAGAATGCAGCGCATGGGGAAATATCACCAGACGGCGCATGCCACAAGCAGGAGGGCAGGAGAAACAGGCCCAACGAGTCGAGCCACGAGAGTCGGGAGAAGCCGCTCACTGTCCACCGGGCAGGATGAACAGGGACGCTGCAGCACGATCTGCTGTCCTTTAGATAAACAGGGGAGGGGGGACAGGGGGGCGTGAGGAGCCTTTCTGCTTTGTCTGATCAGTATCATATACAGTAGTCTCAGTCAGGGCATTGTGACCCTCACAAGTACAGAGCCCTTGAAGAGGAGTGGCAGAATTCCCGTGATCCCGCAGTGCGCAGGTGTCCTCACTAACGATCTGCGGACATGGGGGAGGGGGTTGGGTGTATTTAAAAGGATCATGGGTGTCTCTGATAGTCACACCTGCTTGATTCATGCAGGGCTGAATAAGGCCCTTTTATCCTGTGCCGGCCTGTGTAACAAGCTCCAAAACGACAACACCAGGTAGTGAGAGGCTCCAGTCCAGGTCACAGGCGCCTCGAGCTTTTAAGGCTCCTGGACGAACCGGTTTGCTGCATCTGTGATGCTCCTGTGTTGTCGCGTCCGCTAGTGCACCTCGGGCGTGTCTGCTGCGGGGGGCCGGGCACCGGGGGAGGGCTGGGCACGGAGCGGGGCCCGTTTTAAGGAGTGGTCAGCAGCACAATGGTAGGGATGGTGTGAGAAGTCTGTGCGGCAAACGTTAGTGAATAACTCTCAAGAGTCATGCAAGCTTAGCCAAAGGGTCAAATAATGGGAATTGATTATTTTTTTTTTGTTCCTTTTTTGGCTACAGGAGTCAATGTGCCTATAAATATCTGCCCCCCCCCCCCACCGGCAACATAGTCTTTAAAAAGAAATGGGCGTGGGAGGCTTCTCCGGCCCGGGGGCTTGCCGTGACGCGTTTCCCGTGGCCGCTGCCGGGGAGCGGCACGGCGAGAACGGCAGCGTAGCGGCATGGCGGGATCAGAAGGGAGGAAACCTGAGGCGGGTGCGGAGGCTTGTAGGGACGCCAGCCAGCCCGTGTCCCTCATTCAAGCGTAATGAGGCCACTTTGGCGAGGCGGCAGCCGTCGTGCCCGTTACTGAAGGCGAAGGTTCCGGCCGGGGCTCTCGTCCAGGGCCAGGCAGCGGCGCGGATCTGTCAGCCAGAGATCCCCGTGTCCAGAGCAGGGGCCCCACTACAGATTTTGGGCCCCATATTATATTAGGGCCCCCGACCCAGATCAGTTCAGTTCATGTTCCAGATTGTTTAGGGCCCCTGTCACTCAGGTGCCCTTGGAGTTGTTCTGACCTTCTCCACCCTTAATAATTTTGACAGTCACCCCCCCCCCCCCAGCCAATATATCATTATTGCATTACTACTACGCTTTATTCAGTCTGTGTTTGCTGAGATACTGTGACCACTGTGGCTGAAACTTGAAGTGTGATGGGGACACAGTGGATTGGGAGTGAGCCCTCTGACTCTCCCTCCCCCGACCTTTCCTGGGCACTTTGAGGCCTCATCTCTAAAGGGGCCGTCGTTGCTCCTCGTCCCTCTGTCTGTATCGGACAGCTGCACTGTCCGGCCCTATTACTGGGTGAAAAATTGCCAATCCATTATGGCAGATTGAACGCCAGCACTCTCCTGACTTCTTCCTCTTCAGAAACCGCTTTCCAGTCAGCCGACCCATTAGGATCGTGTCACGGTCATTAAACTGCGACCGCTAATGTGGTGTCCTCATGTAAACCCTTGAGATGGACAGGAAGTTGGAAGTCTTGCTTTAGGTGTCTGCATGGGGAGTGTGGGATTGTTTTTCGGGGTGAGGCTTTGTTAAAATACCGTGTGACTGCCCTTGCAATGTTCCGGCATCTGCGGAAGAGCCTGGAGGTACACCCAACGCAGTGCCCACTGGGCGAGCCTTTTGGACCATTCAGTCTCTGTCCTGTCCTCCTTCCCTTCACCTCTGGCGTGTCCTGGTGAAATCCCCTCTGCCAGGTGCCCTTTAACTCCAATTCCATGCTGTCTTTTAGCCCTTAATCCGCATTCATCCACTTACCTCTATCCCATGAACCAAATGTTTTGAGCTGCTTTTTTATATCTAGCTGGGATCTCTGATGGAGGGACTTTCTCGCGTTCTTGGGAGGTGTAGGGTGTAGAGTCGCCCGACTGCCGCTCTTGCCTCGCAAATTGTTTTCTTCTGAAAACACCTCAACCTGCAGGTGACCTTTTTGCTGCTGCAGGTGACTCCTGGATCTTAGAAGTGAAATTTAAGTGTTCAGAGAGGCGAGTTTTTTTTCCTAGCACAGGGTAGAACTGTCTGCTATCTTGTGGCCAAACTGGGAAAGTGTCAGATGTTTACAGGTTCCGTCTGCCTATTTAGCACTTTTACCAAGTCCAGAGTACATTTACCATGGCTGCTGTGAAAGATTTTCACCTGTGAGCTGTGGCTGCCATGTTTTGCTCAGAGGCGGGACAGGAAGTGATGCGATGCAGGCCTTGTGGTGACAGTGGTGATACAGACTTTCATGTTTTGATTTTCTTTTCTTCAGGGTTTCTCAATTCCGTTCATGATTCTCCAACAAAGAGGACCCCGACATTCACTGGAAATAGAATTAAAATTACATTTTGGCACAAAAAAAAAAAAAAAAAACACGCTAGCATTACAGTAATGGAGGTGAATGTTAAACAAGCCCCGTTTGTCTTTGCACATAGTATGATCATTTGGCTGAAAGATCTCTGCGGTCAGAAATACTTTCATTCAGGTCACCGCTGAATAGCGAATCGACCGTTTCACTTGTCCTGATTTTAAGTAGTATTTTTTGGCTGGATGTACCTAGAAGCATTATCCTTGTTTGGGGTCACCTTCACCAGGCAGGCAGTGGGCACCAAAAAGGTCACACGTCCCCACCCTGATGCCACTTTCCAGCAGCCTTGTGCTCCCATCTTGTTTTTCTATGTTTCTATGTTGCTATGTTTGATTTTGCTTTGTCTGCCGCTGCCTCTCAGACTCGAACCTGGAGCAGCACCCTGAGTCGGCAATGAACGTCCCTAAGCACATCTGCAGAAGCACCCCCCGGCCCCGGGGCTGTAGCCCTCACCCTTTGTCTTCCTCTTACCACTCTCCCTCTCAGCTCCTTCCCTTCTCCTTTCGACAAAGTTGTTGAGTGATTCATCGTGAAGTCACATGCTTTATGTGTCCAGTACAGATTCCCCTACTTCTCATGTGTGACCATGCACTACTGTATGGATGCATTCATGCCCAGCAGACTCCTTTCTCTTACTAGGTGTGGAATACTATATCCCTCCCCCCAACGTCCAATGGCAGCGTAGCGATTCTCTATGACATCATCCTTAGACGATCTCGCACACATGTGCTTTCATGTGGCCTTTTTTGTTTACCCGCTGGTGAAGACTGCGGCATGATGGCTTCCGCCGCATCAGAGCCCCTCTTGTCCCGAACACTGCAGGGAGGTGCCGCCCTATGGCTTGACTGCCCACCCGGCGTACGCCTGACCTTTATTTACACAGCGCCTTAGCACTCCGAGGTGCTGCAGTGAGCGGGTTGGCGAAAGGGCAGCCAGCTCATGGTGGCCATGCCACGCTGTGTCCCGGAGAGCATGCTGCCTCCGACCCCCCCAGGAGCCCCGGCTGTCCCTTCGCTGCCCCCCGCACTCGCACGCTATGTCGAGCAGGCGTCGTGCTTTGCGGCGTGGTCTCTCTCCCCTGCCACCGGCAGCCCCGCACTGCTTCCGTGTTGGGTAGTAAATAAGGGTTCTGATCCCATCCTATTTACATTAACTGCTCAGTCTGGCTTTGAAATTGCTGTGTTTCTTTGGATGGCAGATTTAGAGAATGACGGACTCTGAAGGTGATGGTCATCCTTCAGTAACTCGGTTATAGAATAGAAATCATCAGCGGGAACCAAGGAGTCGGGCAGATCAGAATCCACACAGCCATATTACATTTAATCACATCTCATATGGTGAACCTAGCATCCCTTTGAGGGAAGGTGTCTTTGTGTCTGTGTCTGTCTGAGTGCGACATTTTTTCCGCTGTCAGAGAGAACAGGTACCTGATTCTGACGACAGTCCCTGCAGAACTGAAAGACTGTTCTGACCGTTGTGGGTGTTATTGGTGATCTGGGCCGGCGGGTATAATGCCTGCTTCCTGGGGTAAAGATGGACCCGCTCCCCATTGTCAATGCGTACCATCAAAGGATATTCTCCTGTCTGGCTTTGATGCGTGTATCTGGGTCACGAAATGCCGCCTGATATCGGGCCGGAAATCAAGCCGTTCCTGGGAGTTTTACTTGAAAGGGATTTGGTGACGACATTAGGAGATTTGATCATTTCACCTGTTCCCTCATTTACAGCCGTATAAAGTCCTGCTCTATTTTCATCATCACTGGGCAAAACAAAGCCAAAAAGGACTCAATCCATTCATCGCCGTTCATGTTGACGCCTTTACGGGATTTAGAGGCGGGACCGTCTTCCGTCGAGCCCCCATTGTGATATCTTTCGATTAGCGCAGTGCTTAGTTCCTCCTAATGTATCCCAGGTCCAAATAAATGCAGCTAGTTTGGCATGAATAGGGATGAGCTTTTTTTGAAATATTACCTGCGAGTCGGTGGCATCGGAAAAAGCCCCCATGACGTCTGCCTGAGGTGGGGGGGGTGGAGGCGACCTCAGGCCCAGGGAGCTTGTTTGGTTGGCCCTTCTGCTGTGTGTGACTCAGGCTCCCATCAGGAGGGTGCGGGGTGTCGAGCCGCACAGATGGACACCCCCTCGGGGGCCCAGACACGAGGACAGGCTGTTGCCTTTCACGCTTCTCTCACGCTCCTCTTCTGGGGATTTTTACAACAATCTTCTGATCAAAGTTGCCTTTTTTGTCCTCCTTTCCTACTCTTTCATCACCCCTGCCCAAATCAGTCATTTTCTTTTTGTATTTGGTCT
>JAABNY020000095.1:9496742-9525135 GCA_015164015.2 Brevimyrus niger | reverse complement strand
GAACTGGACATCTTTGCTTGCCTTTAACATTAATGACTGGGGAATTGTCAATGGTTTATGGTAATTCATGGTAGAAAGCCGGCTCTCCTGAAAAGGCTTTTGCTCAGTGCAATGATTAAATCTAATTGTCTGTGTTACTGCATTTTACATCATTGATATGTATACAGATTTACCTTTTATTATGTGTCCATTGATTTTCTTCGAATGCTGCAGCTAAACATGGAAACCGGTCAATAACTGATTGTTGCAGTATTCTCTAGTGTGAGGCCTTCACTACATTTTTCGCTGCCTATTTATTGTAGTCAGACTGGGTCCAAAAGAGGGTGAGGTGAGAGTTGGCCCCCCCACCCCAAAGGAGGGGTGAACCCAGGAGTAAGGTTCCATCTGAGTCTGCAGTCTGGTCACACAGCTAATCATGTGAATTATGGGAGCCTCTCGAAGGTATCTTGTGCTGCTTAACTTAGAGCTGGGCGATATGGCCTAAAAATAAAATCTCCGATTTTTTTTTCCACAATAAATCAGATTTTTGATCATAATCGATTTTCCCCTCTACTCAAAATCAAACTACAGATGACGCATAAATGGTTCAACACAAGTTTTAACTTTTTTTTTTTTTTTTTACTTTAGAGTTAAAGTGCAATCTGACAAGTCAAGAAAGACGCTTCACGCCCTGTGAAAAGTTTTAGAAACTTGTAAAAGCTTTAGCATGTTAATGAATCCCGGCTTTTCCACAGTATGTATATGCACCATGTCTTTTGCACTATACATCGCGACAGCGTTTGTTATCGCCTTCCACCGTGGCTGATTCTTATCATATGGCACGTTCGAAAACGTGTCGGGGACGGTTGCTTGCTTAACTTTGGATGTCGTGCTGGTGCTGCGGCTATTCTCATTTCGCTGGGAGCTGCACTTCTCCCACTCCGCTGCGCGTCTGCTTTACGTGCTGGAATAAATTTGTCGTGCCGCTTCCTTTGGTTGCAACAGTTTTTAAACAGACTTTGTAAATGGACTTGTTTGGTCTGTGTCCGACGGCGAAAAACCGGCTGAATGCCATGTTGTTTGTGAATCCGCTATAGAGTTTGGGTGCTCCGCGCTAATGTCCCCGTGAAGAATCGTGCGTCACATTAGTTCCGCTTTTGGCACTCGCGTGTAAAATAAGTAATAAAATCGATTTTCATAAAAACACATCATCCTAAACTATAAATTCGAATTAATCGATAAAAATTACATCTATTTATCGCCCACCTCTAGCTTCACACTTTCAGGTTTATTACAGGCTGACAATCATCTGATTTGCTTGCTCTGGCTTCCTGTTCTTTTGCTGGGCTGGCTTTTCTGAACCGTTCTGTGTGACAAAGGCTTCTCTCGACTGAAGAAGAAAAAATAAGGAAAGGACATGGGGCCCGCCAGACTCCAGTCGGAGTGCCAAGCAGCACGATATTTTTAGGGATTTAATGAGAAAGGGAAGGGGGAAGCTTCCGTGACACGATTTTGTCTTTATGGATTTATAAATAGGCATCTTATATAAGTGCATGAAAGCAGAGGTGGATCAAAACCACAGGCAGACAAAATCTCAGAAGCATGACCGCCATCCCCCCACCCCCCGGCTCTTCCTGACCATGGTCTTCCCAGTCTAAGCAGCCAAGGACCTTCTGGAAGGCTGCAGTTCCGCCCTGTGTGATGCTTGTGATGGAATTGCTTCTCACCATTAGGTCCTTGAAAAAGCTCCATACTTCCTCCTTACACCTGCCACTACATGGGAGGGGGCTGATATCATAAATGGATTTATTGGCATTGATTTTCCTCTCCATTTCCAATTCCACGGGGATGAGCAGGCCTCATTTTCTTTGCCTGATTTACAGCCCTTTTGCCTACTGCGCCGGCCTCGTCCTTGTGAGGAGAGGGTAGCTGAGGTTGCTAGAAGCACACTTGCCCAAAGGGACTCCCATGGATTTACTGTCCCCTCATTTTTGTTGTGGAATCTGCCTAAAGCGAAATCGAATCCGGCCCTTTAGAGGCTTGAGATTTCTCTTGGCGCTCCTGCTTTATAGCTGATTGGCAGGTACATTTTTCTCAGAGCCTAATGACACAACTTGAGACCTGCGCCGTGATCTGGGCACAGGAGGCGTGGAAGAGTGATACAATCGAGCACTTCGTTAGAGCCTAGGTGGATTGCCACTACTGGAGGGTTTGATTTACTATATGCAGAGAGGAAGCAATTTTGCCACAGTAAAACTTTTTTTTTTGTTTTTGTTAAATATAAAACAATGACACTCCATGTCTTTAACTCTAGAAGAGATTGAACTTCCAAAGGTTTGCTTTTCCATTTTTGGTGACTGAATCCTGTTTTTGAAGGCTCATGCTATGGATCTGAAGCTGTCATCCTACATAACGTCACTGTCAGGGTCACACTCCAGAGTTCCCCTTTGGCCAGCGTTACTTCCATGATTCAGACACGCATGACAACATGTGCTGGGGTGGTGGTGGGGGGGGGGGGGGGGGTGCGGGAGGGAAAGGTTTGTGCAAGCAGGCAGTTCAGAAGGCTAGTCATACCACAGCAGATCTTCTCACATGACAGCTTTCAAAAGGGCTCCTCCAGATCTGTCCTTTTCAAACACACACAATGCGTCACCCACACCTGTCCAGGTGATGGCGGAGTACCGAGTCCCTTCCTGCTTGTGGGCAGAGTCACGTTCTGAACCTCTCGCTGACTGCAGTCCTTTGACGGGGGGGGTTCACAGCTGAAGACGGAGCTGACGGCCTCATCCGCCCTCACCCACCCTGGCGCTCCTGTGAGCCAGCCTTGTTGCAGAATCCCACATGATTCGATATGGTGCTGTGTATCCAATTATGTGAAAAATCAAGCCCTTCCAGTTGCTAGCTGCAGGTTTAGTCTCAGTGCCTGGGAAACTGCTGTATTCCTCAGACAAGTGTGCCCAGCGATAGATTATCACTCTCAAGCAGGAGTCTTTCCTAGCCCCCCCCCCCCCCCCCAAAAAAAAAGTCAGCCATGGTGACTAATGGGTGTTTGCTTTGCCTCTGTGTCCACCGACGGGTCAGCGAGCTGATTGATTTTCACGGCCGCACCCTTGAAGAAGGCCGCTAGGTTAATGTCTAGACTCTGTTTCTCTTTTCATGGGACCATTTAGCTCAGTTTTCCGATGAGTTCATGTCATAACTACCCTTTCTGTCTTGGGTCATATTTGCAGAGCAAAGAAGAAATTCATTCATTTAATTAATTCATTAATTTTGTGCATTTTTATAAGCCTTACAATGTGCCTTTTTGTTGAAGAGATTCAGGGGAACCACCCTGCTTATCGGTGCAGCCATAAAACCTGTTTTGGGACACAGCTTTTTGGTTGCAGTTTCTTGGTTACTTTGGGACCTGCTGCCCCAAATGTCACCCTTGCTGTTACGGCCGATC
Organism: Brevimyrus niger; assembly: GCA_015164015.2. Lineage (NCBI taxonomy): Eukaryota > Metazoa > Chordata > Actinopteri > Osteoglossiformes > Mormyridae > Brevimyrus > Brevimyrus niger. The sequence continues at coordinate 9,521,711 of JAABNY020000095.1, read as the reverse complement.
GACCACTTAGAGGAGAAAAAGCCACCAGACGTGATCCCGCCCAACAAATCCCATCCTCCGTGTCCTTCAACACTAAACATTTACTGGCCCTAAACCACCGGTGCTGCACGGCCTCCTGAACAGGAAGTGTCTCGCTCACACTCTTAGCATGCTTAACCTGCATGCTCTGTTTGTCTTCTGTCATGCATCTTCAGATTGTGATCATTAGGCTTCCTCTCTCAATCATATTACCTTTAACTCGAGACCCATTACCTTTTGATATCTTAATTTTAGAGGCAAGTAGCTGGAGGTAAATATTATCCGAGATATTCTTATAATGCATTGTTTATTAAATATGCAAAGTTTGAACCTCGAAGAGATCTACCAGAGATGTTCCCTGCATGGCTTGTATTCCAGGTCTCTTTGGTCCTCCTACTTTTTTTTTCTAAGAATGAAGAAAGATAGTAGCTTCTACTGTCCCATACATGGTATCATTTGACCATTTGTGTCATTGTTGCAAAGCTTTGAGTTATGAGGAGCCTTCTGGACTTGCTGTCTTATTCCTCCGAGTTACAGAGCAGTAGCACTCCTTGTGGAACTCGAATGGGTAATAAAACAAAGTCCTCAACCACCATGCTGGCATACTTGGTACTCTGAGCATAACCTTGCTCTGATTACCATATCAGTTTCACTCAATAAGTGTCAGTATAGTACGATAACATAAACATTAACGCACATTTCAATCTCAGCATATGGTGCCTAGCAGTATGTTATTGTATTTACATTGCTTGTTTATGGAAAATGAAAAGTAGTCGTTGCTTAAGAGATTGACTGGAATAGTGGAATTTTTGTCTCTCATGGGAATACAGTGGCGTTCCAATGGGTGTAAAGGACATCTATGGAATTTGGATAAACAGGTCTGCAAAGTTCCTACGCAGAAGTGTCACAATGGTGGATCTTATTACAGTGAGTGAGCATGGGAATGTAAGGCATTGTTCATGGTGTCAGCTGACAGGCCTGAGCAATTCCTGTATACTAAACATTGCGGATGTTCAGGATGACCTGCTTTGTCCCAGTATGATATTGTGTGCACCACTTCCTGGTTATTAGCACGTATGGTATCCTAAGCATGCAGCTGAAGGTAGTATTTAAGGTGCTATACTATTTGGACCTTAAGTACACTAAGATTCTGGGATAGTTTTTCTACAGGCAGTTATGATCTTCAACAGCTACAGCAGCTCCTTCTGCAACTGTCACTTGTCCAGTTTCTAACTCCAGTGCAATGTATTTTTTTGTGTTTACCTATTGTTATTTTATGTCCTTGTACTATGGTCTGCAATAAATATGCAATAAGAATTTCACTGTACTACATGGTAATAAAATAGCCTCACACCTCAGTACACCCCAATCAGCCTCACATTCACTACCGTAGTGTGTCGAATGCGTTACCTTTGGCCGTTTTTGCAGAGCTTAATTTCCTGTGAAAGGCTTTGAACGCAGACACTGAGGCTATTTGTGGGTGAGGGCAATTTTACAGAGCAGCGCGTGTATGTATCCGGTGCCCATTGTGGTAAAGTGCACCATGCGGTGCGGATCCTCCTGGAACGCGGTGCCCCGGGGCCATAAATGGGGCTGGCACTGGCAGCTCTCTAAACGGACTCCTAGGAGCCGAAATAAAGACAGCAGAGGTCCCAAAAGTGCATCTCAGTGGCAACGCCCTGGATCGGCGACACCATGGCTTATATTTAACTGAAATAGACAGGTTTGTTTTCACTAGGTACCAATAGTAACGTGTTTGCCCCCCCCCTGAAAAAACAACAACTAAAAAACTATTAATTCAATGCTCCCCTTGATTTGTCTCAAGTTTTACTCTCTAAGCCCTTTCAAAATAGAATACAGGCCTGTCCCTTGGTCTTCCTGGTGACGTTTTGTAGTGAGGCATTTTAGTTTTTCTTTTAAAAGCGTTTCCCTCTGTTCTGGTGTTGGCAGTTCTTCTGAAAGTGTGAAAATGCCGTGCCGTGTCATGCTCTCAGTCCGCACTTCTTCCCCCATGTATCCAGGGCTGGATGAATGAGATCCACAACTACGACCCAGAGACGTACCACGCCACTCTGACCCACTCGGTGTTCGTACGCCTGGAAGGCTCCACCCTCCGCCTCTCCAAGCCCAACCGCAACATTGCCCGCCGGGCCACCGTCAACGAGCCCAAGCCGGACGTCACCTACATCAGCCAGAAGATCTATGACCTGACAGACAGCAAGGTGACTCTACTCTTTATTTTGTCAGCTTAGGCTTATGCCGGTGGAGTCAACATGATGTCATCCTAACTGCTTCCTGCTGACCCTTAGCTTCCTAGTGCCTTCCTAGTGACCCCCAGCTCATCTGTTTCATCACTTTTGTCTAGAGCAGCAGAAGCATGCATTGTGTATGATTTCCCCTGGGGTTGTTAGGGATAGGTTATGTTTACTAAGCTGTTAGTTCCTCAGAACCTGATAGTCGCCTACGCTTCTGTCTGTGCCAATGCCAGTTGTGACTGTTAATTATATTAGTGATCAGTTTGGCTGAATACTGAAGTACGGGCATGTGCACTCAGAATCCCAGACCCCATGATATGATCTCGAATGGGCGCTGATGGGGATCTCTCATAACGCTAAACAAACCCCATCGGGTGATTGCCTCTGGCCAGCTGATGATATGACAGGTTTGCACACGGGTGTAATATGGGTTTGCACCTCTTCGCTCTCTGACCGCACAGTGTCTCTTATACACAAACTTTTGTTAGCTAGATTTTAACACACGATTGTGCCGTAAGAAACGCCCTTCACATGCCCTTCTTTCTAGATTATAACCTGTTGGAAATGTCATAATTGCCCTGCTAGTAACACGGGGGGACTGAAGGCTTTCCCCTTCCACCGAGAGCCTCATTGTGAAACATGCAATTTCTCAATCAGATATATCTGGTGCCCCCAAGTCTGGCGCGGAAGAGGGTGTGGAACAAAAAGTACCCGATCTGCATTGAGCTGGGCAAGCAGGACGACTTCATGTCCAAGGCGGAAGCGGACAAGGGGGACGCCGGGGAAGAGAGAGCCACTCCCGCAGAGAAGGAGGTGTGTGGGACGGGGGAGGATGCCAAGAGGCCCCCCGCGACACAGGATGGAGCGCGGGCGTCGGTCCACAAGGAGCAGACCCTCTACCTCTTCGGGAGGACGGGTAGAGAGAAGGAGGAATGGTTCAGACGAATGCTGGTGGCATCCAAGCTGAAATCAGAGGCCAAGAAGCCCACCAGTCTTCCTGCAAGCAAGAGTGGTAAGTATGCAGGCCGCCCCTTATGCAGGCCGCCCCTTATGCAGGCCGCCCCTTATGCTGGCCTTCAGCTGTACAGGTCTGGCGTTTAGACCTTGGCTCTTGAAGAGGGGGAGGGAGAGTTCAAAGTCCTACACAGATCCGGTCCTCTGTTGGATTTTACTTTTTTTTTTTTTCTTTTTAAGTGGAAAAACCCGTTTAACTGGACCAGCAAGGCTTCTTAAGGAATGATGAAAGGTTGCGTTTTTTTCCACCTGATCCAGTCTGCATTACAGGGAGCAGTGGGAGAACTTTGAGGAAAGAAGCTGCATCTATTTGTGTGTGTGTGTGTGTGTGTGTGGCCAGCCAGATGATGAAACGCAAATACTCCTGAACTCTTGAGAGCCGTGCGTCACACTAGGCAGGGACAGGTGTTCGCCTTGAGTCGATGTTAGTCAGCTAAGACATCATAAGGGGGGGGGGGGGATTGTGGCGATCACGTTTTATTGCATTGGTTGTGTAACCATAGCCTGTTGTGCTGGATGTTACACATTAGAAAGGAGTGCAACTAGTGACATGGTTTAAGTGTAGATATTTTAGGCTAGATGGCAGAGCCTGGGGGCTGCAGTCCAGCTTCTGCTGTTGCTTTCACCTCTTTTATGTTGATAAGGTCTACTCACCACATATTTTGACCTCTGTACCAGGTTGGTTTATATCCAACGGCTTGCGCCTCGCACACCCTCCCCGCCAACTTTCCATGTGACACATTTCATGCCATTTCCCTCTACGTCCACTGCGAAACGCATGCTAACAATGGAGTCTTGTTTAAAGTCACTGAGCTGTCCTTGTGCAGCCTTGTTTCGCTGTTGACGCTGACCCAGAGGCACTGAGTATCTCTGTGAAACAAAAAAAGAAAAACAACATATTTTATGAGTCAGTAGCTGGCTGCATATTTTCCATGCATCTTGAGCTTATTTATCTCAGTGCACACATTGTGTTGCGGTAAATTTAGCTAATGGCCAGGTAACTAGTTTCACCCGAGCATTAGCATAGGCTAGGGACAAATGTCAAACAAATGAGGAAGCCTCGTTTTTGGCCTCTGAAGGTCATGTTCGTGTTCTGAGGAATTGAACGAGGTGTATAGCAGCACTACACTGAATTAGGCTGTCCAAGTGGAAGCAGGGTGCTCATACATTGAGGTAGACGGCCCCTCTTACATTTTTCAGTCACTTGGGCTGCAGCTGTTTGCATTAAACTTGCTGGGCATTGAGGGTCATGTGACATAAACCCTCAATGATTACTATGTGCTTTGACCACCTACATGGATTTGGAGAGGGGCACAAGCCTCTGTGATCCTTACCCCCAACAAAAGGGACTCAGTTGTAGCTCAGTTGTGTTCCTTTCCTCTGTTTAGGAATAGGAAGGCAAATAATGTTAGCTTTCTTACAGATACCTGTACCGTAGGGTGTAGTGGTGGAAAGGTCTGGAAATCTAGCGAAAGGTACACAGGGAACAATGGCCAGCCAGCCAGGGGGGGCATGGGGTGCACCACAAATGATTAATCCTTCAACATGACTGTAGCCCACTATTGGCCATAGGTACAATATGCATGAGACCACCTTCCCCAAATCACCATAGGCTTTGTCCAGTGGTTTCAGTTGACGATTTACAAGAAAAATGGATGTTAATGCAGCCGGGAAGACTTTCTGTAGGTGTTTTCGAAATGGGTAGAGGTTCTAGACTAGAGATCTTGCTCAATGGTGATACATAGGCTCAGGACAGCAGGGGGTACCATTGAAGAGATCTTTGTTTTGTTCCGCGGTGGGGGTAAAACCCTTTTTAATCAAAGCTGGGAAAACACTGACGTATTTCTCTCCCATATCTCTGATGTATGCCGCACCTTAAAGGAGGCACCCCTCACCCTCCCAGTTCTCTGTCCAGGCCGAGCTCAGCCAGGATAGTGGCCTGATTATAGTCAGTTGCTCAGCAGCCCAAGCCTGGGCCTCGGTTGCCTTTGAGACTAAGCATTCTGCCGCCTGTCTGCCGCCGTGCCTGTTGCAGCTCACGCCGAGCGTGTTCATACCTTGAGTAGGAAGCAGAGGCCGCGCGAGACGCGGGAATGTTCACGGCAGCACGTTTCGTCCTGCCCTGCAGCCATGCTCGGCACTCACAGCCGCAGCAGCAGCAGGGGCAGCCTGGACGAGCTGCTGGCCGGCCAGCCGCGGCAGAAGGATCTCGCAGGCGGCGTGCGGCAGAAGATGCTGCTGGACTACGAGGTCTACATGGCCAAGTACATGCCCCCGCAGCCAGGCAGCCCGGCAGGCAGCCCCATCCACAGCGCCGAGAGCAGCCCTGGAGCGGGCAAGAAGGTACCGAGGGCAGTTTGAAGGCTTGGGGTGGGCTGGGTGTGGGACGTTGAGTGGGAACAGCCCAGAGCACAATGGGCTTGTGTATTTCCAGCTGATTTTAAGCCTTTTGTTTGGTGTCACTTCAGGTTAAGGCTGATTCATGGCTTCAAATGAGCACATCAGCTATAAAGAATCCATTTTAGTGGAAAATCGAGTTACATTTGGGAAGACTGTGCCCCTGTGGAATAGAATTAAGTGTTTCACCCCACTTTTTCAGGGGTCATTCATTTTTGTCAACATGGCTGACTATGAAAAAACAGTTTTCATTGTAAGGTAAGGTCACATTTGCTGCCTGTGTTGCTTCCTCAGCTGCCCAGTCGCCCTGGGCCGGAGGAGGAACCCGTAGCTTGGGTGAATGCTTTGGTTGGCCGAATCTTCTGGGACTTCCTGGGTGAGAAGTACTGGGCTGACATGGTGTCCAAGAAGATCCAGATGAAGCTCAGCAAGATCAGGGTGAGTGTCTGAAGCCCGTTCAGTCAGTTGCGTGTATTTGAATTGTATTTGCGTGTATTTTCTTCAGCTCCACTGTTCCCCCCTGTACTCTGAGTCGGAAGTGACATCTTCGGTATCTTACAGTGAGGGATGTTTCATGTTGCACTTGAGAAGGACCAGCATGATGGTTCACTCAAGAGGAGCTTTGGGGGACTATAACACAATCCCAAGCTGCTATGGATACACTACAGGGCAGGACTAGAACCTGTCAAACAACTGAAGACATGTATGGATCTGATTAGAGTAGGTGGAGTTTAAATGTCAGACAGGGGCTTTTAAATGTCACCGTGTCTGTCCCGCATGAGTTATTTGGAACCGTGCTATTGTGTTTCTTCCTTCATAGTTCCTGCCCCAGGAAACGAAATGAGTAGTTTGATTCTTGCTTTGACCCTCCGATAAGCTGCAATTTGAATAATCTGATGCCCCTCAGTGACTCATGCTTGTTGCTCTCTTACTGTTCGAAAGCTGTGATGTTGTGATCTCTGCTAGACTTCAGTCATCTTGAGCCCCCACTGTCGTTGAAGTGTACGGGCTTCGGGTTTTGTCTTGTAGCTGCCGTACTTCATGAATGAGCTGACCTTGACCGAGCTGGATATGGGTGTGGCCGTCCCCAAGATCCTGCGTGCATCTAAGCCCTCTGTGGATCATCAAGGTAACTCTCAGCAAGCCAGGGCTGAGCTTCACATACGGGGGTATTATATGGGGACAGTCTGGGATAGTAAGTGTGTTTTTTGTTTGTTTGTTTTTTGTGCTTTGCATCCCATTAATTTTTAATATGGTTATAGAGGAGTTGTCCAATTTGTGCCCTTCTGAAAAGAACTTAAAAGAAGAAGATAAGACTAAGCTATGCATTTCAAAACAGACTACTACCATTAGATGTTCTGGTTAGGTCCCTAGGTATTTTGGAGGGAATGGTATGTTAAGTGATTTAGAAAGTTTGATCTAAAACAAGGTTTACACAAACATTTCATGGTATCAACAGGCATGCAAGTCTTGAGAGGGAAAACTGGGTTAAACTGGACTTTTGACTAACTCAGTTTAAGAATTTCTACCTTAAAGATGGGGTGGGATGCTGTTGTTGGTGCTTGGTCTCTCACTTCAGCCTATCGACCATAGCAGATGTGTTCGAATGGCTCCAGACTTTCAGTCAGGTGGTACCAAGGTCTACCATTGGTTTAGTTTTGGGTGCGGTACTAAAAGATTATGTTGTACTCTGCAGTGAAGTAGTTAATCCAAATGTCATTAGTGACATTTCCAGGAATAGGTAAAAAATATTCTGTTTCGGAAACTGATTTGCACATAAACACCACTTGTTGCTGCTTTTTTTGTGGTCAGTTGGCTGTTGTGCTTCTCAGCAATACAGAATCAGCCGGGAGACACAAAGCCCCCCAGTATTCCCATCTGATTAGTCACCCCAGGGGCAGGGTGGGGGGGGGGGGTCTGTCACGAGTCGTCATTATCCGTAAACGGAACCATGGCAACGCCAGGCACACTGTGATTACTGGGCACACGCGCCCCGCCTCCTGGCTCAGCCCAGTCCGGTCCAGTCCGCCTCGGTGCTGACACGCCTCAGATCCCCTGACGAGGGGCAGCTCTCGACACTGTCAATACCGAAACAGATTCCAATGCAGCAACTCTTTTTATTTTTATGTGTATACTTTTGAGATATATATATATATAGTAAAGGCATTTGAAAAACTGTATGATAAAAAAACCTTTAATTAGGCTACTGGTAACACACATTATGCACCGTTCCACCTCGTTTGTTACATCTCGATTTAAGTGTGTTTGAGGCGTTCGCGGTTCAATTTGAGTATCTTCCAAGAGTGGCTGATGCTGAAAATGCCCCGCAATTTTTCTCCCACTGGCAACAGCGTCACTTACCCCTCATTGCAACAGCCACCCCTCGTGTATCACAAGCTGTAGTGAGTGTGCAAGTAGCCCAAGCTAGCGACTCCCAAATCATCCATTGCTTTTTTCATATTACTCGCATTGTCTGGCACAATCGCATGCACCTTGTTTGGTGGGATTTTCCACTAAACGTTACTTCCACCTCTCAAAACTTTCATTTGAGATTGCAAATCGCTGTGCGACTAGTTACCGTTAGAAGCATGAAATACTTCCGGATGGTCACCTTCTTATCCGGTTTTCTTAGGCTCCTTGTACCGCAAATGGTATGCGCATGACGTCACAGCAGGCGGAAGTCACCACACTCACACCCACTGAGTGGCAAAGAAAAAACTGAGTTCGCGTTCAGCCTGAATGCCACAAGAAGCACATCTAAAAGAGCCGTCGTGCAATTGATTGTACAAACAGCTCCTATTTCGTATTGAATGGATCTTTTAGCGACTGCTTAATATTTAATAAGTAAGCATTGGGCATGGGTCAGTCATGTATGGCCATACCCAATCCATCTAATAGGTCTGGATCCTACCGACCCGAATATCCGATCGGTGCGTCTTTGCACTGTTTACAGTTCGCTAAGACGACAGTGATGGGAGTGATTGTGTTACCGTGACGCTCTTCATTGTGCAGTGAGCGGAACCTCATCGCGTTCTGTGGACAGGGCGTAGGCACGCATGCGGGCACATGGATGCCGAGCGCAGCTCTGGAGAGCGATGCCACCACATAGCTTAACGTCTCGGGGTCGCCCTGAGGGCTGCAGGACACCCGCCGCCGATCTCGCCGTCGAAGCAGCAGGCATGCCAGCTCCATCCTGTCGAGGGAGGCGGGCGCTTTCGGGGGGCATTTCGTAGCCCGGGGCAAATGGAGCCCTGCTGAAGAGCCCTGTTCAGACGCCTCGCTACAGGCTGAACACTTAGCCTGGAGGCAGACGGCCCCACGTCCTCTCTGACGTACTGGGACTCCATTCTACACACAGGCAGCAGAGAAAAAGAGCATCGTCTCTCTTTCAAAAGAGGACAGAAACAAACAGGCAGCGGAGAGATGGAGGTATTGCTTGTGTTCCGCTGAAGGGATCCGGCTGCGACTTCGCTTTCTGGCATTTCCTGGCGAGGAGCAGGCAGGCCAAGATCCGTGTTGAGAATCAACAAGCAAGTCAGACGCCCCTTGCTGTCCTGCCCAGCCCCTGTAAGGCTCCTCCCATGGCAATGATAATTGAGGGAGTGCTTGTGCATGTTAAAATATTGCCTCCCTACTTCCTACCCACTCCCTACTACCCTATGTATTTGTACTCTGTGACATGTTGAGCACTGTATGCCAAACTCGCCAATTTGACAAACATTCCAAAAATTTCCTGGAAACCAAGCCAAGGATGCTGGGAAATGGGGTGAACGGGCAGCAGATGGCACTGCACTGACTGCCTTTAAGGCTAATTGGCAGCGGCACAGCTACTGGGTCACGCCCCAGCAGCTGGTTTCTCTGTGTCGCCCCACGTTTCCCACCAATCGTCAGGGGAGACATGAGCACACTCTCCTAGCTCATAGGCAGCATTACTTAATGTGCGATCGACGGAAGCTGATTTGGTCAGTCTTACCGATATGGCGGCCAGTAAATGAAACTTCCGTGGATAGCTCCAGCGATGTTCCCTTCCGTGGATGTTTAAAGAAGAGGATTATTTCTTAATAAAGGATTGGGATCCTCATCCCAGGTCCTGCAGGGGTCCCCTTTGCCTTTGTCTTACTCTCGTAAATGTCCCCATAAATAATTTAATGACGGGAGGATTGAAGATGGAGCCCACAACCCAGGTCCAGCATGGAGAGGCTCCTGCAGGTTTCACAGTACATTTTAATTAGCACCCCGTTAAATCCTGCAGTACTGGGTAAATTGGTTTGCTTTCCAGATAATGGTCTCAGTAAGGCAATTAGCAGCGGTCACTGTTACTGGAGTTGTGCATTCCTAGATTAATTCTAGCTCTAGTTCTCTAACAACCAAGCAACTTGCGGCCTTTAGGCTAAAATAGTAACTTCCTGGATATTTGGCCTTGTCAGCGATGGATCCCATAATCATCAGTGGAGTAACTCTATGAAGCTGATTTTTTTAAAAACCTCTAAAAGCAGCCGATTCATGAAACAGGGAATCACATATGACCTAATGTGAAAAACGTGAAAAAAGTCAACTTTTCCCATGTTTGTAATTTTAAGCACTGAACCGTTACCTGCCAAAAATAGTTACTAATGTAAGAGCTGCTCCTTTCAGGCTGAATGCAAGGCTGCTCTCTTCCTCCTCCGGAAGAAGCCTGCCGAGTTCTGAAGATCAATAAGCCCAGGGGCCATTGACCGAAATCTGAGTCATGGCTAATGCCAGGCGAGTGCCTGCCCACCAGCTGCGCAGACCCTGCCGCCTTCTGACTGCACAGCCTGCAAGCTCACTCCAATTAGGGAGAGAGTCTGCTGCCGTCCTGGCGTTTGGAGTGGCCTCAAGGTTTTCTCCTGCCAGTCTTGGCCCTGGGAAGATGATTGAGGGGGTCATCGGCCTGCCCCCGGCCCCCAATCTGAGATATAAAGTTTGTACCCTCCTCACTCTTCCAGCCTTGTTTGTCATGTGATACCAACGTATTAGATCTGCTCAACAGTGGGCCTCTATCCAGTCAGCATATTGCCTGGCTAGCTTATATCCCAATATTCACACGTTACTCAAGCTGATCTCCACACACCTGCCGGCCATGTCAAGTAGACAGCATATCTCTTGGCTTCTCGGGCAGCTTAAGGTTGTGTTCTCCTTCCTAAGCCTGGAAAAGGGCTAATTAAGATGGCGTCAGAGGGGAGTGGATCACAGAGCATTATTCAAGAGTGAGAGAGCCCTCGTCTTTTACTGCTGTGTTACGTGGGTCAAGGTGGGAGCTTGGGGAGATATTTGTGTACTGGGAAAGAAACACAAAAATCTAAAGTGCCCCCTAGTGGCTGATGGATGGTATTACTCCATTCATAAAATGAAGTGGTCATAAAAGGATGCTCACATAAACATCAGTATCCCATGTTCACAGTTGTTTTCTTGCAGATATTTTGGCTCTCTCCCCAGTACACTGAAAGTATATTGTGGATAAAATCCTGTGTAGAGGGGATAAAGATTCAGTTTCAAAGCAAAGGCGTCATGGATGCAAAAAAAGTATGGTTTAATGTCCCAGAGGATGTCACTGTTAGCAAAACCATCATTTTGAGCAGAGGAAGACCCCGGTGGACATGTTTGCGGAAAGTGACCCCGATAGTGTGAGCATTAGAATGTCAGGAATGTTGAATAGTGTCCTCCTGTTATAAGTGGTTAAAGGCCTTTCTGGAAGCAGCTGCTAACTGCACTATGGAGGACACCCCCTAGCACTCCTTCCCCTTCTGTCTCATCTTCGATGAGGAGAAAAGGGCTCTGGAAGGCCCGCTGTGGGATGCAGGCATGGGCCCAGATCAGACAGAGAGAGAGGAAGCAATTGGGGGAAGGGTGGGAGAACTTGGGGGTGTGATGCATGGGGTCATGGGGAAAAGGGGGGCCGCCGATACCGGGCCTAAAACCTTCAGGCAGCGTCCACAGTACTTCATGTGTAAGATTCCTCTTCAGAAAACTAAGAGCAGTTAAAGACAGAGCTGGGGGCTTGTCGTGGTTGATGTTAATATTAATTTATTCGCCCCCCTATTTATCCACCAAATGAGAGCTGTTCCTGCAGCAAAGTGAGGTGCCCTGGGGGGCGGAGGCTTTTTGAATATCCGTGTCCTGACGCCCCTCTGTGTCACCACCCACAGGCCTGTGGTTTGACCTGGAGATCTCCTACAACGGCTCCTTCCTGATGACGCTCGAGACCAAGATGAACTTGGTGCGGCTGGGGAAGGAGGGGGATGCTGCACGCCCCGGCGAGCCGGGCAAAGACGGGTAAGGACCATATTAAATGAGTCACTAAACCGCTGGCTTTTATCCCAATTAGCATAACCATTCTTCGAATTACAGTACGGCTTTCATTTTTAGCTGCTACTATTTCCTACTTTCCTACTTTAGTCTTGTTTTGACTGTCAAATTTTCTGCAGGGAGAAGTACCTTCTTTGCTGATTTTGCCATTTTTAATTTTATTTTTTTTTGCCCCCAAAAAGATTAAACTGCACTATGTGACGTTCTGAGGGGACTTTTCTTGTCTATCCATTTGTTCCCTAGTGACATTTTCAGAATGTCACAGGACAAAAATTGCCGGGTGCATGCTAAACGACGCGGATTGATTGCTGTGATTGGGTCAGGGGTCACCAATTTGCTGTTACGCGTTAACTTGTCTCTGTACATTTGTCGCCCCCCCCCCCCTCCCCAAACGCATTAAATCTTGTCTCTGGACGCATTCGTCTGTGGATATTTTCTACACTTGGTGAGTTGGGAGTGTCTGGAGGCCTGTTTATGAAACCTAATTACATTTATTTTTTTTAAATAAACCCTACGATGCTGCCTGACAAGAAACAGTTTGACTCCTGGCCCTTATTACGTTTCTGGATGGGGGTGGTGGGGGGTTGAACTGCTTACAGGGTTTTGTGAGCTCAGTAGGGCTTTTGTTTACTGGGACATCAAGCTGGACTTCACTGTAGCGCTTCGCCCTGCTGAAATTAAAGTGGATCACACCTCAAACGAGAGGGGATCTAAGGGGTTTAAAGGAGGAGGTGGTGTCACAAGGGTCTCAAGCATAGATGTGCATCTGAGTAGATGGGCACGTCCAAAGTCCGTGCCAGCTCGTTACCCTCCGGTGGAAAATACTTTCAACATCATCGGTAAAGTCAGTGGCTCCGTTCACTGAGGTAAACAGTGTTTCCCCAAAAATACGTCCCAGCGTGATTTTTCAGGATGCTGGTAATATAAGCCCTACTCCAAAAATAAGCCCTAGTTACTTCCCATGGACTGTACAGTAACTAGAATGAGATGTGATTATATGTAAACAGGAAATAATATTTACTTGTTTAATATTTGAATAAATGTGTACACGGTAGATTTTTCATGAATAAATGTATCATTACATTGTTTACATGAAAAGGTATGGTTAGAATATGACATGATGTTTGTATTTGAATAAATGTGGATTTTTGTTAATGAATGCCGGTAAATTTACTGTAGTTTGTCGGGAAAGTAAGACATCCATTGAAAATAAGCCCTAACGTGTCTTTTGGAGCAAAAGTTAATATAAGACCCTGTTTTGTTTTTGGGGAAACACTGTAGCTGGTGAGGAGAAGGGAATTATTCTATATGTGAAAGAGGAACTGGAGGTTAATTCTGATTGGTGCGTTTCCCTTTGTACAAAGACTCGGCTCATGTCTTTTATACAGTTTCCTTTTATTTCTGGTATTTTATGGACAAGCATGTGCACCAGTGGCAGAATGCTGAGTGATCTAGGGATCTAACCTATACAACAGCATGGGGGCGTCTGAGTAAGCACTGGCTGGGGCAGAACGTCAGCCCATTAGCCAACACTAGCACTGTCGGCTCTTTCAGGACCCCAAAAAAGGGGAGGAGGCGTCCTCTGATGCCTGACTGAAAGGTGAAGGTGCATGTTTGAGTGGCTGGGTGCTGTGTAGTTGTAGAGTATTGAACTCCCCACGTCCTGCCTTGCTGTGATGGTGTATGTCTGTAGCATGAAGTGTGACGGGACGTTTCCCTTAACTAGGCCAGCTGATGATAAATGTTTTTATCTCTAAATTCAAGCCTGTTCTCAAGTTTGTTTTGAAGCAAGACGACGTTGGCTTTATTCATGAAGTACAGCAGTGTTTCCCAGTCCGGTCCTCAGGGACCCACCAACGGTCCATGTTTTAGCTCCCTCCGAGCTCCCTGCCAGATATTCCGTAACATGGACTGCCTATGGGTCCATGTGGACTGGACTGGGAAACGCAGAACTACAAGAACAGCCTGTCAATTCCCATGTGTCTGTCTGTGTCCGTGGTCTCAGGCACAGGCCGCGGACGTACTGTCTAGCTGACAGCGACGAGGAGTCGTCCAGCGCCGGGTCTTCTGATGAGGAGGACCCCCCCGAAATCCCCCCGGACAAGAACCCACTGCCGGGGGCAGAAGGGTGAGAGACTGGCAGCTTGGTCTGCACGGTGTAACACCTCAATATACAGTACATGAACCTTCCCTTAGCTATGCCTGGTACCCACACTATAGTCCAGAGCTGTTCTCCATGGGCTGTTGAACAGTCCGTCCATCTCACCAGAGGTAATGTAAGGAGCATGCACTGATTACAGTACGTCATCTCACCCACTACACGAAAAACCACCTCAGGGATGAGAACCTGAGTGCAGCCATGTGGCGGGTGATACCTCAGCACCACACTAGTCCAAATGAACCAGTGTGAGGTGTTTTTCCGGTGGCTGGAGTGCCGATCCTGTCACCAATTCCCAAGTAATTCCTTCTAAGTTGGAGGACCTCCTTATAGGACTGGGTTTAGAGTAAAGTCATACCCAGGATGATGCAATTGCAGGCTAAGGGCCCAACAGAGTAGAATCACTCTGGGCATTCACAGGATTTGAACTAGCAACCTTCAAGTCGCTGGCACAGATCCCAAGCCTCTGAGCCACCACTCCGACCCACCAGATTGAAGGAAAACATTTTTTGGAAGTTACACAGGGAATAACTGTACACGAAGTTGAGCAAACAACAAATTGCATATCGGTAGTAATGTAAATGTCACGCTAGAATAAGGAAGGGCTGCAGGGATCCTGACCAATGTGATAAGCTCTGACCGCCTTGCCCACAGATACGTCGGGGGACACAAACCCAGCAAGATCATGCGCTTTGTGGACAAGATCACAAAGTCTAAATACTTCCAGAAAGCCACAGAGACAGAGTTCATCAAGAAGAAGATGGAGGAGGTGTCTAACACACCTCTTCTGTTGACCGTTGAGGTGCAAGAGTGCCGGGGGACGCTGGCTGTCAACATTCCCCCACCCCCCACAGACAGGATATGGTATGTTCCACGCCGAGCCGCCTTCTCTCAGTCAAGACAACAGTGATGAGCCTCGGCAAACGAGGCACTCGTCACCCTAAGTTGTGGCACTAACCTTGCGTGTGCTCAGGCGTTTTAACGAGACGTTGTGGCTGTGTGCTTAGCCTACCTTAGGCCAGTGAGCGTTACACTGGATTACATACTGGAACATTGCTTAACATTTAACAAAGTATGTCTAGAAGATCCAACTTTCATGAAGATTCAAACTTTTGACAAACTTTTTTTTTTTTTTTTTTACTTTTTATTAAGTTCTTTTGTTCTTTTATTTCTAGTATGTGAGTATGTGCCATATAGAAAGTTCCTCTCTCCCTAATGAGCTTTATCAGCTACGCGTGTTGATTTTTCCACAATAACACCCGGTTACTTCTGGTTTATTTTTAGTGGGCATGAATTCACCGTTTGCTGATTCAGGCATTTAATGCTGTATATGCATGCAATGCAACACTCCATAATAATACAAGGGGTATATATTAAAATATGAAAATATTATAAGAAAAAAATACTAATTATGTATGAAACTGCAATTAGGGTGACTTTCAAAGGCACAGAGGGAGCCCCTGTGGGCTATACAGAGAGTCTGCAAATGAACTTTGCTGGAAATGATGAGGGACTGATGCTGTATAGAATAAATAAAACTACAGTAAGAAAACCCTAATTCTGCCGTCAATGATAAGTGAATTTTAACACAGCCAATGATGTTAAATACATTTTAAATCATTTCAGTCATCATTAAATAATATATATAGTCGTATTTCATTCACTGAGATTAGTGTTATGGGAGATGTTGAAAAGGTGTAGTTAGTGTTTTAGTAATACTGTGTGATTACTTTACACTTTTTGCGGTTCACTTGTGCCACCTGTTGGTTACAAGTAGTAATGACACCGCACAGTGTGCAGGAATGGGACTGTGTGCTGTTTTCCTGTCAGCAGGATGTCTTGGCTCAGTCTGCAACCTCGCTTTGTTTGGTAGGTACGGCTTCAGGAGCCCACCTCACCTGGAGCTGAAAGCTCGACCCAAACTGGGAGAAAGGGAGGTCACCCTCGCACACGTAACAGATTGGATTGAAAGGAAACTGGACCAGGAGTTCCAGGTATGTGACAAGCCCCCCGCCTCCTCGATTCTAGTCCACGAAGCGCTGTTAATAGAGGTCCTTGTTACTTCGGATGTCAGAATGCTTAATTTCCTTGCCCAGGACAAGTATCATTAATTTTGCGTACTTTACTATTCAACTTTCCATACTTCTATTGCTGTCACTTTGTTGCAACCATTATAGGAATATGATACTAGTGTACCATCAGATTGTAAATCTGTTCTGTTGTACACAGCCATCTCACGACCCAGATTCTGTTGTGAGTCTGAAATATACTAATGGGCTGGCTGTAACCAAATGATTCCAGTGTCAGGACTGTAGGCTCGTCACGGATGCTCACGCTGCGGACTGAGCACTGCCTCCCCCTCATTTCGATCAACAGGCACACCGGTTCATTTATGGCTGCACATCGGCCCAGAGCTTCAGAATGATCCTGCATGTCTGTGACTTTCCGTTCTACTCTGTAATTACCAGCTTCCATCCAGAACAATGCCCTCCGGCACCATTTTCTCCCAGTAGCTTTTCCCATCCTAAGCCAGTGTTTCTCTATCCCTAAGCCTGATCCTCAACCCCCCCCCCCACCCCTTAAAACAGCTCCCAAGCAAAAACATGGACTGTGAGGGAGTAACAGTTATGAAGGGCAGTGTGTGGCTCAGGGGGCTAAGCCTCTGTGTCTGTGATCAGAAGGTTTTCAGTTTGAGCCCCAGCCTAAGCACGTCTGGGGCTCCTTGAGCGAGGCCTTTAACCCCCCCCCCCAGCTTCCTGGGTGCTGCCATGGGTGGTTGCCAAGTTGAGAGAGGGATAAAGATTTTTTTCCCCACAGGGATCAACAAAGTATATATTATTATTGCTATTATTATTAAAAATGTGGACCGCGTGGGGGTCCCCAAGGACCGGTTTGAGGAACGCGGCCCTAAGTTCAGCTCTCCTGACCCAACAGAACCTTTTGTCTTCGGAGGTGTTACACATTTCATCGCCTTGCACCTTTACTGTGTTAAATGGGTGTGCAATGCATCAACTAAACAAATGGTTTAAAATATTATTGTTTTCCCTTCCTTGTCCAGAAAATCTTTGTCATGCCAAATATGGACGACGTGTGGCTCCACATCATGCACTCCGCCATGGACCCCCGCTCCGGCGCCGGCCCCGTCGCCGGGGAAACGGAAGCAGCCAAGGACACGGACTCCATGGCGACAGAGCCTCTGCCCGTCGGCGACATGTGAAGTGTGGCTGTTTACAGTGTAAGGCCATGGAGGGGCAAGATAGGAGAACAACGGTGGCCTCTGCCCACAACCACCTGTGCCACATTCCAGGAGGTGGGGGGGTCCCCCCCTCTGTCAGAACGGGGGGCCGCTCAGCTCCGACCTCTCGGCCCCCTGCTGCCCTTCTTTCAAAGGAGCCGGGTGAAGCCGGCCCAACCGTGAAGTGTAATAACAAACTTGCTGCTTGCTGTTCACCTGGACACATGAAGAAAAGACTTTGACATATTTATAACTGTGACCTGGCTGGTTTCTGGAGGGGCTTGATTAGAAGAAATGTGGTATAGTCCGTTGGAGCACCTCAGTAATGCATTCACCCATCTCCTTATGTCCCGAAGTAAGGTGTGGGACACAAAGCGGCGATCAGTGTTTATTCTGTAAGGAAGGAGAAGAGAGATTAGAATAGTGAATCGTGATGGCTTGATCACTGGCTTTGAGCGGAGCGCCTTTCCTGTCATGTTGGACGCAGTGAGGTCTTGGTGTTTAACTGTGACGTGTGGATGTAGCAGCGCACCGGACCCTCCAGGTAGGACCACCAGCGTGGAGCGAATCAGGCAGCGTGTCCTGCTGGGCCTGTCAGCACTTAACGTTTTAAGGAAAGCGAGCTGCTTGGAGTCGCTGGTGTCGATGGGTGTCTTTGGCCACGCCCCTTGCACCCGTCTTCCACCTGCCTCCGAGACGTCCCCCCCCGGTCGCTGAAAGAATCCAGGGGGTACCGGTGTCTGTGACCCACGGCAGCCAAACGGCCGGTCCTGCCATCGGAATCCCCTTTACCTGGATTCTTACGGTCGACCTCATGGAGGAGGGAGGCACATAGGCTCACCTGTCTTTGATTTGCGAGTGTCGTCGGCAGTTTGGTTCCTAGGGTGGGGGTGGGGGGAGCGGGGCGGTGCGCAAAGACAACTGACACCTTAGTGATCGTAGAGCTACATGTATCTAAAAGATGAATGTAGTGGCCTAACACTTTTTAATGAATGTATGATGACTCGTGAGCAATTGACATTGTTCTGCGTCCAAATGCAGTTCTGCATTAACAGTGTAAGTTACTAAAGCTAGCAAACAAGATCTTCACGCAACAACCTCCTCAATGAGAGGCTCGGACTATATTTTGCTTTTTTGTTTTTTTTTTTTTTTTTTGTTTTTTACCCTCCGTTGTTTTCTATGCTCGCTACTTTGTATAGATGCACAAAGGTGTACTAGACATGCCAAGCGCGACCTCATTTCTCTGAACGTATCGTGATGAAGGACTTAAATGCCATCACCTAGTGACTTTAAAATAGCCATAATTAACCTCCTGGTGGCCATTTTATTTGATTATCATTAGCTGAACCATTCAGGCAATAGCATATCTTTCAAAAAGAGATTAAATACAATCATTGTGCCCAACACAAGACACCCCATATCTCTCAGCACTGTGAGATCGCAAGCTGATTTAGATAGTAAATAATCTCGTTAACACTAACGGTGTCATTGTGTCATTGTCCTGCACACTTTTCTGAAATGGTTAATGTGTATTTATTTTTATACAGTAGTGGCTTATTTGAGAGTGATCATTTTTGCCAAACTCGGTACATAAATATCACACCTTTGCTTTTCAGCAGATCGTGGGCAGGCGAGATGCGAGTTGCTGTATGTATCGGCCCAAATGCACTGTGTATGTTTGTGGTGGAGGGTTTTGGGGAATCCTACAGACGGGGAGATAATTAATATTTCTTGCCCTTTAAAATGCCCATGGTTGTGATTTTGACACCTCTTGATTTCCTGATGTCAGCATAGTTTATATGGCCAAACGCATTCCTGGGGTTGTTTTATATGGCAGAGCCTAGTTTGATAGGTTTTTTTTTGTATCAAATTACTTTTTATTTATTTACAATTATTTAATCAAACATCTTTTGATATGATAATGATTTTTGGATTGCATCTGGATAATTAAAGCTTATTTCCTAATTGAAACCTGCTATTAATTTTCTCCATTGAATTGTAGGGCGTTTTTTTTTAGAGCTGGGTTCTTGGGTGTGTGTCAGGAAATCGCTACTTTTAAGCAAGACCTGAGACAGATTAAGTGCTGGAGAGTTAGACTGATGAAAGGTCTGGTTGAGTGCTGTGTGTGTCAAGACTGTTCATTTGCCTCCTCATTTATGTTGAAAATATGCCTTTTTCCTGAAGTGTTACAAGTGTTATTTGTTGAATGGTGCTTCTTTTGAATATGAGAACCCTATTGGCCTTGCCATTTTGCCCCCCCCCCCCCCCCAAATAATAATAAAAAAAACTTTCATTATTGCCGTCAGGTTATGGTGTTAACTGAAAATTGCTTTTCATTATGCCATTAATTTATTTGTGATACAGTGAAGAACATTCCTATTCACGTATGTTCGTGAACCAATAGTCAATGTTTTATGAAGGCTGCATGTCAGTTTAAAGAATGCCATTTTCGGATGTGCAATAATATTCATTTTCTCCTTTCAGCCAAGATGAAATGCACCAGTGTGTTGTCAAATGTGCCGAGAGTTGCGTCCTATCACAGTTCAGAGTTATCACTAGGATTTAGGCTTGCCGTTTTAAATAAAGTTTCTCCTTCATCCCTTCTGTATGCTTATCTTGTGTATTTGTTGACTTTCCAGCCATTATTGTATCATATCCTAATATGAATGCATTAAAATTAAATACAAGTAAATGACAAGAATAGACCCTTAAAATACAGTTGAAGAATATCTATTCGGCTGTAAAACCTGTTGAATGTTTAAATGGAAATTTTTACATCACTAAGAATTCAGTATCGCCCACATTTATGACTATATATTTTACTCAGACAATTGCATTTAAATAGCAGACTATTTTAACCAGAGGAACATACAATTGAGAAAGCAAGGTTAATAAGAGCTTTGCTCAAGGGCCCTATGGTGAAATCGCTGCCAACTGTGGGACTGTAGTAAATTACAGCAAGGGATCCCACCCACTTCAGTGAGCAAGGACTCTCCTTGAGGAGCTTTTCCTTAGTCCAGTCCTTTGGCTTCTATATAACCAGCGGGATATAAGAAGCTACACATAAAATCCAGTAGAAATTTGCATATGCAAAAAGTAGCCTTTGCTGGTTGACTATGTAGAAGTGGGGAGTAATTTTGAAGAGTGCCTTGGGTAAAGCCACAGAGAGCTTCCTTTGACACCATCCTGTTTTCACTAGCATGCTACACACTGCTCCAGATAAAGCAAAAAAACATTGAAAAGTGATCATAGAAGTGTTGCATCAGCCACTTGTATTGAGGTGAAATAAATGGACCTGCTTGGGTAGTGTTCTAGTTAAATGAACATGGTTGCTTGGTTGGAATTGAACTGGACGATCGATGCTTGGAGAAGGAAGCAATTGTGACAGGTTTGGAAGACCAAGATATAATTGGCAATACAATTTGAGATAAATTGATGGCCCAAGTGCATCTGCAGGATGTCCCTGAATGCATATTCCGG
Organism: Brevimyrus niger; assembly: GCA_015164015.2. NCBI lineage: Eukaryota > Metazoa > Chordata > Actinopteri > Osteoglossiformes > Mormyridae > Brevimyrus > Brevimyrus niger. The sequence continues at coordinate 9,500,827 of JAABNY020000095.1, read as the reverse complement.
TGCTCGGAATTTTCAGGTCCCTCCACATCCCCCCGCCCCCCCCCCCCCGCTCAAGCAACTGCATCAAGGCTGAACAACATGTGACTGGGTGACACTATGATAACCATCCAAAATCACTTATGCAATACAGGGTCACAGAAAGCATGAGGCATAAGGGAGTGCACACAAATACACAGGGCAAGCTGCAGGCAGGAGTCCAAGCCATGGCGTCTTGTAGCATAGGGATAGTGGTGGCCTAAGGGCTACAAAAGTACATTTGTGATTGGAAGGTTGCTGGTTTGAATCCCTGACCACTGAGTAAGGTAATACTCCCTGGCTGCTGAATTAGCTGCCCAATGCTAAATCACATATGAGTTAAATACCGAAAACACATTTTGGGTCAGTGGTGGTCTAAGGATTAGGAAAGCATGTTTGTGATTGAAATGTTCAAACCCCCAACCAGCAAAGTACTGCTCTCTTGGTGCTAAATAATTGCTGCTTACTGCTATGTTACATAGGGGTTAAATATGGGGGATACATTTCATTGTGGTGTGTCAACAATGGCAATTATTAATCATTTTCATTTCAAATATATTTTTCCAATTTGATCACTAATGTCAAAAGGTGGAATCATGCGGTTAAACTAACCGGAAGTATTTGTTTTTTCCACGCATTCATCTTCTATGCTGCCTGCCCTATACAGGTTTACGGGGGTCTGCAGCCCATCCCAGAGATAATGGCCACACGGCGGGGAATAACCCAGGTCAGGGTGCCAATCCATCACTGGGCACGTACGATATTCACACCTTAAAAACACCTTTTTGGACTGCGGCCTAGGGAGCATGATGCAAACCCCAAGCACACAATGGGCCAGGGGAGGGATTCAAACACTGGTCTCCAGAAGTGTGAGGCAACTGCGCTAATCAGAGTGCCACCCATTCAGGGACAGAGCTCTGTCTGAAAAGCCTCTGGACGTCACTAGACATGCAGCCCACCCTACTGGTACCGCATCCTCTTCCATTCCACACCAGCGTCATTCACCGTTTTCCTCTCAGGAACTTGTGTCCACTTCTAATGCTTGTCCTGCCAAGGGACTGTTTGGTTTGGCCTTGCTCTGGTTGCTGGTTCTTCTCCTGTTCACACTAAAGATAGGAACGTTTGGGTGGGTAAAGAATAAATATTTACCTGTAAATGGACAAGAGGACTAAGAAGCTGTCCTAGTAAAGAAAAAAAGAAAAACTTTGTGTGAAACTTTGAATGGCTAATTGACTGCTTGTCTTGTTTACTTTGAAGGATGGGCTGTTTTTACACTGATCCCATTAAGAAGAATGAATCAACACAGTAGCTGTAGCCCCTATTAAAGACTCCATCTGTTCTAAATGATCAGATGTCCAATGTTTGGACACCTGGGTTATAACTGTGAAACATTCAAAGTGGTCATGTGACATGCCATTTTATCCATCTTCCAACCCAGACCTGGGTAACAGCTGGCCCGTGGGTAATATCTGGCCCACAGAGCTATTTTTACTGGCCTACGCAATCATTACAATTGAATAAATGGCTTTTGTGTTCAAGTAAATGAAGATGAAGTGATTTTTATCTCTAAGTATTTCTTTGAATTAATAAAAAATTTACTGTTCAATCTGCCGAGTCTATTATTGCAGTTTTCATGGGGTATGAAAAAACCATTAAAGATGGTCCCAGGGGACTTTTTTTGAAACTTTTTGGCCCTACAAGGAAAATAATTGTCCAGGCCGGTTCTAACAGCTTTTTCTGGTTCCACCCCTTTTCATTGGACCTTGTTTTACTGTCAGTCATGTGTTCAGTGGGTTTTCGAACAATAATAACAACCACGATAATGCAACAAAAATGTTCATCATTGTATGAGCCATTGGATGTTATTATAGCAATGTTGTTCTTGTGCTGGCACTTTGCCCCGCCTCTTTCTTAATGGATGCAGTGATTTAAAAATATTGTTCAATTTCAGTCGAATTTTAAAAAGAAGTTTAGAAACTCCTAAGGGGGAATTATCAACGACAATTCCGAAAAATATGGGTAGTCTGGGTGGAAAAACACTGAAAATTCACTCGAAACATTACTCTCCCGCTACTTGTCTCTAATAAATATTCGTCTAATAAATATAAGTCTATGAAGCATAAACGAGCAAACAGATATAACCAAATATTGCATTCCAGCCAACAGTTTACCTTTAATTGTATTTTTTTTTGTCGGCGACTCTCCTTGCAGCCGTGCGCATGCGTCTTTGAACACACAGGAAGGAACCTCACGGAGACTAATGGAGGAGTTGGCGGTGCCCGGTGTGCCATTACCAAGGTTTCTGCCTATGATATCGCAGCCTTCGAGGACTCCTTGAACGTTCCTCTTTCTCGTCATTTTACGTTTCGGTCTATGGGAAGCTGAGCCGCCGCGCTGTCCGCGCTGTTAGTTCGCCGGAGATGGCCGGGAGGCTCCCCAGCTGGGCCCTCGCCTGGTGTCTTCTCACGTTGCTGAACCCGCTCCAGATGGTAAGGGCTGCGCTGATCTGCTCTGTCGTTTTTTCGTGAAAAAACACTTATGGTCGCCAGTTACAGTAACTGGCACGATTAACTTCACGGATGCTGCATGTGGAGTAATCCGTGTACGGGGCTTTAATAATAAAAACCGAGTAAACCGTAGCTGGGGAGGTCCTGCGTAGTAGTAATTCCATGTGTTGCCCGATTTAACCTCAGCCGGCGATTAGAAGAATCCCCCTGTCAGGCAGCCACGCGCCTGCAAGCCGAGGTGTCAGCCGTGTTATGGTCATGCACGGACATTTTTAATGACTTGGACTTATTTACTAGCGTAAAGGCAGCGTTGAGACTATTTCGCCTTGGCATGCTGTCTTTTCAAGTAAGTCATGAGAGTAACGTTTCATAGATAAATGTGTGTACACATCCCGTACTTGCAAAAAAAAAAAAGTTATTGCTATTTGTAGCTAACTCCGTATTTCGTTTCATTATTGAGAAACCAAGATGCGTCTAGGCCATGGGGACTGCTAGCCAGCTGTCTGCAGTCGCCGGTAGATCGCATCTGTGGCTGGGGCCATGTGTGTCCATTCGTATGTGTTATTACAATGTATGGATCCATGCATCAGCAGCATCAGTCACAGCCCTACGCTCGAGGCTGCTTCTGCAGTTTTGTAATGCTGACCCAGAAAATGCGGAATCTGTAATTATCGGCGATGGGGGCAAAGTGCCGTGCGCCAGAGTATCAGCAGTGTAAGGACGCCCTGACCGTGAAGAGGGAAAACAAACACATATGGGTGTGAAGACTGAGTTCGTCCTTCAACTTTTAGTCATTCTACATGACTACACGACAACGTGACAGTGAAATGGTTGTAATAATTGATCAGGGAAAACGAAGGCATTGAATAGTTATTCACATTTTGTGTTGCAGCTTTTTGTAATGGGGTAGGAAGGTCAAAATTAACGTTTTCAGTGTTGAGGACCATGCACACTTCTGCACTCCATTCGCAACCCTTGAGCAGCCAAAGTAACTATTGCATGTGTGTATTTTTACATTAATCATTTATGTTTCTATGCCTGAGTGTGCCTCACACCTTCCAGCATGAGGGTTTGAATCCCCCCTGCATGTTCTGCAGGTTTCCTCCCACAGTTCAAAGCTATGCTGTGTTTTTAGGTGTACAAATATCCCATAGTGTTTTTGGCTTTCCACGGGGCATCCTGATTGGAGTGTATCCCTGACATGTACCTTGTGCTGTATCTCATAGGTTTGGTTCATCAGAAAAAAATACGAAATTTGTTCACTTCTGGAAGCCTTTTGTGCCGATTCTTTAGTTGATAAAGTTTGTGGCCGAGGAACGGACTGCAGTCGCAATAGACATGCGAGGGATAAGGGCTGCAGGTGCAAGTATCTTCAGGTGGGGAGGGGGCAGTGTTGCAGTGTGAGCCCCACTACCAATGGAGGTCAGTGTCCTAATTCCAGCTCAACCCCAATAGAAAAACCAAGCTGTTGGTTGTGTAGCATTGCCTCGCTTTCAGCCCTTGTGCAGACCAAACCCTGCTGTGCATAAGGCATACACTGGTGCGTAAGGCATACACTGGTGC
>JAABNY020000095.1:9454760-9467216 GCA_015164015.2 Brevimyrus niger | reverse complement strand
TCAACAATTAATAACGCTCAACATTCAAAAGGTAAATAAGGATTACCTACTTGTATTAGTAGGCTTAGGCTATTTCGGCACGTGGATGCCCAATTGATGCTCTCACAAGCACAAAATACAGGCATAGAATATGCTAATAAAGTCTTTATTAACGCACTTTAAACGAACAAAAACAGGTAGGCTAAACCAAAGACTGAGGCTACAATATCCATAAATAAATGAATACCCATGAAAGTAAAACTGAAAAATTGTCTAGTACTATATAAATTACAAAGGTTTGATTGGCATCTTTATTTCAAATGACCCGACCGACCGCGACCCGAATATCATTAATTAATTAATATCATTAAATATAATATTTTTGGATGACTCGTAACCGCTCATTTCGGGTCAACCCGCGCATCACTGTTGCGTACCAGTTGTTAAGCATTGCATATAGAAATAGTATGAAGGTTCAGCAAGGAAAACGTATGTAGGAAAAAAAATAGTCCAAAATCTACCTTCATTTTATTCTCAATAACTTGTCAATGCACATCCACCTGGCTTAAGTTGCAAAATATATACAATAACACCCTCTAATAATGATAATAATAATAATTATTATTTTATTACTATAAATTTTATTCATACAGCACTTTTCAAGCCAGAGTGCACAATATGCTGCACAAGAAAAAATATAAAAATACACATCTAATATAAAAATTATCATTATAAAACAACACAATCAGGATAGATAGATCTAGGATATTCATAGAGAAATATTTTAAGAAACAAGCTTTGTACATATTGCACTGTTGTGAAGTAACCACACAAACATATGATGTATACAGATATGAGTAGCAAAATGATACTGTATTGATCCCCTTGAGGTCTTTTCACCCATCACTTTATCACTGTAATGCGACGTTGAAACTCGTGTCTGACATAATTATTTTTTTTCTTTAAAGCTTCAGCACATTTCATGTAATATACTTAACATGCTCGCAACCGAGAGCATTTTTCAAAACAGTTTATGCACATGCAGCCGTGGAAAAAAATAAGACACCACAGCACATTTTCTATTTCACTCATTTCTCAATTTCTGGGTGTGCATCTGTGTAAACTATCTTTTTTTTTTTTTTTGCAAACTCTGACCTGGCTCTTCCCTGTATCTTATTGATGGAGAGCTTCTTCCTTGCTTTATGGGACTTCAGTCCTGCTTCTATGAGCCTGATATGAACTGACCTAGCAGTGCACTTCACATCTGCTCTTAATGTTTCCCATTCTCTTTGAAGGTCACTTGGTGTCATCCTATGATTCATGAGAAACTGTCAGATAAGTTGACGGCCATCTATGGCATTAGAAAGTCGCTTCTGACCTCTACCTGGCTGGTTTCTTTTCACTCCCAATGTCTCCTGCTTCACCTTATTTTTGTTTACTGCTGTATTAGAAATTTTGAACCTGGAAGCAGCCTGCTGCTCCATATAGCCTTCTGCCAGCAAAACCATGATTAAACCAGGATTTAAAAATGTAGATTTGTTTAAAAATATAGAACAGCGTCTTAATTTTTTCCACGGCTGTAGCACAACACTATAGTTTATCTGCAAAAGGCCATATCTCACCCGAAACAATTATAGTTTTTCTTGATTGCTTTGGCACAATTCATGAAACGTACATAACTTTCTTAAGACATTTAGGTGGCATTGACTAATTCATTGGTGGAATTATTTGCTTTTGAGACAAGTTAATTGTTTTGGGTATGTTACAGGGTTTTGCAGCTAAACCATCATGCTGTGCTGTATGCATCAATTGTTTTGAGAAATGCTCATATAGTCGTCAGTATGTTAGTATGTTTCATAAAATGTTCCAAAGAAATCGAGCAGAAAACTAGCAACTCTGTTCATAAAAAGTTTACCCATTTCACTATACTGCTTGTATTTTTGGTTTGTTTCAATATTTCTGCCCTTTCCTGGCCTGGTAGAACACATATGGTGTCTATTTTATTTCATTCACCCACTGTATTCAAACAAAGTCACATTTTTTGTGAATTTTGAGATACCGGCTTTAGACTGGGGGAGGGAACCCATGAAACCAGGGAAGAATATGCAATGCCTCAGACTGAAAGGCATAGCTGGGCTTCAGACAGCCAGATACAACAGTGCTACACACTGAACCACCACAGCACACCATATCCCTGAACCATTTCCCAAATTCATTGCATACCACAGCAAGGTATGTAATGTGCACACAAGCAATCGTGTAAATCAAAGACAAAAAGCAAAGATAGTACACACAGTGCAATCAGGTAAATAAATTGCAAAAAAATGTAAAGTACATAGTACACATGAAACTAGAATATTAAGGAAATAAATAGAAATTAAAAAAAATATGGGTAGTGTACATGTAAGTATAAATCAGGTCATACTCAACTTTTATTCTGGCGTGTTACGACTGAGGGGGGAGGGAGGGCAGCATATGTGAGTATGAGGCAGCTGCCAGTAAGTGGTCTGTGCAAAGAATCACTCATGTATCAAAGCCTGATTACTTACTTGTCAATCCAGTCCAACAGGTTACCTTTCATTTCATGGAACAAAAGTGCATTGTACTTTTCCTTCCTTGTTGTATTATTAGATAAAAGCTTTAAAATACTGGGGGGAGGGGGGGGTTGGGGTGAGGGGTATCTGCTCCATCAACCTCTCGAAGTTCAGGGGAACATAGCAGAGCCCAGAGGGGAAAACCCAGAACTGTCACCGGCTGCACCCCAGGGTGAAGCCCGTCTTCTCACAGGCCTCAGGAGTCAGGTCCACCTGCAAGCAGCTGTTACGGAGGTCCAGGAAACTGAAGCCCTGCTAGCTGGCTAAGGTGTCCAAGGTTTCTTCAATATGTGGCAGGGGACAGGGGTTAAACTTGGTGATCGTGTTGAGCCTGCAGTAGTCTAACAGACACAACACTGGACCATGACAGACACTGGCTTTTGGACTTTTTGCTAATAACAGACTGGATCATCCTTTTCCTCTTTGGTCTAGAGCACACTGTGTCCACTTCTTCCAAAACAGATTTGGAATGTTTCTACTGTTTGATTGTCCATCTCAGTTGTCACAGATCCCAGAGAAGTTGATGTTACTTCTGGACATGGTTAACACAAGTCTTATTTTTTGCTTTTCGTGATTGTAACTCTGTATTGTAGAGCTTGACAAAGGTTTGCCAAAGTAATCCCTTGCCCATGTGGTTATATCAGCTATAGATGAACGATTCTCGGGGCCCATGACTGAGAGGTGGCCCAGAGAATTCATGAGGCCCTATGTTGGGGGCCCTGTCAAGATTATTTTCATGGGGCCCAAAATCCTTAACAACGCCCCTGGTTGAACTACAAATATAAACATCAATGTCCCATCTCACAATACGTAACCAATGAATGATGATACACCATCAACAAGCCCTGAATCACGCAAGCACGATGTGCCAGAAAATGTGAATACATGCGCGGTATTGAGCCTGTGGAAGTATATTTTACTCATGCTTAATAAAGAAGTGCCGAAAAATGTTGTCTTATGGACGCATGTGTGATGAATGTGCGCATGCTTAGTAGCGGAAGTTACGTTTTCGGTAGGTGTAACATTTTCGGTAGTGACAACTTTATTTTGATGTAGTATTGTACTGTAGAATTTTACATTAATATGCTGACAAATCTACAGCGACATCTTACAGGGTTTGCTTCGCAAAAGAATGATACTTATTCGCATAACTTATTGATCATTATGTTCTGCATTGTAACGGTGATGTACTGATCGAGCAGGAATCGAAACCTAAAAGAGCGCTAACGCCCGCCTAAGGGGTGTGGTAATTCGGCCGCCTACACTGCTTTGCAATCATCCGCTGCGACATTCGTATCTAATGGAAACGTTTCTAGGCAATGATGTTTCTGATGGAAATAGTTAAGCCTAAATACCTTACCTACTTCACAAACCATTTATTTTTTTAAGGTAACATGTAGATTATGTGATGAAAAAACGAGTGAAAAAAGAAAACGAATGAAAACTTTCAATGTGACGGTAAGCGCGCACTATGACAGATTCCTTGTATTTTTATTTATTTATAATTATTTTTAAGTTATGTTTTGCGATGTGGCGCACAAACTTCGACATTTTCAGTTTCAAAATTAATTAGTTCTGCGAAGTAAAATAACTCAGACTATTAGACTAGGTGAAACCTATGTAAAACTTAGACGTTTTACAAACATAAAGTTACACATTACGCAACATAATATGCAATATTATGTGGTGAAAAGTGGAGATTAGTAAGCTAATAATTAAAATGACATGTTTAATACGCTGTAACATTAAGTACGTCAAAACTATATAGATACTGCAGTGTCTTTTGATAATAATGGCAAAAACGGTGTAAAACAGCTAATATATTGATTTAATGCCGGTGTATATACGCGTCGTAGCGTTTCACTGCACCAAGACCACTTAAAAATAATAAATTGTTTTACATGACTCAAACTTCTAAAATATTGGTGAGTAGGGGATCTTATATTTTTAGCAAAAAGACGAACGGCAACAGAGATATACTATCCATCCATCCATTCATTTTCCAAACCGCTTATCCTACTGGGTCGCGGGGGGTCCGGAGCCTATCTCGGAAGCAACGGGCACGAGGCAGGGAACAACCCTGGACAGGGGGCCAGCCTATCGCAGGGCACACTCACACACCAGTCCAGAGATATACTAGATGTAGAAAATTAAATGTAATTGTAATAAATGTAAATTCACCATTTTAAACTCTCAACAGTTCAAACAATTACAAGAAAAGAGAAACCTTCAAAACAAATGCCTAGTCTAAGTGTTTAATGGTCTAGTAAAAGCGGCCTCCTGAAAATAGCAAAACAACAGCACTTCCATTGTTTCAAACATTGTTTCAAACAATGGAAGTGCTGTTGTTTGACCTCAACGAGGGTCACTATTAACGGTATATGGCGCGCGTGCGTATTGACGATCTCGGACAGTTTGGGAGGTGAAAAAAACGGATTTTTTTTTTTTGAAAAATGAAAAAAAAATCGAGGCGGCACTAAAAAATTGAGGCGGGTTGCCATGTAAAACGATTTATTTATTTTAAGTGGCCTAAAATGGAAAGATTTTTCAAATTCCTAAAGCAAAAAAACAGTACTGCCAGTGGAATGATTCATATCCCATGGTGTAATCAGTACTAGCTGCTTGTTGGTAACAGGAGGTAGAACCCTTCAGTAAAACGTTAAAACTTGTTTACTTACACATTTTACTCATATTTTTTTGCATACTGGAACTGAACGCTGTCAGCGGTGGAAGACAATCTTTGATATTGCATAGTTGTGCAGATTTATGCTCTTTTATTTGTGTATTCAGTTGCCCCATAGTCTGTCACACATGCCAGAGTAACACGTTGTATTAGGACGAACTTGCAGACGATTACGTCGTGCACGTAGCATGGAATTAATCACTGTCCTCCTGTTACTGTAATTATTTGGTATGTTGTAATTGATCGACTCCACTACTCATGGTTCGGCGGAGTACCTCCAGCTCCACCTAGCAGACATACTTATGAGGTGATTGAGGTGTGGATGGATTCTGATTGTGTATGGACTAATCATCTTGGGATTCAAATATGTCGTCCATGATTCACTGTAATATTGTGGTGCCAAGATTGAACTAGATAAACATGTTTTCCTCTGATCAACTATATAACTTGTTTTTACATGAAAGGAGCCAAGGACGCTTACTTTGTTTTTCTGAGGGGATTTCCTGAGAAGAGAAAGGGTGGTAATATGTTTTGTACACCATTGATCTGTGTGTGGGACGCTTCTTTCATCTTCAGGAGAAAGGGCAAGCGTTGATCAAGGACACTTGTCTCATTATTTTTTATTGAAACCGCAAGCAGCATTACCCGGACAAAATGAAAATGAACTTAACCCCTACCCAGCCCTAACATTAACAATAAGTAACCAAATTTTGGCATTTTTAGTTTTTTTATTGCATTCACAGGTCTTTGTGGGAACCTGAAAAGTGTATTATAAACCTAATCCACACACACAGACACACATAAACACATACTTGCCGTTGGTCCACATATATAGTATTAGTACTGCTAATCCATCCACTCCTCTGGATCTGGCCACAAGTTCTCATCTATGTCATATCTGATAATTGAAAAAAAAAACTGTAATATGAGTTAGAGCAAGTGAAGTAAAAGGAGCAAAGCAATCAGGAGTTCAGGGCCCGGACAGTCCAGTATAAAACTGTATAAAGAACAATGTTATTGTAAGTTTCCATTAACACCCATTACCTATAGGATATCAAACGCACATTCATACTTACATGCTTTCATTTTACATTCATGTACTTTTTACTGGCGCGTGTCACCAGTATCATTAAAGTGTGTTTGTTACAGGGAAAAAAATGTAAAACTGAGTCATAGACCGAGGTTCTTGAATTATTGCTGATCCAGATGAGTTGGTGAAGTGCATAATTTTTTTGTGGAAAAAAACAGGAAATCACATAGTATTGTAGCAGCTGAGAGGACTAAGGCCAGGGGTGTCAAACATACAGCCCACGGGCCGAATACGGCCCACTATGGCAGGGGTTCCCAAACTTTTCAGCTCACGACCCCCAAAATAACCGTGCCAGTGACACGTGACCGCCACTATCCTCGGAAGTTGTAAAAAATAATTTTTAATTTAATTCGCATGTTTCTTTTTAAATGTAACTATTAACTACTATTTTTTATCTTTTGTTAGTTATGGATAAAATGTTAATATAAAATGTTAATAAAATGTTATTTCTACTATTTAAAAAAAAAAATATTTGATTTCTTGGAAATCATCTCGCGACCCCCCCCTCAATGTCTCACGACCCCCCAGAGGGTCGCGACCCCTACTTTTGGAACCACTGCACTATGGTGTCCAATACGGCCAGCGGGATGATTTGAACAAAAGTATTAAATATCAAATCTTTTTTATTATCATTATTATTAGTAGTAGTAGTATTAAAATAAAGTCTATGTCCGGGTGTAACGTCGGGCGAGTACCGTACGGACAAGGGAGGCAGGAGTCGTCGGGTTGCGGGTAACACAAGGGTTTAATGGCACAGAAACAGGCAGGGTACTCACATGTAGATACGTCAATGACTGAACAAGGGAAAACTAACAGAGACACTGACTAAATACCAAAGACAAGCTAGACTAAACGAGCAACAGGTGACCACAATTAGGTAAAAACAAGGTGGGTAACAAGGTGGGTGTGGCAAACAATGAGGAGCGTTCGGAGCAGGACGTTACACCGGGCATTTGCTGCAATATTGTGTTTGGTTTTATTAATTTTTTTATTTTATCATTGATCATTTAACTGCTCTTCTACTGCGCTTCTGCCAGAATCTCTAACACGCATGCGCATTCTAAATTGGCGCCTAAATCAAATTTCTTCAGCTATTTGAAGATGTGTGGCAAGCACTCGTGATAAAAAAAACAACGTCCAAAAAAAGAAAAATTGATCTGGAAGGGCGGATGTTTCAGGAGAAATGGAAAGAGAAGTATTTCTTTAGTGAGGTCAATGGCAAGTCGGTATGTTTAATCTGCTCACAAGCCGAGGCAGTGCAAAAAGAATACAACATTAAACGGCACTATGACATACACGCAGAGAAATATGATAAATACACTGGACAGCTCAGAACGGAAAAAGTTAATGCTTTAGCATCCGCTTTAAAAAAAAAAAATCAACAATCAATGTTCACAAAAAGAGCAGGGACTGATGAAGCTGTAAAGGCCAGCTATTTGATTGCCAATGAAATTGCAGCGGCATCAAAGCCATTTTCAGAGGGAGAATTCGTCAAGAAGTGTATGGTAAAGGCGGCGGAGCTTGTGTGTCCTGAGAAAAAAACAGGCTTTTGCCAGTATTAGCTTGTCAAGAAATACTATGGCTGAAAGAATTGAGGACCTTGCAAGAGACTTGAACCATCAGCTGAAAGACAAAGTTAAGACATTTATTGCTTTCTCTGTTTTTCTAGTTTGTAAATTATATTGTAGCCTATAGTTTCATATTTAATGTAACTGTCTGTACACAGAGTCTGCAGCCTTTTTCATTTCTTATTTTATCATTACTAAAAAGTATCTGACAGGTAATATTCATGTTCAAAGGAAAGGGTCTTGCTTGCCATTATTTGGCATTGTTTTTTCCCCAAAAAAGGAATGAGTGTTAATGAACAGTTTCTGGGGACTTGTTAAATGCAATTTTACAGAATATAGTGTATTTGTTGTAATTTGATGCACTATGATTAAATAAATAAATAAATAAAATTTGGCCCGCACATGGTCACATTTCTTCTCATCCGGCCCTCACCCTTAAATGAGTTTGACACCCCTGACTAGGGCTATTTAGGTTTATTATAGGGCAGTCCTCCCACCCCTTTTCAGCCAATCTTGGGGGGTTTGGGGATAGCGGGAATGGGGGTATATACTGGGGAACTTTATTTGTGTCTCTCTCTCGCTTCTGACTACATTGTGTTCCACTTGGCATTTTGGCGTGGACTCTGGCCATACAGGGTCCATTAAAGTGCTCATCCTTTGGTGATACGGCAGTTCCGTGGTCATTGTACTATTTTGGCACCATAGAATGCAATTTATAGCAGTAGTGTTTGTCTTAGTACAATTACATATGCTTTGACAAATTACATCCTGTCGGCAGTTTGTACAGAGATTTTACAAATTTGTTTGCTTGGCGGGTAGCTTTCCTGTAACTGTATGCGTGGAAAGAGTCAGGAGAGTTTGGTTCACTACGGTTCACTCATATTTATATTTTAGCAGATCAATAAAGTTTGTTACTGTTTCAGCTGTTTGATTTCCTTATTATTGCACATCAATACAAACTGACACAAATTTGAAAATGCCTGTATAATCTATTCCAAGCTACAAGTCTTCTATGCAAGACCTGATCTGTCACCAGCAAAACATGTAAAACACCCAAATATTTTTGTCTGATCTAATTTTATAGGATTTGTATAAACTAAAAGATACAAAGCAGAACAAGCTTGAATCAGTCTTTGTAGATAAGGGCAGGGTAGGATTCTGAGACAACGATTACTGGAGTATATGGTAAGGCAGCTTATTGTGGACAGCAGTGATTGGCCAAGTTCCTGTTATACTGAACAACAGTCTGAGGAACTATGCCTGCTATTAGCATAGTTGCCTGATCCTGTACTTCCCTCATAAATGTCATATTGTCTAAAAACACCCCAAAGTGAAACTAGCACAAGGTGAATCAGTAAAATAAAATATGTGTCAATAAGAAAATGATAAATGAAAACAGTTGTCATGTAGAGCTAAGGAAATTAAATGTTGATCACATGGTACACCTCCAACTGCACGCACTGAGGTTTTCAGGTTTCCTCTAAAGCTGGCGTGGCGCTAAGCACTCAGCACTGACTGGGTTTCAGTAGCTCTGAAACATTTGCTGGGGGGGGAGTGCTTGCTAAATATGTCAGAACAGATGCACAGAATGGCATTACATCATTGATTCCAAACAACAATTTACAACAAATATAGTACTGCATTATAAATGAGTCACTGGCCCTAACAAGCCTTCTCACGGGGCAGTAAATTGAATCATATTCTAAGCAGTGAACTAGCCTATGAAATAATTCATCTTCCACTGCAGAAATTGGCTAATCATCCAATGCAATGAGCACCATCATTTTAGTAGTTATGTCTTTAGCTATGGTGCTGCTTACTTTGAATGTTGATAAAGTGTAAAGACCGGTCAGTACAGTAGTACCTCAGTTCTTCAACTCATTAGAACTCAAATTTCTTAAAAGTCAAACCAACCAGTTCAGAAAAAAATGACCTAGAACTTAATCTGAATCCCAGAAGTCGAACTGTGAATGCTGACCTAAGATAACTTATATGCGCGGGGAAATGAGTCACGCGGCACATCTCTCAGTGGAAACAAAGGGTAATGGTTCAGTCTCAACCTCACATTCGCTGTGACATCATCGTTTATTGATGATTTTTACTGAAAATATCAGGTAATACAGTGTACTTTATATCATTTTGGTAGCTATTGCTCACCAAATAGTTACACAATAGTTGTATAAAAGTTACAACCTAAAAGTCTGCAAATCACAAACAAATTAAAAAAATACAGAGTAATAATAAAAATAAACAAGGGACTGCATGGCATAGTCTAGTGTTGGCACAGTGTTGGGGCATGGCTTGGGGTTGTCATGATCTGCTGAGCTGGGACCAGGGAAGCAGGGAAAGGACTGAAGCGGACTGAAGCGATCGGGAAACATGGGGTTTAATTGAGAACAGGGAGAACAACATAATAATGTTTCAATGACCGGACTGGGGAAACAAACTGATACACAGACTAAATACAGAGGACTAGAAACCAGAAACAGCTGATCACCCGGGGTTTCCACACGAGGTTAATGAGGGGGAGTGGCACATGGAAGAAGCAGACGATCGGGGCAGGACAGTGGCAGTGTTGGGGTACATTGTTTATCGTTTTGGAAGCCATTAAGAAAAAAATGCTTTTTAGGTGTAATTTTTTGGGGCCAGGAACCAATTGGTTTTCTACTATTTCTTATGAGGAAAATTTGATCAGAACTTGAACTTTTTAAGGTTCAAATTCTGAACGGAATAAATTTAAGTTCTGAGGTACTACTGTGTTTACATATTGGACTAATATCTTGAATTTTTTAACAGATATCAGCCTATACCGATATGTTGACTGACATTTTATGCATCTCTACTTATTTTACAGGTAAATCTTTGCATTAAGTAGCACACTCTACCCTGTGTCAGTCTGCAGGTCCCTGGTCTTCAGGAAAAAAAAGGTCCATAATGGGTAAGTTTCCCTTGTTTTGTAGAAAGAGTTGCCTTTCTTTTTTTAAAACATAATTTTAAATTGTAAAATTATGGTGTTAAAATTCTGCAATGGGTTGCCGCCCATCCTGGGTTATCTCCTGCCTTATACAGATAGCTTCTGGAATAGGCTCTGGACCCCTGCAACCCTGCATAGGACAGGTGGGTATAGAAAATGGATGGGTAATGTTGAAATTCACGCTGAATTAGCTAATTTCCTCCTAATATATTAGATTTATTCTTTGGCTGTTGATTATACCTTGTATTGATCTCATGTAATAGGATAAGTGCTATCAGAAAATGGATGGATGGATGATCTCATGTATTTCTTGATATTTTAATATTAAATATGTGAATTTTGATATGATAATAAGTCTGTAATATATTGATTAGTTTCATCCATCAAAATTACATATACATGTGTATATACCATGACCCTGTACCTACACATAGGTATAGATGATTGATTAGGATGTAATTACAGTAAAACCGGTCTAAGTCGACACTCGCGGGACCAGCTTAAAAGTGATGACTTAGAGAATTAGCGAGTCGACACTTTGGCGACTTATGTCTGTCTTGCCGTGTTGACGACTAGTAAATATAACACCATACCTCTTACTTATCACGGCTACACCGCACTATACACGCAACACTTAAAACCGGGGAGCAACTAGTGCGATAGGTGGGGATTCCCTGTTTCTACATTGCTGTGGTGACAAGCAGGCGATGTGAAGCAGGCAGCGGGAATGCAGCGATTGGGGTGTCGACTTACAGGTAGGAAAATCCATTCATTTGTGTTGTTCGGGACTGCCATTTAGGTGACGACTATGGGAATTTCACGACTTGCAAGAGGTGATTTACACGGGGAATTTTAAAGGAAACATCATTAGGAAAAATCGGGACTTTTGCTTGAGTGTCGACTTGTGCACATTGACGACTTACAAGCCGGCGACTTAGACCAGTTTTACTGTAAATAACTATTGTCATGTGGTATAATATAATGTTATCTATTTTTTTTTCTTGGTAAAGCTGAAGAAAGTGAAAAACGACCAATTGAAAGTTGGACAGAATCCGATGTGAGCACCTGGTTAAGGTCCATAAAAATAGATGAGAAATATATTCAGAAATTCCAAGAGGAAGAAGTCAATGGGGATGTCCTCTTACAAGCAACTGAAAAATATCTGAAAGACAAGATTGGAATGAAATCTGGACCAATCCATCTTCTGATAACCAAAAGAGATGAGCTCACCAAATCTTCTCCAGCTGCTAAACCTCAAGACGTCACTGCAAAGAAAACTGAAAATCAATCAAATCAGCAAGAGCAGTGTGATTTAAGTGAAATAGGAACCAAAGTAAAATCAAAAACCAAAAAAAAAAAAAAAGCTTCTCTGAGTGGGTTATCTGCAAAAAGAGACTGCAAACTTCGGCCTTTTGGCAAGGAGAGTGTTAACTTCACATATGCAAAGCACAATGTGCTGAAGCCTGAAGCAGGTGTTGTTGATATGATTTCTCCTTGTCATGAATACAAGTCATTTGAAATTGCTGCTAATTTGGACAATCAGAGGTTACAAGCCAAACTTGCCAAGG
>JAABNY020000095.1:9425467-9436801 GCA_015164015.2 Brevimyrus niger | reverse complement strand
GTAGGTTTCCATAAAATACAGCAATCCCACGAGTGCAGAAGCCCGGTACATAATGATTTATTTTCATCAGTCAATCCATAGTTAATTAGTGGATCAGTTTGATTACTGTAACCTGACTGTAAAAGCAAGAAACCATGACTGTGAAAAAATTCATCCTGGGCAACCTTTGTCCACAGTGTCTCAGCTGCAGGCCGAGGTAGAGAACCTGGCCCTGCGCCTGTTCTACATGCAGGGAGTCAGCGAGGGTGTGCGATCTGACCTCACCACCATGAAGAACGCCTCCCGCAAGGCCCAGGCGGAGAAACTGCAAGCGGAGGAGGAGAAGCAGACGCAAGTAGGGCCGGCGCTCACCGCCGTTCCCATGACGGCTTGCTTGGCGTTGGCCCTTGGTTCTTTCTGACAGGATATGGGTGACTGAAATCTTTCCGGCTTGCTTCTGTTTCCTCAGGACCTGTATGTGGAGCGGCTGACCAGGCACGTGGAGAAGCTGACCGAGCAGATTGCGCTGTATGAATTCCAGATCAGCTCCCAGTCCAAGGAGACCCAGGCTGCCAAGCAGGTCCTTGCAGAGGTCCGTCTGCTTACCTCCACCAGTTGGAGGTCGCCGCTCTTCCCCAGAAGCACAGATTAGCCTTTGAACCTCCCATGGACACCCCGAGGCCTTGTGCCAGGACCTCACACGCCCTGTGTCACCCAGGCCCAGATGGAGATCGACTCCCTGGAGGTGGAGCGAAAGCAGCTCCTGCAGCAGTGGAACAGCAGCCTGGTGGGGATGCAACGGCGAGACGAGGCCTACGCCGGCAAGCAGGGGGAGCTGCGGTGAGGGTGGATCCTGCCATCCGCAAAGCATGCGATGATTGCAGATCACCCAGAACACCCCGGGGCAGCAAGTTTTAGGATCAGTGCGCATCACGCTTCACTGTCCGTCCCGCCGCAGGAAGACCCGTCACCACGTGCAGTCACTGGACACAGAGATCGAGGGCTTCAAGAAATCCATCATGCAGGAGGAGGAGCGGAACGAGCTGCTGATGGCGCTGCTGAGCCGTACGCAGATGGGCCAGGCCTCCACCCGCCGACTCATCGCCAACAGCCAGGCCCAGCAGGAGGCGCTGCAGGCCCAATATAGCACCTATGCACGCACCCTGCAGGAGACTGAGCAGACTCTGTCTCGCCACACAGCGGTGAAGTTCCTCCTGTAAACCCTTTACAACCAGAGTACTGTACATGTAGATTATAAAATACCTTTTTCCCTCGTGTAATTTAGAATATAATGGTCAACCTGGTTTTTGCATCTTCTACATCTCTGTGAAAAAAACTCAACTTCCTTGAGCTCTGTTTCCTAATTAATATAAAGCATGTTACTTAACCCTGGGAATTCCCACCTCCCCCGGTGCCAACTTGACTTGAACACGCCCCGTCCCCATTTCTACAGGAATGTGCCGCGCGTCAAGCTGAAGCCGCCTCCCTCCGAAAGGAGGTCGAGAAGGAGTCAGCAATTCGGCGGGAGCTGGAGGAGAAGATCATGGCCAAGATGCAGGAGCAGCAGATACATGGCAACGCTGCCAAGTCCTCCCACGGGCTGATTGAGAAAATGGCCGCCCACAGGAGGGAGAAGGTGGGTGTTTAGGAAGGAGGTCTGTAAGGTCTCCCGGCACGTGTCTTCAAGGAGAAGTTGGAAGATGGAACACATCCACGTGATATGTGATTGGAGGAAAGGCTTCTAGAACGTTTATGTGATCGTCTTCGCAATCGTGCATGCGCATGTGTGCACCTGTGCATCCGAAGGAGGCGCAGCTGGCGCAGCTGGAGAACGAGACGGCGCAGGTGGAGCTGCAGGGCGGCGAGACGGCGCTGCGCTTGGACTCGCTGGAACGCCACCTCCGCGAGCTGCAGCGGGAGAATGCCCGTCGGCACGAGCTGCTGTCCCGCGGCGAGGCCGAATTCGACAGATGCGCTGCCGTGATCGCCCGCAAGCAATCAGCCATCAACGTGTACAATAAGAAAATCGAGCAGATGGTCTACAGCACTGGGGTCAGTATCACAGGGTCACTGGCCTGTAAATAAGGCTGGATGGCGGCACATTGGGTAGGATTGTTGCCTCATGCATCCAGAGTTAGGGGCTTGTTCTGTATGTCTAGCATTTGCGTGATTTGTAGCTTATCAAATAGAGTGTTGTGCTAACAGCACAAAGGTTGTGTGTTCAAATCCCAGGGAGCATGAGTGAATTGTATTCTTTCCCCATACTGTACGTGATTTTGGATAAAATCATCCAACAGATGAGTACATGTAATGCTGCAGCAACACTCATGATATCCCTGTGGCCTGTGATGAACCGGCCTCCTTTCCTGGGTTTCACTGTTTTGTTCCACATCCTGCCTGGGATGAGCTCCAGGCCCCCTGTGACTCTGTACTAGATTAGCTGTTGGAAGATGGATGGACAGATGGAATATTTATTAAGGCCACTGCTGCCTTTTCTGACTATATACTGTGTGTGTGCGTGCGTGCGTGTGTGTGTGTGTGTGCGTGCGCGTGCGCGATTGCAGCCGCCTGTCCCATTTGGTGCGTCTCTGTCTGTGCAAGCAGCATGCTGACCTGGGGCCTCTGGAGATCCGCGTCAGCACTCTGACGAAGCAGCTGGAGGAAGCAGCAGCTGAGATCGTGGAACAGCAGCAGTTCTGGCTTCGGCACCAGGGGGAGCTAGTGAGGCTCACGCAGGAGAAGCAGGCACAAAGCGCCGCCCTGCTGGCCCAACAGACTCGGCTCACCATCCTGCAGCAGAGGAAGGTGCGCACGGAGGGTACGTGTCCTGGAAAACGTCTAGCAGAGTTTGTTCTGCTCAGAGCCCGAACGTTCACCTTCACTCTGAGAACAGATGGGGGACCGCAGGTGAAGCGGTGGAAGCGTTAAACAGCTGACGCTGCTGTTTTTGTTGCAGTTTCTAATCCCGGATATCTCTCTGGGCTTCTCACAGGGGAGATCCAGCAGGAGCAGCGGGAGCAGGCAGAGCTGGAGCGCCACATGAAGGGGCTGATGGCCGACACCGTGAAGCTCAACACTCTGCTCAGCCGGAACAGCCAGCGGCGCCAGGCGTTGAAGCAGGGCAATGCGCTCATGGAGAGCAGCTTCCTGCAGAAGCTCAAGGTCCGCCGACGCCGACGCCTTTTCGGGCCGGGTGGCCGAACGGCTCCCGGGTGACGTGTGCCCTGTGTTCACCTGCAGGAGGCCGAGAGGGAATCTGTCCGGATGCAAATGAAGCTGGAGGAGGTCCAGGAGAACAAGGAGAGATTGATCAGCAGACTGGTAGAGGCAGAGTAGGTCAATGAGACCCTGACTCGGGGAAGGTCGATGAGAGCTTATCATAGGACGAGACACTGAAACCCTATTGTGGGGTGAGACATTGAGCGCTTATCATAGAATGTGCCACTGACAGCCTATCATGGAGTGAGACATTGAGACCCTATCGATGAGTGAGACACTGAGTGCCCAACACAGTGACACCCTCAGAACCCTCAGCAGACTGGTAGAGGCAGAGTAGATCAATGAGACCCTGACTCAACAAAGGTCAGTGAGAGCTTATCATAGAACAAGACACTGAGACCCTATCGTGAAGTGAGACATTGAGACCCTATTGTAGAGTGAGACACTGAGACCCTATTGTAGAGTGAGACACTGAGAGCCTAACACAGTGACACCCTCAGAACACAGAGACACTGAGACTGTATCGTTGAGTGACATATTGAGAGCCAATTGTAAATTGAGATATGGAAAATCCAACAAAGAGTGAGATCCTCAGAGCATAACACAGGGTTACTGAGAGCCCAACACAAAATGAGACACTGAGAGTCCAACACAGAGTGAGGCACTGAGAGTCCAACACAGAGTGAGGCACTGAGAGTCCAACACAGGTTTAGACACTGGGTTTTAGCACAGCATCCTCCAGTGGGCCTTTTGGGCCACAGTTCATGATGTCTTTACATCCCTATCAGCTTCCCCTCTGAGAGCAGGTGCCAAATTAGTGTGAGTGAGAACAGCTATAACGCCTAGAATTTCATGCAGATAGTACAGCCCGAGGGCTGCTGCCCCGAGATCACACTGACAACTCACACAGCTGGCTGAAGTGGTGTGCTTGTTATAGCCTTTATTTCTGCCAGTCGGGGTGATCCTGTTACCATCCTCGAGGGGTTAGCCCACAAGTTTTTGTTCCAGTCAGGCACTGATCCACCTGATTCAACTAAATCCATTCATCCACCATACAGAGCTCTTAAGGCTGTAATGGGAGTCATGGAACGTACCGGATTCAGCCCTTCAGGACCATAACTGAATATCCCCGGTGAAGATGTACCCAAAACCTAAACTCGCTGTGTTGGTTTCAGGCGGCAGGTCATGCTGTGGGAGAAAAAGATCCAGCTGGCCAAGGAGACCCGATTAGCCGTGGACTCCGAGGTCGGCCAGGGGGAGATCCGGCAGATGAAGGCTGAGATCCACCGCATGGAGGTAGGCCTTTGGGATGTCGCTGTGATGGCCTGCCTCACCCATCATACGCCTGCAAGCCCACGCCGATCTACACATTTTGAACTACCAGCAGTGTGTGATAGTGCGAGATGCTGAGTTTCACTGTTTGTTTATGTGCATGTTCAGTCGTAGACTGGCATTCCATCCAGGGTTTCCCCTGCCTTGTGCCGTCTGCTGCCAAAGATATGATCCAACCCTATAATGCATAAGAGGATGGATGATAGATGGCTGAAGTACATCAGAGCCCATTACATTCACTTATATAGCTTAAATGGCATTAAAGATATGCTGTTGCAGATCCCCAAATGTCCCCACAATGTGATAATAACCTGTTTTTCTGGCCTCCACATGGGAAAATTCAGTTATGTAAAGGATCTGTGAATGCAATCAAAAAACAAAAAATGTTTGGTTACTTATGAATAAAGTTAGGGCCAGATAGGGGTTAAGGCCATCATGTTGGGATTAGGGATATGTCCCTAGTCTCTAGAAATGAATGGACGGATATGAATACTAACACGTATGTGTTTGTGTGTGTGTGTGTGTGTGTGTGTGTGTGTGTGTCTGGGTCTGTGGCTGTGTGTGTGTGTGCAGGTGCGCTACGCCCATCTGATGAAGCAGCAGGAACGGCTCCTGCGCGACATGGAGGCGGCGGTGGCCCAGCGGGAGGCGGCGGCGGTGCGAGCCTCAGTGAGGGCCAAGGGCCGCGCCGGGCAGCCCACCCAGACGGAGCTCCAGAGCCTCCTGCAGGGCCTGCGCAGGAAGGTCCAGGACACACAGAAGGTTAGGGAGGCTGCGTCCATGTTGCGCAGACCGGGCCTGCACTGGCCATCTGGCATTTTCCCAGCGGGCCGACAGGGCTATGGGCCAGCAAAGTTCATTGCCGGTGACCACCTCCCACCTAGGAAAAATTTATTGTGGGGGGACAAATTTTATTGTAAGTATGTATGTGTGGTGGACATCTGTGTGCAAAAGTCCAGGACCAATTTTCAATCTCAGTCCAGGCCTGGTCTAGATTCTCCAGCTCATTAGACAGGCAGGTAGGAAGATAGATGGATAGGCAGACAGACTTTGTTGACTTTCAATAGAAATTTAAATATTAACTTTGCTCTGACTTTAAAAGCCAGTTACTTGTTTTTATAGCTACACATTAGTACATGGGTGTCACACCCCAGTCCTGGGGGAGGGGGGGGGGGGCAGAGTCCTGTGAAGCTTAGTTCTTTCCCTGTTCCACCACAAATGATTCAGTTCAAGAGCTGTGTGGTAATTAGGACGAGGAGTCGAATCAGGGGAATTAAACGAGAATAAATCAAAAACCATGCAGGCCTCCGGCCCCCCAGCACTGGAGTTTGACACCCCTGCATTACTATATCTTACACAGACCTACCGGCGGATATTGGACTTAGGCGAGGGTGTTAACCTACAGCATGTGCGCCTGTGTGTTCCCAGCATACGTCAGAGTGCGACGGCATCGTTAAAAGTCTACAGGAAACCCAGGCGAACCTGGGAGCCAGTTTCAGGGAGAAGCAGCAGCACCTAAGCCAGCTGCAGGACACCGGCGCAGCCCTGGCTGCAGACCTGCGCAGGCTGCAGGACACCAAGGAGCAGGTGGGCAGGCCGTGCCTGTAGTCACCCCCAGCTGCTGCTCTGCACTGCGATCGCAGATGCGTGTCCTGCTCGGTATCCAGTGTCTGGTTCAGTATTTACTGACCGCATTCACGTCATCTAAACCTTGCACCTTGGCCTCACTCGAAACAAATTATGTGCTGCAGAACCTGGCGAGGCTGGTGACACTGCAGGGCCGCGCCAAGCAGCTGCGGGCAGTGCAGGAGGGTCGCTACACCCGGCTGTCTGCCAGTGAGGAGGCACTGGAGTCAGCCATACAGCGGCAGGAGGAGCGACTCCACACCATCAGCACCATCCTGCACCGCGTCTGCCAGGAGCTCCCCCAGCACCAGGGGGCGCTGCACCGCCTCTCCCAGATCTTGAGCTTCCAGCTACAGAGACCACAGGAGTCCGCGTGAGGACCCCGCCAGGGATGACTATCAACTGCCTGTACACTGTTCTGCAAACTGCTGTTCATTATAGTAACAGCGGGTTAGTAACGGCATCGCTGTGACTATCAGGGACTTTGATTTCATTTTAGAATTTAAAATAAGTCCTCAGAGACACTGAAAAAGTCATCAGACTCGTGGAGCTCTTTATCCAATACCCAGAAGGCTATAACGTGAGTACGTCTTTCCATGTGGCTTTTGCAGTCATCAGGACTATTTTTAGCAACGAGTAGATTTTCATTTTTGAGGTGTAACATCATCTGCAGCTCTGATAGTAATCAGATATGCATCTCTGTGGTTGTTTCTGTATTGTGGTACTTCTACCGAATGTGCTGACAGCTGACGGACAAACACGTTCCTCTTGTGCAAACTCTCTCGCATTTTTATCGCTGTTATGTTGCTTTCCATCTCGTTTAATGGAAAAACTCGGGCCAGCGATAAAATTCATTTGAAGGCTTGATTTTGCATTGACTTGGATTTTTGGTTTCCTTCGGTTTTGTTTTTCGTGCAGCTGAGCTCTTCGTTTTCATTTTTATACTCATGGAAATTGTTGGACTATATTTGGGGGAGTTGATGCTCCGCGTGAATTTTTTTTTTTTTTAGTGATTAATTGTCATTGTTGACATACAGTGACACGCAATGTGTTCTCTGCATTTAACCCATATGGGCCAATGTGACATAGCAGGGGACAGCTAATTCAGTGCCCGGGGAGCAGTGCTTGGGGGCGGTACCTTGCTCGGGGTACCCCAGCAAGTGATGAGTACTTGTGGCTTACTCTATTAATAATAATACTTGTTGAGCTGTTTTGCATTGCAGAGTACTCTGTTACCCTGTCTTTATTAATTATTAAAATTGGTTATTCGGCAGTGCTATAAAGGTCAGCAGTATTACTGCAGATGCTCTAAAAGCCATCTTCCATTAATCCTCATTTACTTTCAAACCACTGAATGAGATTATTTAAAATCCACTTGCGATCTCTTATAATTAAGAATCGGGATTGAATACAAACCCTGAATATTGCATGACCCATTAGATGACACCAGTTTGCCACTTGCATGTGACAGCATTAAAATGATCCCTGACAAGCTCACAGCGCATTCCCGGTGTCCCAGTTTCCCAGGTTACCAGGCATCTACCATTATCAACATCCCAAATCCCTAACTTATGTCAGGCTTCTAGAACAGTGTTTCCCAACCCGATTCTCAGGGGCTTCCAAACAGTGCATGTTTTTGCTCCCTACCAGCTCCCTGCCAGACGGTCCACATTTCTGCCCCCTACTGGGAGCTGGGAGATAGCAGAAATGTGAACTGTTTGGAGGTCCCTGAGGACCGGATTAGGAAACCTTGGAAATGCTCTGGAGGTCTTAGGAGTACTTACTGCAGTCAGCCTGCTTATATTAACTATCCAGAGGGATCGCCCTCAGTCCCTAGCCATTCATTCATTCATTCATTCATTCATTTTGATCCGCTGCCTGCCCAGTACGGTCAGCCTGGAACATATTGCATGAAGCATATGATATGAGGCTTGGGCCACTCTGAAGATGATGCTGGTGAACTGGTGAAGCACACACACTATGGGCAATTTAAAGACACCTATTCACTTAGACGCATGCTTTGGGCTACAGGTAGAAACCAGAGTACCTGAAGGAAACCGCTGCAACACAGGGAGCATGTGGAAGCCGCCCACACGCGTGCGCACACACACACTGGTTTTCAATTATGTGTTTGTGGGGACTCTCCAAGTATTTCTGTGGGCAACACTCTAATCCCAGCAATGACAACCTTAACCCCTACCCAGCCCTAACCCTAACCATAAATAATAAAAAAAAAATTACAAGACTTTTGGCATTATTAGTGTTTTGACTGTATTCACTTATCTTTGTGGGGACCATTTTTCAGGTCCCCACAAAGTAACAGGGTTTTATTACATTGTGTGGAATATTTGATCCCCACCATGTAATATAAGCATAATCCACACAGAGAGAACTGGGAATGAAGCCCAGAATCATGGAGGTGTGTGGTAACACTGTTACTCATGATGACACTTCTGCACACCAACTGGAATATTTTCTCTTTTCATTCGTTTTGTCCTGAAAATATTATCGTAAGACTTTCAGATGAATACAGCATTTTAAAATGCATCCGAATCTTGAACTCATTCACCAATGCCGGCCTTTTTGTCACGGATCCAGGAAGCTCAGGTGCGGGAACGTGGCATAGTGCACACAGAAAAAGTGCACGACCCTCTTGCGGCTCAAAAGAAACAAACGGGGATTTATTTAACAAAACAGGAAACACTACAAACACAACAAAACCAAAAGGAACTCGAGGGATTGAAAACTAAAGGGGATAAACAAAGACTATAAATCACAAATAAACATAAACTGGGCAGGTAAGCATATTACAGATCTAACCTCAGAAATGTAAGACAATCGCAATCGATGAACCGCTAGTGAACAGAACAGAAGCGGGGACTTAAATACAAAAACCAAACTGAGTAATAAGACTAACACAGGACAGGTGAGACTAATTAACAGGGACCAGGGACTAGAGAAACTCAAATGAAACACTAGGGAGCAAAATACAAAAACAGGGAAGGTGGGATTCAAACACAGCACAGAAGAGTACACAGACAATTCGATGCTCAAAGTGTTGAGCTATGAGGCTGACGGAGAACAGGGAGAAAAACACAATGACTAACATGAAGGACGGAATGACCAGCAACACCTGCTGGCTAAACGGGGAAGGGACACAGAGTGGGACAACAGGGGCTGACCCTGACACTTTTTGTATTTTTGGTGCCCTGATTCCTCTTGCCTTTGGTTATTTTAACCTGCAGGTATCCCTGATTTCTGCCCTTATCTGATGCACGGCCATGCAATCATAGAAAACAGGGAATTTCATTTGAAATATGCATAAGCTGATCGAGTTACACCTAGGCTGTAGGGCATCTTAGAATGGTATTCCGGATTTGGTGACATAACTTGCAAAAGTCGCCACGTCATTACCTCACATTACACCTTTCTGCAATGGCACAATCCCACATTCACTGCCCTTTGCGGAAGGCGGAAAGACGATCAAGATATTTCCTGACAGTGACCTTGAACAAGAATTTACCTACAGTAACCCCTCGGCCATAAACAAATGTGAGTTACTGAGCTACATTTTATGAAGTGATGTTCAAACTAAAACAAAAAAAGGAAATAGTTGGGATAGTTTTCTTAAATGTTATATTTGCCCGGAAATGACGACAAACGACAGCGCGTATTATTGAGACAAATTCTTGACACAGCATAGATGACAATGTTATGCACATCAGCTGCGATTTATGTGTCAACGCCCAAACTCATAGAATTCCTTGGGCTGAGCAGAGTTACCACTTCATTTTCTGAAATGACCCCCCCCCCCCCTCCCAGGGAAATGGGCGTTGGGTGATGAACTCTGTGGATGGATACGCCTCAGTGAAATTTTCAGTTGCACGTTGAATGTGGTAATATGACTAGCCTGTGTAGCAATACAGGCGCACAAGTCCACTGAGGAGCTTGATGCAGTTTAATCACCATAATAATTATCCATGGCGAGAAAAAAATCATGAAAGTGTGACACTATAAACTTGGTTATATACCTCGCTTGACTTGACCTGACTGCCAGGTTTGGTATTCTGCATTCTGCTGGGCAAAGTCGTCAAGAATGTTGGTTGGTCGGTATACCTGAAGTGAGAAGAGTATACGTTCAAACTTTGTTGCCCCCCAGTTGGCGATACTACATGTGGGTCTTCATCCAAAGTTGGTACCATTGCAGCATTTTGGCCAGAGGGTATCTTATAGCGAAAGACAAATCCTCTCATGATATTAGTATTATACTGCCAGAAACCGTAAGGTAAATAGCTCCTGTATGTAATTTTTATTGTGAATACTTGTTGTGTTCCCGATAGTCAATTGTGCCCATACCCTGTTATATGAGATCCTTGCATGTCTTCCGCCATGTGAATTACCCACCATGTCTGTCTCTTATTGTCCAGCGTCCGACCCCCCTGCCTTCCGGCACCATGTAACGTCGGAATGTAATTATTGCTATGCTAAAGAAGAGCTCTATGTAAAGCTGTCTCGCCTTGTTTATCCACTATGATGCCTCGGTCTGCCAGGCACTACAGTAGGCTATATTTCAGAGTAGGCCTACACTCAGATGTGAAAATTTCAGGTCCAGAAAGTACAAATCCAGACTGTGATTTAGTTTTAACCAACCAGTTCAGTAAAAAGAGTCACAGTTACAGAGTACTCCACTGGTTGGTTGAAACAAAATCCTGATCTGGATTTGTACTTTCTGGACCTGAAATTTTCACCTCTGCCTACACTTCCCCACGTCCTGCATTTATTTAAGGAAATATCATTATTATTGTTATTATTCTTGGTGGGTTGGCGACTGCCCAGGGTAAGTTTCCGCCTGCGCCTATTGTTCCTGGGATAGGCTCCGCCCCCCGCCCCCCACGACCCCAGTAGGGATTCACCTGCTTCAGAAAATGGATGGATGGATTATTAATGTTGCTGTTCTTAGAGTGAAATGCTCAAAGAAAACCTTCCGGTTTTATAGGTAAACAAAACCGTACCCACATTCGATAAGTAGGCTATGCCGTTTGCGCAACATACTGGAAACTCCAAAGACGCAAAAACTTCTCGGTAACCTGTCAAAACACTGCAAGTAATTTATAAAGGTACGAGAGGCGTTCCCTCCGCTGACGGGTGTAACAAACGGTAAAGAAGCCGTGTGAGAAC
>JAABNY020000095.1:9393157-9423563 GCA_015164015.2 Brevimyrus niger | reverse complement strand
GTTAATATAAAATGTTAAAATGTTGATAAAATGTTATTTCTAATAGTTTAAAAAAATATATTTCATTTCTTGGAAATCATCTCGCGACCCCCCCTCAATGTCTCACGACCCCTACTTAATTTGGGAACCACTGCTGTAAATGACAGCTGACGAGAGGCGCGTGGCCTCACCACGAGTAGCTGTGCGGATAGTGCAAATAAACAAAGTTTTAGTGCAGAGGTGAGCCGAGTGACGAGGCAGCACACCGCGGGATGAGAGAGAGGATATTTGCCTGATCGCGGACCGATGATGTGTGGACAGCCCCTCTTTGATTCCGAACTGCCCGGAAGGAGGAAGCTGTTTTTCCATTTTGGTTAATGCTGCCAATGACGTAGCAGGCTAAAAATGCAGTTAATTAATAGTTTTAAAACCGCAACTCTCAGGGAGAGAAAAATTATGAAGTATTGTGATAACATCGCGTCTATGTACGAATCCTTGGCAGCACGCGCGAATTTGAACCCTTCACTTTATGTTCCTTTGGATAAAAGTACAGTGGTACCTCGGTTCTAGAACTAACTAGAACTCGAATTTCTTGAAAATCGAACAAACCAGTTTCAGAAGTCTGAATATCAGAAGTCGAACCGTGAACGCTGACCTTATATAAATTGTCCGCGCTAGGAAATGAGTCATACTACAATGCAATTCTTGAATGCCTTCTTCACAGACTGCACGATTAACCAAATAGAGCAGCGCAACATTAGAATTAGAATCAAGAAGGGTTTTTATTGCCAAATGTTGAGCAGGTTTACAACATTAGGAAATTGCTGCGGTACTCAGTGCAAAACATACTGAAGACAACACTTAAATAAACATAGAATAAAAATTAAAAGTGCTGGGCAGATAGATATATACATGAATGCAGGTGGTGATCTGTGCAAAAATGGAAGGATGCAGCGGACACAGTGTAGGTTCATGTGTTTGTGGTGCGAATAGTCATATGATTATTGTTCATGAGTCCAACAGCAGAGGGGAAGAAACTGTTCCTATGGCAAGAGGTTCTGGTCCGAATGGACTGGAGCCTCCTGCCTGAGGGGAGCAGGTGAAACAGACTGTGACCAGGGTGAAAGGGGTCAGCTGTGATCCGAGCTGCACGCCCCAGTGTCCTGGAGGTGTACAGGCCCTGCAGAGATGGGAGTCTGCAGCCAATCACCTTCTCAGCAGAGCGCACTACACGCTGCAGTCTCTGTTTGTCCCTGGTAGTGACTCCAGCGTACCACACGGTGATGGAGGTGGTGAGGATGGACTCGATGACTGCAGTGTAGAATTGCAACATCGTCCGTGTAGGCAGGTTGAATTTCTTCAGCTGCTTCAGGAAGTACATTCTCTGCTGGGCCTTGTTTGTGACAGAGGTGATGGTGGGCTCGCACTTGAGGTCCTGGGTGATGGTGGTACCCAGGAAGCGGAATGAGTCCACAGCGGTGATGAGAGTGTCAGTCAGGATGATGGGGGGGAGTGGGGCCGTGTGCTTCCTGAAGTCCACAATAATCTCCACTGTCTTCTGGGTGTTCAGCACCAGGTTGTTGTGGCTGCACCAGGACACCAGACGTTCAACCTCCCTCCTGTAGGCAGATTCATCCACGTCTGAGATGAGTCCAGTAACAGTGGTGTCATCTGCAAACTTGATTAGCTTGACAGAGTGGTGGCTGGAGGTGCAGCAGGTAGTGTAAAGGGAGAAGAGCAGAGGAGAAAAAACATAGCCCTGAGGGGAGCCAGTGCTGATGGTCCGGGAGTCCGAGACATTCTTTCCCAGCCTCACATGCTGCTTCCTGTCCGTCAGTCCATACAGTAACTAACAATAAATAAACCACTAACTTACGTGTACTATTAGATCATTTGTGTCATTTATTTTAACTTTATTTTACTTTAATTAACTGAAAACCAGTTCTCACTGCTTTACGTGATATTCGAGAGAAATAACCGATTACGCAGAACTGCCGGGGATATAAACGTCATGCGCGTAACTAAACTCCTCAGCCAATAAGGGCAAAGGTGTGTCGTCACGGAGGCGGTTCCAGTTTGTGCAGCCGGGTGAGAGGTTGCAATGCATCTAACTGTAATGCTTTGCGTCAGGATTATAATGCGTTGCTTTAAGCCAGCGCTGTAAGCAAGTGGAAAGCACACAATGACCGGACTGGGGAAACAAACTGAAAAACGGACTTAACGCAGAGGACTAATGACAACAACCAGAATCAGCTGATCACATGGGGATTCCACACGAGGTTAACGAGGGGGCGTGGCACACGGAAGGAGCGGACCATCGGGGCAGGACAGGGGTAATGTTGGGATAAGATCTTTATCGTTTTGGAAGCCATTAAGAAAAAATGCTCTTCTTGTTTTATCCTGTTCATTTTGTGTTTAAATACTAAAAAAATAGATGTAATTTTGGGGGGCTGGGATCCAATTAATTGGTTTTCCATTATTTCTTATGGGAAAAATTCGATCAGAACTCGAGCTTTTTAGGATTAAGTTCGAGAACCGAGGTACCACTGTATCAGAATGAATAAGTGCAAAAGTAGCTGGGCCTGGCTGCCCCCTTTCCACGGCCCAAAATTAGAAATTACTGCTGGTCTAGTATGGGCTGGTATATCCTTTCCCTGTTGTTTAAAAATGACTTAAGTCCTTTCTTTATATCACGGTGTACTTATCGCTGACTTTGGCGGTAGAAATGATAGTTCTTCCAAGCATCAGTGTATGTTACAGTAGTAATATCATCTCGAAATGGCTGTTTAAAGTTAAGGAGACTGTATATATTGACTTATTAAATAATGAAAGAATACAATGCTCTGCTGGTAGGGGCTAATCCAAAAAATCCTGATAATGGTTCTTTTCAAGAAATAAATTACCGGATCCATGGATGCCGGACAGAACCAGCATGAAGTGAGAGCTGCCTTCAGAGCTCATGGGCAGGGGTGGGTGAGAGTGATGACTGGCACCTACCCATACTTGACTTTCATTTCTTCGTGGCAGGGCGTGCGGGCCGAGGTGCCCACTGAACTCGCGGAGATGGAGGAGGGCATGCCGGATGAACGGGACCTTAAGGAGATGGAGGAGGAGGAACTATGGGACATGATCAACAACCACCGGTACCGCATCTCGCAGAACGTGAAGCCCTGCACGCTGATCCCATACCTGCGGCAGGCCCGCGTCCTCAACGAGCTGGACGAAGATGAGATCCTCAACTTTGTGAAGTTCCCCAACTGGAGCCTGAGGACAAGTGAGAGGCGCAGGGGCTACGAGTAACCAGGGTGGGGCAGTGTGGAGTTACAGTGAGATTACCGATATAGCCTTTACTAACATATACGAGTGATTTACTGGATGACGACAGTGACAGAGTTATGGCTGTGTGTTGGTTAGCAAGGAAATTCTGTCTGTTGCTTGTCCTATAAGCAAAAGCAGAGGAGCAGGGGTCATCTCTCCTGACTCACGTTCCTCCTAACTCACATCCCTCCTGACTCACATCCCTCCTAACTCACTTCCCTCCTGACTCACGTCCCTCCTTCCCTGGCAGGCCACATGCTTGACATCCTGAGCATGCAAGGACGCAACGGCGCCATGGCCCTGCTGGAGAGCCTGATGATCCACTTCCCCAAGCTGTACACGCAGATCACTGGCCGCAAGCCCGCCATCGAGCCCTCGGGATTCAGCAGTAAGGGCCTTCCCCTACATCCTGATACCTAGGAAGAGAATGTTTTACATAAGATTCAACTTTGACATTATGTTGAGTACAAGGGTAGAGCAGTTAGTATCTAACCAAATGCAAATAAAATATATACAAACAGGAGTGTCAGAAATGGGGGGGGGGGCGCAGTGTTAGTTTTATTTTTAAATTATTTAAAATTATTTTAAAATCCTTTTGATATTGCATCCTTTCATGATGTGACTATTGTGTGGTCGTCCATTGCAATCACATCGTCTCCCATCCCTACCGCCGGTCAAACTTCTTCCGATGCCACTGTGCACTTATATAAAAAATACAAAAAAATGTTTAGATAAATTAAGAATTTGAATTGAAATTATGGTCCTATTCAAAATATACATGAGGTGTGCCATAGAATAAGGTGCAGGCAGGAAGTACACAGAGAATGATTGTGCTAGGAAATATGACAAGATGCAATAATACAAGTGCAAATGGGAGCTATATATTGTGCAATGATGAGCAGTCAGTGCAGTGCAGACAAAGCACATAAAACTCACACACATGCACTGATACACTGAGTGAACGCTTATCCCCCCCTCCATAGGCCTGATAAAGAACTCGGAGCTGACAGAGTACCTGGTGCGCGCAGTGACTAGCATGCAGCGTGAACTGCAGGAGGCACGTGCCGAGGTCGACGCGCTGGCAATGCGCGGCGCCGAGCTACGGGCCGAGCTTGCCCAGGCGCAGCGGCGGGCCGAGGAGCAGCAGCAGCTGCAGGAAGAACACGCGCGCCTGCGCAGCCACATGGCCAGCCTGCAGCTCGACCTGCTCAAGCTCAAGGACGAGAAGTGCGACCTGTATGTTCGCTACACAGCCTCCATCCAGGAGAACTCCACCGTCAACATCCACTGCCGGGACCTCCAGCTGCAGGTCAGAGCAGATTCATCCGGAGCCTGGAATCGCAGGCGGTGCGATGCAGTGCGAATGACTCACCCCCTCCTCGCCCCGTTAGATGTACGAGCTGCAGTTTCAGCTGCTCAAAGCCCAAACTGAGACGGATTTCCACCAGAAATCCCTGAAGAGAAACAATGCCAGCGAGATGCTGCAGCTGCGGGAGGAGAACGGCTTCCTACGGCAGCGGCTGCTGGAGGCTGAGAAGTTCAGTCCGGTGAGGCGGCTGTCACCGCCGTCGAGAGTTTGTTGTTTGGCTGGTGCAGAGGATAGGTGTAGGATTTCGGAATTGTGGGCTCAGAGGCGATTCTAGGATTCTTTAAGGGGGGGGGGGGGTGGCATAAGAGGAGCCATAATTCATACTTAGCATTAGCGAATGATGTGTTTTGAATTAGTAAGTGACAGAGGAGGGGCATTCTGTGGGCCAATCAGCTTTCAGCTCGGGCCAGTGTTCCTCGTGTTCAGTTCCTTCCCCCACTGTGCGTGTGGAGCTGTGGTGAAAAATTTGCTTCATTTTTGTATTTAAGTATAGATACAACACAGAAATGTCACTGAAGTAAAAGTAAATATCATCCAGTAAAATAATGTGAAGTACAACTAAAAATACCTGGTTTTAAAAGTATTCAAATTAATTGACCTTACAAAAAGCAACCTATCCTGAATACATATCTTGTATTCAGTTAAAACAGTTACACTTTCTGAGCGGCCGCAGATTAGTGGAAAGATGTTTCTGGGCCTGATTTAATAATGAATTATAAAATTTCATGGGCCGGTACTTGTACTGTAAACCTCATAGAAATGGTGAATGAGCCCTACTAGAGTCCTTGTCCTCCACTTCGGAAAATGATATTTCAGTAGTAGTACTACTAACTCTGAGTATTGATTAAGTTTAAATATTGGATGGTGACTTTGATATTTTAACCGATTTATCATGCATCTCTACATATTGTTTGTTCATTATCATAAAGATAATATAAAATGCATAATAAGAAAGAAAGAAAGAAAGAAAGAAAGAAAGAAAGAAAGAGAAAAATATATTGCTCAAGAATCATGAGAGAAAATTTTGATTCTCCGTTTAAAAATTCAGATTCAAATTTTACCTAGAATCGTGCAGCCGGGTGTGCTGTATGCAATAGTATATTTTTTTTTATTAGATGATTAACGATGGTCATGCATAATATGTAGGAGTAAAAAAAATTTTTGGCTCAGAAATATAGCAAAGTCAAGGTAAAAGTTGTAACAACTTAAAATATTCAAGTACGAATCCTATGCCATTGATTTTCGGACCATAAAAACTGATTCTCAGAACAAATGATAGTGTCTCACGTGAATGGAAACCAGGATATTAGACAGTGTAATAAAAACACTCGATGCGGAACAGTTTATTTTGATGTTTATTTCGCGTGTCTGTGTGTGTGTCTGTGTGTGTGTGTGTGTGTGTGTGTGCGCGTAAGGTGGAAGCTGCACCACTGCATGCTCAGTTTGGACCCATGTTTAGGCTTCTGTCTGTCTTCGGATGCAGGCGCGGGAAGACATCTTGGCACAAGACCTGGAGGAGGAGCGAGACGGGCGCACCAAGCTGGTGGAGCTCCTGCACCATGAGAAGGAGGAGCACGAGAGGCTGCTCCAGGAGAGGGACCAGGTGACAGCACTGTCAGCCGTGTTTTCATGTCCGTGTCACCAGCATATTCGGACCCGTCCCCTCATTTAGTGCCTGTGTCTCATTGCGTATGTGGCCACTAAATAATACTCCTAATAAATCGCTAAATAAAACTCGTCCATTTTTTTATGAAAATGTGCGGGAAAACATTTCCAGTTTGAGCTTGTTTCACCGGTGTTCCTCACGCACCTCACGTGTACTTGCAGCTCATGGAGGAGAAGGACTGCCTGGCCTTGCAGGTGAAAAAGCTGTCCCTGGACTGCGAGATGTACCAGCAGAAGAGCACGGTGATACAGAGCCAACTGGATGAGCTGCAGGAGGAGAGAGACCAGGTCTGTCAGGCCGAGGAGCGGGAAGGTTTGGCAGGGATTCTGCTCTTGTACCTTTGAGGGAGGTGCTTAGACCTGAATTTAAACATCTGACTCAATTAATGGTCACTAAGTCAAGAGATGTTGACATGGACTTCAGTACATCTTTCACATGTATTTATTTAGCAGGTGGTTTATTCAAAATAACTCAGGGTTAAGAAAGAAGGATCAGACAGTCCCTCGGGCAGTCAGTGCTGTCATCATTTGACTGATCATGGGATTTCAACCAGCGATCTTCTGAATACGTGTACAGGGTCATGACCCACATGAGACCCTCTAACCTTCATAATAGACACTCCCACCCCCTAATTTAGTGCTTACTGTCTCAAAGCATGCAGTAATGCAGGAGTGCAGACTGGCCTCCATGTTAGTATTGTTCAGCATGTGGTTAGCTTACTGTTCACAAAGTATTATACTGAATGGGATTGGGGGGCGGGGGGTAATATATTTCAGTGTGTTTAAGGAAGGTCTTCTTATTTGCTGCATTACCCCCAACCCAGGCGTACCTGTTGAGGGATGAGGCTCAGGCCCAAATTGCCCGCAACCTGGCAGAGAAGGACACCCTTCGGGGGCAGCTGGTGGAGCTCCAGGAGAAGCTCTTCACCCTGCGCACCCAGAACAGCCAGAGAGAGGAGGGGCAGAAGAAGCAGCGGGTGGGACATCGGCTTCTTAGAGCATCTGTCCGGCATTGGTTGGATAGAGATGGTGTTTAATTAAAGTGTGTGTGTGTGTGTGTGTGTGTGTGTGTGTGTGCACAGCCCCGAAAGTTCAGCTGGGATTCCAGCTTCTCCTCCAGCATCGAGGAGACTTTGCTCAGTCCTCATCCACGCCCTGCCCTGCGCAGAATGAAGGCCATTTGTCCTCAAAGCATGAGCAGCACGGTCAGTTTGCCGCACTCTTCTCTTGTCTGCGGCCTTCGTTTACTAAAGTGGCCACTGGCCTTCGTTTCCCTGGGCAGCCTCGTTCCCACAGGCTTATCGGCTAGTACCACAGCGTCGGCACTGGACGCCGGCCTCGATTTCGGGGTCGTGGTCGTCAGGTCCGATAGCCGGTCGGCCTTGGTCAGCGACGCTGTTTCTCTCGTACCAACAGGAGGGCATCGAGAGCTTCTGCAGCATCCGCTCTGCGTTCGCCGAGCCACCCAGCCTGGAGTCGCTGCGCAGGCGGCAACTTGACGAGACCCGCTGTAGCGACAGGTGAGTGGCTGGGAGGGGGAAGTCGCGGTGGGAGGGGGTGGTTTGTCACAAAATCAAGAAGGAGATAAGCTACGGTAACTGGAGCCAAATTTATGTAGTGGTGGCGGGCCAAGGACTTCCCAGTGCAGAGCACTTATGGTGAAGATCATGTGGTTGACTTCCCCTTCTCCTTCCTACGCCTGGCAGAGGTTCCTCTTTGGGAGGTAGGCAGAGGTGCAGTAGACAAGAGTAGCCCTTCTGCGTCGCACTCGAGTGGCGCCGGAGCCAGCTTTACCGGTTCTTTCAGAGCTGCTGGCTAGAAACGTGAGAAAGAGTAGAACTGGATTGAGAGCGAAGCCTGAAATTAGAACACTGCCGTGCTGTGCCTTGCCGTTTTAAAGAGCCCACTATCCGTTCCAGTGTCTGTCTGTCACAGTTTCAGGCTGTGCCTTGCCGTGTTAAAGAGCCCACTATCCGTTCCAGTGTCTGTCTGTCACAGTTTCAGGCTGTGCCTTGCCGTGTTAAAGAGCCCACTATCCGTTTCAGTGTCTGTCTGTCACAGTTTCAGGCTGTGCCTTGCCGTGTTAAAGAGCCCACTATCCATTTCTCTGTCTGTCTGTCTAAGTTTCAGGCTGTGCCTTGCTGTGTTACCCACTATCCGTTTCTGTGTCTGTCTGTCACAGGTTCAGGACATGGGACTCGATCCCATCCGTCTCAGACCCAGATAATGATTTTGAGATCATCCATAAAGGTAATGGGCTCTGGTAGCATCTTTTTGCATTTGATCTCCGACTGCAATCATCCTACTCACAAAGGCACATTCACCTTTGTGTATTTCTACAGTATGTGCACTGACCATGAACATCAGTATGGCTTTTAAAGGGGCCCTATCATGCTCATTTTTACTGTTTATCATTTTATTTTTTGGTGTCTTCCAAAATAGATTTACATGTTTCGGTTCCAAAAACACATTATTTTTCTCATACTGTACCTATTTATTCACTCTGTTTATAACTATGAAGTGCTCTGTTAGAGCTTTAAGCCCCACCCCTGATGAGCCCAGTGAGCTCTGATCAGTTTCCCAATTGGTGAGTTTGTCCTACACGTTATGCCATGGGCATCATTAGGTCCAGTTGCTCAGGGCTATAGCCCCGAATATTTTAGCCCTAGCCCCGAATATTTTATCCTTGATGCGTTCCTTCCTTCAAAAAGAAAAAACATCAAACCTTGCAGTGTGCAGACACATCCTTGCAAGTAGGCGGCCAATAAGGATTGTGTTACGAGGTGACCTCACCACGTCCCAGAAGTAAGGCCTGAAATTCCGTCCAGTCATTTCAGGCAGATTAGAGAAGAGTGGTTTTTGTGGTGATAGTTATTCCCTTTGCATGTACTTTGGGCCTTTGCAGACCATTAACATGCACATACAACCATATAACACACTAAATGAAAAGAAAAGGCCAGAAAAGCATAATAGGGCTCCTTTAAGTCCACCTATATCTATCTTGTATGTTACAGTGAATGAAGAGGTAGCGCCTCCATCTTTGTCTTCTCTCCAGAGTAACACCACCCGGTGAGACCTTCCTCCATCTCAGCTTTGCTATGCTTTTCTCTCTGTATTTGAAAGCCTCATTCCCTCACCCTCCTCCCCAAAAGCCAACTATTCAGTATAAAGCCCGTTTATGAATATATTTTTGCCTGTTTCTTATGTGCATTTTTTTTTTGGGTACAGGAAAACAGCCCCACCGTTCCTGGTTCGATCGCGGCCTAAGGCACTGCGCCTCGGCACCCCTGGCTATGGCCTGACTATCTCCTTCCAGGGGGAGGATCTGCTCAGTCAGTTGCGGGTGATTGGTGGAAACAAGACGGGGGTGTTCATACACGAGGTCAAAGAGGGATCCCCAGCCCAGAATGTGGGTCTCAGGCCTGGGGCCCAGATCATGGAGGTAAGGATAATGCTGTTTAGAACCTTCACAAACAAAACAGATGAAACTGTGTTTTGTACACTGCACCATTTGCATAATAGACAATCTTGCTTGGGACCAGGTTTTATAGACCCATTTACGGAACATGTTCATGCAGTGCAAGCTAAAACCCTGGGTCCCTTTACGTTGGAGCTAGATAAGATTTTAACAACTCTGAGCTATTAGTTAAGTTCTCCCCAAAGGAGCGTGATGGGCCGAATGGCCTCCTCTCGTTTGTAAATTTCTTATTTTCTTATGTTTTTAACAAAACTGGCACTGTGTGTCATAGACTCATTAACTGAACAAAAAGATGCTTGGCACCGTGTTTTGTAGACTGTTTCATTCATTAAACAAACAGCTGCTTGGCACTGCATTTCCTAGACTCAGTTACTGAACAAAAAGATGCTTGGCAGCATGTTTTGTAGACTGTTTCATTCACCAAACATACAGCTGCTTGGCACTGTGTTTTCTAGACTACTCAAATTTCTAAACAAAAGGCTGCTTGGTATTTCATGTATGTTGTATACTTTGTTTGATTTAATAAACAAAAAGCTGCTTGGCAGCATGTTTTGAGAAAACTGTATGACGTAAACAAAGGGCTGCTTAGCAACGTGTCCTGTACATTACGATTGGCAGTCCCAGTTGCTCCACCGGTCCCTCCATACTTGGAATACGTTGTGTTTATAATAGCAGGGAGCTACACTTAACTCAGCCTTGGGCACTCTGCTGTGAACAGTTGATGGGTAACTGTCCACCAGGCAGTGAACTTGGATCCAGCAGCAGAGCAGGGACCGGCAGCAGGCTGAAAGCCAGCAGAGCACTGGGGCATTTGTGGCAGAAAGCATCGCAGTACCTGCTGCCTTGGATATTGCAGCGTATTTCGAGAAATGCATCAGCCAGTTAGAGTCGCAGTCAAAGGCAGCAATTGGAAGTTGTATCAGCGACAAGACAAATCATGTTTCTGCAAATGACATTTAGGGCTCAGCACTAAGTACTGTATTCTTCATCCGCTTACAAAAGTCCCATAGGATTGGGTTTAGGTCCTGGCATCCAGGAGATGGGTGGACAGTTGACATTGGTCTATTGAATTTTGAAGATGTTGTGCAATCGTCGTGCAAAACGGGGAAAAAAAGTGAAACCTTCAGCTCGCTCCCCTGCAGATGCAGTACGATCAGGGGCGACACTCATTACGCATGGTACTGGAGGATTCTACTCTGGAGGAAGCGCTGTGGGCACTGGGTCAAGTCCGTGGCTTCTTCCACCTCTCAGTTCGGTACAATCAGGACAGTGAGTCACAATCCTCTTGTGTTATTCTCCTCTGGGGTTGGGTAGTAGGAAGTGATGGTTTGGTGATGCTGTCACTAGTACAATGATGTATTGCTGCCAGCAGTTAATTATTTTAATTTTGCTGTTACGATAGGAATTCATAGTTAACCATTCATTCAAGTCAGGCCACATACCTGAGAAGCTGCGTTTATACAGTGAGGGTAGAAGTTTAACTCTGTGTGCTCTGACACTGCATGCTTCCAGCTTATGAGAAGCTGCTGGTCCAGCTTCAGAGCGGCGAGGTGACCTCTGGAGACTCCTTTTACGTGCGCGTCAACATGGGCCTGCCGCGCGGAGCCGGCTACACGCTGGCCATCCACTGCAACGACATCCTGCACGTGACAGATACCCACAGCGCGGACGGGTCCTGGAAGGCTTGTCACGTGCAGCCGTGCAACCTGAAGGACCTGGAGAGCGGCACCCTGCCCAACTACTACAGGTGAGGCTGCTGCCAACGTCCCAACGTCTCTCCAGGGCTGCCACACTGGATCATCTGCAGTTCACAAAGTCTCCAGGAGGGGCACCCTTAGTCGCTTTACCTAGGGTGTCCAACCTTTTTTTATAGTGACAGCTATTTCTACAAGGAAAATAAAGCGGGGTGGCTGCTTGAAGAGGGGTATTACAGTGATCGAAGTTATCAACCTGGAGGGAGGTTTGACAACTGTAAAATTTATTTGAATTTTGTAATTGTTATGTGGGCTACTGCTTGGTTGCCTGCGGGCTATTGTTAGCTCACACTCAAGGTGTTGGTGACCACCATGCACATTATTATGGATGTAAACTGAGAGCTCATTCTGTCTGCTCCAGGTTTGCCTTGCATTTTATGGCATAGTGCACTCTTGTTGACCATAGCTTAGCGAAACGTACCCCAGTATGCCAAGGCTCGAAGTTAACGAGTAACTCTGGCTCAGTTTTACCGTGTTGTATTTATTGAGCAGTCGGGGATTGCTTTTTCCGATAAGATTCTCTTGACAATAGGACCGTGGTCACGGTTGGCGGCGTGTCTACATGAAATGGTCGTTCCTTATTGTGAGGTGTAAATATAGACAGTGAATTAAATCTGCCGTTAACCCTAGGGCTCAGCGCCTGCTGATAAGGGCGATCGAGGACATGACCTTGCAGCAGACATCACGGCGGAGGGTAAGAAGCGATGACACTAATGCGAGTTATTGCCGAAGCACAACATTCACTGATGCCATGGAGAGACACTCTCGGATAATTCGCCGCTCCCCTGTGCCCCCCCTTAGGTGGACCCCTGCAATGGCCAGGCGAATCAGAAGTCGGTACGGATCGTCAGCACGGGCCGGCTGGGGCGAAACCCACTATGGGTGTCTGTAGAGGAGGATACCTCGGAGGGGGCTGAGGGGACAGGTGGGTCCTTAGGGCTCTGTGAGAGGCGCCCCCTGCAGGTGTTTTACCGATACTGGTCGTCTCGCGATCTAAAAAATGTTGATGATGACTGTGTATTAACGTGCATAAAGGAAATGCGTAACTAAAGCAGAGCAAACCAGCACCATAATGTCCAGTAGGAATGAATTCTGCAGGAATGTAAACCTTGTAAAACCAGGAGAAGAAAGAAAAATACAGTAGCTGGATACATTTTGGATATAATTCATGTGGGGGGGGGGGGGGGGTAATCGGAAGGTCACTGGTTCAAATCCCATAATTTCACCATTGGGTCCTTTGAGCAAGACCCTTAATCCCCAAATGCTCCAAGGACTCAATTGTATGTAGATAAAAGGCTCTGGTAAATGAAGCAACTGTAATTTCCACCCTTACCTTTCAGACGTCATTGGTATTGATTTATTTGAACAAGATGACTACATGTTTTAAATGAATTACTTCTTGCTTTTGCTTAATTATTTAATAAAATGCTAATGTTACTACAGGGCACATGCTGGTATCGGCGGTGACTTGAAAACAGAAGCCTGAAGCTTTGTATAGCAGCTGCACATTTATTCCAGGGTTCCCCAGTTCTGATCCTAGAGGGATGCAATAAAACACAGTTTGCAGGTTTCCCTGCCCAAACACATCATAATCGGCTACTCACCAGGCTTAGTACATGTGTTTGAGCAGAGGAAATCTGTGGACTGTGTTGGATTTGGGCCTTCTAGAACCTGAACTGGTGAACCCTTATGAAGTGCGCCGTCGACGTGAAACGTTAACAGCCGGTTCTCCCGTGTGATCCTACAGGGAACGGCGTGACTTCCCGGGGCTGCGTCGCACTCATGCCCTACACCCTCGTCACTCCTCACCACCCGCCGGCCTCTCGGCCTGTCCTCCTCCTCCCCTCGGTGTACGGCCTCCTCCTGAACAACAAACTGGGGGAGCTCCCGGGCTTCCAGTTATGCAAACCAGGTAACGAGGATGGTGTCAGGTACCCAGGCCCGTGCTACCTGAAGCTAGCAGCCATTCACGTGTATCAGAGCATCAGCGAAACAGCACAAAGCTGAGCATTTTCATACAGTGACGTCATTTGTGTAAATGATCTCTCCACATACGCTGATCAGAATTACAAAATGGGGTTTAATTGTCCTTCCAGTGGTTTTTTTTAAATTTCATTTAAAATCTGATAGAGGACCAGATCAGTGTGATCTGGGGGAGAAACTGTCATAGGCTACGTTTCAGTTTGTAGACAATTGAAATATACTCTTTAGTACCTGTCAGCATTGATATTATATGTTGCTATTATTCATTCTAAAATAACAGCACCAGTGTTCATTAAGGTCAGAATATAAGGATGTATCAGAAAACAATGTTTCTGAGAAGTACTTTATAATAATTAAATAAGAAAAAGAATTAAATCAGTCTTGGTTAGTCATATATATGTCATAGAACAGCTGGCAAAAGTATCCAGATAACAAATTAATTTCTCTTATTGTTTTGACATCATTCTGTTTACTAGTTCGGATCACAACTGTAGTGCATGCATTAAGGTTCCAATCATCTGGACAGGTGTCATTGTACTGTGATCAGTGTCGCTCATAAGAGAGCCCCCTGGTGGGCAGTAAGGCAACAAATAATCCTGCATTTATTTACATGGAGCGGTGAGGACTGAAGAATACTTGGCCCTGTCCTCACTCATCATGCAGGCTGTAATGAAACATTACACTGTACTTTCACTTGTTGTCAAATGCAGGGGTTCCCTTGTGTTGATGCTGACAATGTGCACCACTCTGTACTGGAAGTACATAGTATGCATTACCTAGTTTTTGGGGCTGAAAGGTGTGTGACGATCTGTTACAAGCTAATACGTTTAATGAGTTTCTCTTGAATTGTTTTTTAAGTTACATCCTCCGTATTTGACCACTACTGATGTGTCGGTCTTGTACAGTACGGATGAAGTTTTTGATCAGCGTCCTCCGTCTCTCCTCCCGCTCGCCGACTTTCAACTTTCTCCCCTCGCCTGCAGAGCTTCTGAGCGCCAGCGAGTGCGCCGCGCGCATGCAGAAGTCGGAGATCCTGGAAGACTGTGAGCGGGGGGCCTCCCACCGCTACACGCTGCAGAGTGTCGAGAAAGTGATCAAGCAGGTGCGTGGGCCCGCACCAGCGGCCGCGTGCCCTGGAAGGCGTTATGCGGTGCTCGATTGATGATGCCTGGCTTCTGAGATCCACAGGATACGAACCCGTTTCTGCCATTCAAAGCGCCAGTGCAACGTAAAAGGAAAAGTCACTGACTATAGGAAAGGCCGAGAAAAGAAGGAAGCGAGACTTTCTTTCTGAACCTGCCTGTGGGGAACTTTGAAGAGAACCTTGTAGTGATATTTTTCCTTTCTGTATTTTTTGTTTTTCGCTTGGGGGTGTGTCTGCTTTATAAGTCATGATTTGAGGTCTGGCTGATATAGAGGGCTCCAATCAGCTCCTGTTCCCAGCTGGTCATTGTCCCTCGTCGCTCTTATTGATGTTACTGTCAGTAGTCAGTCCCTGCTCTGCTGAACTGCAACTAATGGGAACTGGGTCAAACCGCAGACTTACTGGCAGTGCACAATAATGCCAACCTCACGTGATTCAATCTCATTTCCTCCACTGCTGGTCTGAGGTGCCTGCTGTTTTGCTGATACCCTCCCACACCCAGTCCCCGTGACCTAGACCCCAACTGCACTAACCAGACCTCCATGTGCGTGCCGTCCCCACAGGGCCTCCACTGCGTGCTGCCCCTGGGACTCGACTGTGTCAGGCGCCTGCACAGATCTGAGATCTTCCCCATCATCATCTTCATCGCCCTGTCTGGGCGCAGCATCCGAAAACTCAGGTACCACCTGGTCGGTACGGGAGTTCAAGGAGACCATGGGTGTTTCTCAGTATGCGAAGATTGTACTCAGAGTTGGGTAATTCAGGTCCAGAGAGTAAAAGTCCAGACCGGGATTTTGTTTCAACCAACCAGTTGAGTACTCTGTAACGTGACTCTTTATGCCCAACTGGTTGGTTAAAACAAAATCTTGGTCTG
Organism: Brevimyrus niger; assembly: GCA_015164015.2. NCBI lineage: Eukaryota > Metazoa > Chordata > Actinopteri > Osteoglossiformes > Mormyridae > Brevimyrus > Brevimyrus niger. Next base: position 9,407,999 of record JAABNY020000095.1, on the reverse strand, counting down.
GACTTTTACTCTCTGCACCTGTATTACCCAACTCTGATCGTACTTATGCACTTGGCAAGTCTTGTTAACTTGATTCCCATGGTTGATCTTGGGGTGCAGTGAATCATGGGATTGGTCTAGTTTGGCAAAGATGCAAACGATGCATTGTAGGAATTTAGGGCTGGGCAAGAATGACATCTGGGAATTTTTACTGTCCTCTGTACTTCTGTTCTTGAGTATTGGAACTGGTCTGCAGCAATGGAAGATGACGTCAAACGGCTACATGAGGACGCGAGTGCGGCCAAGTATGCGTGTTGAGAAACAACCCCATGTCTCTGCTGTGATTTGTACCATTTGTGCTCGTGTGAACTTTAGGAGTCTGAATGAGGCACCTTTGCTGCCACTTGCCATCTCAGCTAAAATGAAAGATGATAAAAGGGGCTGATTGTCATGTACTGCTTACAGTTGCTTAGTAGACTTTCTTCATTATAGTTAAGGACCACTGATATCCACTGAGATCCGGCAATTAATAAATCCTTTATTTGCCATTCGCACAAGTACGAGTACAAGTACACTGGAATTCTTTTCTTCGTCTAACCCCAGATACCTAACCCAAGATAACTTTCAAAAAAGTGCATGGTGGCCCTGAACCCCTCCCCATACTGGAATGGTGGCCCTCGTCTAAAACTCAGTGATGGTCTACCCCAGGGGTAGCCAATCTCATCCACAAAGGTCCGGTGTGTATGCAGGTTTTTGGGATAACCTGTAGGTCACCTGTATAAACCCAGGTGTGAGGACTCTTGAGCTAATCCTCTAATTAGTGATCTAATTGGGGAGTTGCAACAAAAACCCTGCATGCACACCGGCCCCTTGCGGATAAGGTTGGCTACCCCTGGTCTACCCCATCTTGCTCTCCATGGCTTGGGGGTCACAGCACAAGGTCAGCCAGCGTATGCCTCCCCTGGAGCTGTGGCTTAAGGGCCTTGCTAAAGGGCCCACGGATATGTGAGTGTTCTGCCGCAGGCCAGGACTCAAACCGGTGACCTTCCGATCACAAGTACAGAGACACTCGCCAGTCGTACTATTTATCCTTATGGTAGCCATCCTAGCTAGTTCAAATTCATGCTTCCATTTTCCTTAACCGCTAATGCAAAGGCAGTGTTAGGATGCGCCTGAAGGTTATCGCAGGGCATGCGGCAGAGGAGGCGCCATGCACACAAAGCCAGGGACAGCGGTCAAACTTGCATCCCTGACAGTGAGAAGCTGCAGTGCAACTCGGCAAGCTACAGTGTTGCCCTAAAATAACATTACGTTCAAGTGCAATGAAACAACAAAGAGCATTCAGTACGTTATAAATGTTCTGATAGCTTAGTGTCACTGAGCTGAACTTATCTTTTAAAAGCAGCTATAATATTGTAACCTGTATGTAAACAGTTGACCAGTATTTCTTTATCAGTAGTTTTGAAGTGCATCTCCAGAGCAAGCCAATGGGAAACCCTCAAGGACAGAGTGCCATAATTCACTTCAGAATTTCATAACGCTTTTGAGCCATCTTGTGCCGAAAAACCCCAGATGGAGTCAGAGGGAAGGGAACCGGCGCCAGATGTGCGGTCAGGTGAGGCTCACCTGGCGACGCTCAGAGATTCTCCTGTGTGCGTGCAGGAGCAAGCTGGGCATGACTGAGGAGCAGCTGCTGGAATGCTACCGCAGCGAGGAGACCCTCCTGGACAAGCTGCCCTGCTTGCACCGCACCGTGGCCCCCGATAGCTGGAGCGGTACCTCCGGCCTGCTGACCATCCTGCGCGCTGTCATCCAGGAGGAGCAGCACAAGATTGTGTGGGTCGAGCAGGACCTACTGTGAGGGGAGACCAGGATGGCAGAGGGAAGCCGGCCCAGACCTTAGCTCTCTGTTTAATGCTGGGAAGTGCTGTTTGTACCGTGTCGATGTCGGGTGCAGATATGAAATTGCAGAGACACAATACTGAAATGTTGGAAGACACAATACTGAAATGTAGGAATATTGTTATTTTTGTATTACAAAACAAATATTCTTTTTATTGTATGTATGTATGCATGTATGTATTTATGTATTAGTACATGTTTCCTCATATCTCCAGCCCCAGACAAGGGTGACCCCAGAGAGCTAAAAGTTACAAAACAAGCAAACGAAAAAAGAACAGATTAACAGAACACACCAGGATACCTTTACATCACAGCTGTTGGTGACAACTTTAATCAGGTTAATCAGGAATTGGTATGATTTTATATGACTGTTTACTGAGCACATTTATCAGTAAACATTTCAGTATTGTGTTGTACTATTTATACTTTTTGTGTGTGCGTGTGTGTCGTGGACTCTATTTTTTACTTCTTAAGTTTCCTTTGCTGGGTTTTTCCCAGCTAAACGTAAACCTGTAAGGTTCTTAGGTTAAGCCAGTTTGATGGACAAAGTCAGGTTATAGTTTAAAAGAACAATATTTAAACAAAAGCTTTCATAAAGCTTTAAATTCATAGGTATTTTGGACACACAAAAACGGAACGTGTTTTAATACCAAGTTCAGGTGTAATAAGCCTTGTGCTATTTTTGGAATGAGTGTACGCCAGCACCCGGGACTGTCCCGGTCGCCATTTTGCCTTGATCCTGTTTTGGACTCCTCCCAAATCGCCGGAACAATCACATCAGCGATTAAAGTTGAAGGGTTTATATCATGAATCAAACTAATGTTCTGTTTAAAATTAATTAGAAATCCTATTGCTTTGTGCCTATATATTGATGTGCAGTTGAACATAGAAACAGGATGAACAATATTTTGGGGATTTTACATAAACAGGGAAGCAACAGACAACAGTAGCACTTTGCAAACCACATATGTAAGTGCTGTGGTATCTGTAGTTGTTTGCACAAACGATAAATGGTACTTAAAAATGTAAGACCTCCTGTAAATAAATGTGTATCTACTGTCATACCCACTACGCCCTGTACTGACTAGGAATATTGTTATTTTTGTATTACAAAACAAATATTCTTTTTATTGTATGTATGTATGCATGTATGTATTTATGTATTAGTACATGTTTCCTCGAGCTGCCAAACATTATTAAATATATAAACCTGGATAACTTATTAAATGTATGCAGCAACTATTATGATATAAAGCAAAAATCATTTAAATTATAATTAAACACTATTTGGTCTGTGGTCACGACTTAGTATTTTAATTGCCAAATAGACACTCTTTGAACACAATTTAATGAAGTAATCCAATTCCATATAGCGTTTCTAAACGCGAGTTTATTGCTCCCGGCTGAAATTTAATGGCTGAAATCTGAAATTTAACAGATTACGCACCTATTTAAAATGTTATTAACTTTGTGTAAAACTGTATAGGTTGGAAATACATTAAACTGCGGAATCTGGAGATGTTCGGAAGACTTACTCTTTTAATTACTTAAATTGGCAGGCAGCTTCAACATTTAAGCCTAATTTTATTCATTAGTAAAATAATTATTAAAATAACAACGCCCAACTGTGTGAAAGGATCAGCAAAGTGACAATAAAAAGAATCTAGATCACAAAGACTAGTTCTTGATCTGTCTCCCCGCTAAGCGCAGAAGCGGCGCCCGAATCACGCCCTCGCCAGAGACCGCAGATCGCTGCCGGGCGGGACGCCTGCGGCGCTTGCTTTCCGCTTGTTCCGCGTCGATCCGGCGCTCGTCCGGCGGCCGGAGAAGCGGACCTTCATCCCGGAAGCAGCGGCCTGGTGGGTGGGGCTAAAGGCGAGACGCCGCAACGTGTTGTAGCGGGACTCTCGGGTAAACACACGTACGGCTACGGTTTAATAATAGGAATTATTATTATTATCACTATTAACAAAGAAACACTACGAGCCACTTTGACATTCAGGTCTCTGATTCCCGCTAAAGATGGATGAGTGCCTCTGACCATAGTCGAGGGCGGCATAGAGGGTGAGATTAAATTCGTATGCCTTTTATTTGTATGTGCTTAGGAGGTTGCCTGCTGTTCATTCTTGCACAGGTGTATAGAAAAAAAACATGTTTATGCGGACAGGAATTCGTGAACCTATAATAGCATTTAAAGTCTGCGTACTGCTAGTAAATAATTATTTTAATTATGTTTATAGAAGTTAATGTGGACGTGGAAACGGAGGGGGAAGGTGACAGTTTGAATGAGCGCGGCTTAGCGGGATAAATAGGTAAAGGCTACAGTGTATCTTTGGGTGTTTTAATATCAAATGGATGGTTGTGTCCTTTGCAGATTGGCTTGATCGCCAGTACTTGCCTGCTGGGATGATCGGCGGTTTCCTCTTCCCCTGTCACGGCAGTGCGTTACTGATACCCCGATTAGCCACCTACTGAAACATCACTGCATGAGAAACTTAATCTGCTCCTTGTCTGGGGTAACGGGCCGGGATCTGTGCTGTAGTCTTTCTAATTTTCGTAGTCAACCCGTTAGACCTTGGGTGAGTGCAGTTAATGAAACGGAGCAATGTTTTTTGTGGATTGGTGGAATATCATATTCAATATCGGTCGCGGAATTCCTAGGGCTCTAAGCACATATTGTTTTATCATTATTTGAATATTCGCCATAGTACATTTTTTTGTCCTGTAGGAACGTGTTGTTGCTTACATAAGTGGAGCTATATAAAGTGGCGATATGATGTGCTGCATGCATTAATTTGAAGAATTGTGTGTATTCGGATAACACTTCCAAACAGCCATTGCGAGGCGACAGGAAGCATAGACTAACCAGGAAAAAAAAAACTTAATTCAACACTGTAATTTTATATCTTGTTGGCTGTAGCTGCAGTACTGGTACAGACGGTTAGATTCCTAGGGCAGCAGATAGTTTGAAGGTGAAGGAGACTCGTTTGTGACCTAGAATTTACAACCTCCTGCAGGAAGCCACTGTTGTATCCTTGAGAATCGAATCCAGCCTGACTTGCTTTATGCAAAACCTGGTAAAACTGCAAGTCACTTTGGGTGAACTCTTAAAATGAGACAACTGCGTGATCATGCAATCGGTCATTTTTCTCTGTCCTGGTCGGTGAGTAGTATTTAGGCCAATCATTCAGTAGTGTCTATCATCTAAAGCACACATTTCCTGGTGTAAAGTTCTTTCACCTTCTACAGTCACTTTCCTGGGTAATCTCTGGGGTACATCATGGCATTTGATAGCGGCTTATCTATGTTTATTAATTTCAGCTGTCATTACAGATCATTTAACTTTGTTCGTTTGTCCTTTGTTCAGTTCCATGGGTTTGCTTTATATTTGATTATTTATCAACTCTATTGTTGTTCTTGTGTTTATGTAGCTAATTTCCAAAGCAATCGTAAAATTACCTCTGAGTTCCATATGAGTTCCATTTCAGATTTTTTTTATGGGGATAATGGTTTGTTGTTGGTGTTGTTATATTAATGAATATTATTTAATGTGGAAATGCGAGAATGCAGGGCATTGACTTGAGCAATGGTCAGGGTCGTGTCAGACTTCCTGGGATTTGGTTTGTTGGCCTCCGACGCCCTGGCATTTCCTGTAATGCGACCATCTTCGTCTGGCGATTTCAGCGAACGAAAGAAGTATGGGGCGGGAGAAAAGCCAGCTGTGTTTGAGCCATACATGTCAGCATATCACACGGTCTCTGTGTGACCGGCAATAGAGGAAACTACTAACAGGCATTTAGTAAACTACTAAATAATGTCAGCATGTGATTATGAAGGTATGCAGTTTCCCCTCAAATAATTGCAGCAATAGCTCTAAGGCAGAGCTGACTTAACAATATATTCAGTGTGATTTTTCTTTCTGCTTCCTTTCATCTGACTTCTTTCAAGATGATTGGGGGGGCAAGAGAACTGCTGTATTGGGCACCCTGAATTGCTGTCAGCAGTTTGAGTTTTTTTTTTTTAAGTCACAATCCTACCCCCAAATCTCCCCTTTGTGTCCATTTGTCCTTTGTTGACAGTCCTGTGCTAAATAATTTCAATTGAGTTTTATTTTTAGTAGCATTTTCTTTAGTCAAAACAGGATCTTCCCATGTTCGGGATCTTTCTGCTGAGGATTTGTGTGGAACCTTCTGTTTGCTCTGGTGTGGTTTTCAGTAGCACTTGCGTTTTGTTTTATGGGAGATCCTTCCTACCAGCTTTACTGCACTGGGATTACTGGTCCTGGTCCCAAGTTAGCCCACCAAAGGACTGTTTCCTGCAGACTCTCCGTACTTCAGTCGTGGCTATGTCCTCCGTCCATGACACAGAACACAGAAGGGCTTATTTGCAACCTGATCTGGCCCAGTTCAGTGACATGAAAACCATGTGTGGCTCTTCAGTTTTGTAATTACAAGAATGCAGTGTTTAGTGCATAAGTGCTGGTGTAATGTGGGAAACCTCCCCCCACCCCCCGTGCTGAGACACCTAGGGGCTCCTTGTGTCCGTCCTCAAAACTGGGCTTCCAGTCGAATTCCAAAGGTCGGAAGTGGAGCCTTCTCCGTTCAAGAAGCGGGGAAGAGCTTCTTTGTTATGAAGTTGAGGAATGCAGAGTTTTTGGGATATGCTGGGGGGGGGGTGGTAGTGAAAGTTAGACACTTGCTGCTGAGGCCTGACTGCAGGGGAAGTTGGCCGTCGACACGGGAGCCGGTAGTGAGGCCGGATCCGTGCGGCTGCCCCCCCCCCCTGTGTGCTGTTTGCTGAGGGTGGAGCGGCTCCTAGCCTCAGCGCCGTCCGGCTGGAGCGTCTGGTGACGCTCCTCATAAATACCTCAGGCTCTGTCCTTCCCAGCCAACTCAGCCCCGTTCCCCCCGACTGCAAAATGCAGCTTAAATAAAGACAATGTAGCCCATTCCATGGGGCATATTGCATCCTGTTCCTCCAGGTAGTGAAACCACTTCTGGACAGCGGCTGTGTGCTTTTTTTTTCCCCCTTTTTACAAAAGCCAGCATAGATGTCACACTCTATATATAGGTGATGAAAAAGCAGGGTGCTCCAGTGCATCAGGGTAACGGAACAGCGCGCTGGGGAATAGCGCAAAATCAGCACACGCTCTGTGGATGTCCTGTAAGAGCCCTTGCAGCTGGGATGGGAGAACCTGATCGTGTGTCTTCACCCCCCCCCAGAGAATGGGCACAGCGTCCGGGCGCTGGGGGAGATGTCTCTGGGCCGGCTGCTGCGACGCGCCTCCTCAAAGGCCTCCGACCTCCTGACCTTCAGCTCCGGCACAGGAGGCTCCAGGGGGCTGCTCGATGGGGAGATCATCTTCTCCAAGAACAACGTTTGTGTGCACCCCAGCGAGCCACTGCCAGGCTTGGCTGAGCACCATCCAGGTAGGCGGGAGGGGGGGCGGGGGTTTCGGGCCACATGGGTTAAACACACTGTCTTGAGCTTGAGCTGTCTTGAAACATTTAGGTGGTTGTCAAATACTGCGCCCCATATGTCTGTCCCGATCCGGTATAGCGGCGGTCTGTCCCGATCCGGTATAGCGGCGGTCTGTCCCGATCCGGTATAGCGGCGGTCTGTCCCTGATCCGGTATAGCGGCGGTCTGTCCCTAACCCGTATAGCGGCGGTCTGTCCCGATCCCGTATAGCGGCGGTCTGTCCTGATTTTTGAGCAGCATGGTGGCTCCGTTGGTGGCACTACGGCCTCGCACAAGGGCGTAACTTTGGAAAGAGCGTCCAGAGTGTGGAGGTGTCCACCCATGGGGATCCTGAGGATTGTATTGGCTTGTTTTGATTATTGGGGGGATTGCAACCCTCCACCCCCCCCATAATTTACACCCATGACCTCACCTTTGGAGTCCAGGCTTCGAGTCTCGAGTCCTGCTCTCCATGTGTGGAGCTTGTATGTTCTCCCTGTGTCATCGTGGGGTTCCCTTAGGGTACTCCAGTTTGCCCCCACAGTCCAAAGACATGCTGAGGGTAATAGGAGTCACCAGATTGCCTGTAGGTGTGTGAGTGAATGGTGCGCGTTCCTTTTACGCTGCTCACCTTTTAAGACAGTAGCTGAGTCATAATATCCTGCTCCGTAACGTAGCATTCAGAGTTAAACAAAAAAATATTGAATGATTGTAATCGGACTAAAAAGGAAACTCCTGAATCAAAAACTACAGCTGAAGGCTGCTGTCAAAATAGCTAAGAAAAAATGGCTCTTTTTTTTTTTTTATATATATATAAAAGACCTGTTCCCTTTCCAGGGGGGAGGGCCGCTGGAGGAGTCCCAGGGAGCATCGGGCCCAAGGCAGAGAAATATTCTAGATGGGATGCCAGTCCATCATAGGGCCCACACTTGCACTCGATGTCAGTTCACCCGACTACATGTTTTTGGACTGTGGTGGGTGTCCTGTGTGACACTGGAGAACATGCGACCCTTCAGGCCACCAACTCTGGTGTGAGGTGGCACTGACGTCCATTGGGCCGCTAATTCTTATTGAAATCAAAATCTAGACAAAGTGAAGCGTCTGCAGTGGGACGGCCACTGTAAGACAGACGCTGACTTTCCACTGCGACGTTTAGGTCACTGAAGGACGGTTAGCATTAGCAGCTAACCTGTGGTCGCTAATGAATTAGTGATACCTTGGGCAGTTGTTTGCCCCATGCCTAACCAGCATCCCCCTCCCCAGTCTGAGACTAGTAGCCTCGCTCTGCTTCATTTCACCCTCCCCTTCCCCCAGGTTACCTTTGTGTGCACATGGAGAAGGATGAAGAGCTGGGCACCACCCTGATCCTCACCTGGGTGCCCAACTCCCGCATCCAGCGGCAGGACGAGGAGGCGCTGCGCTACGTCACCCCCGAGAGCTCGCCCGTGCGGCGGAACCCCCGGCGCCGGCCTCGCCGCCCGCGCTCCCGGCCCCCGCCCACTTCCGGGGAGGATGAGGATGACGACGGCGCGGAGGACGGGCAGGCCCTGGAGGGGCAGGCTGCCGAGCCACCGCAGCTGCTGGAGGAGGGCGACGAGGGCTCCTGCGACCTGTCCGCGGATGAGGTCAGCCGCGACAGCACCCTGGGCTCCGACTCGGACACCTTCTCCTCACCCTTCTGCCTGTCGCCCATCAGCGAGGCCCTCGGCGAGAGCAGCAGCTCTGTATTCCTGGACAACGAGAACCGGTAGGAAGGAGCATGACTGCGGAAGGGGGGCCGGACAGCGGGCCGGAAGGGGGGCCGGACAGCGGCTTTTTATACCGTGAAAACCTCTTGCCATTTTGTATGTTGCATTGTGCTCTGGGAGAATGTTAGTTTATGCTACTTTATACCAGGTGGTTGGCATGACCTGAGGCCGATTCTGGCAGATGTCGCTCTTGCAGACGGCCACCAGGGGGAGCATTAGACATGGCCGGCATGCTTTTGTAATTCAATAGCTCTGTGTTTACTTATTTATTTGGCAGAAGCTTTTGTCCTGAGAAACTTGAATTGTGTGTTTCCGGGCCCGTAGCTTGATTAGGACTAGTATAGGGTGACCCCCTAGACCAACTTGGATCGAATTAAAAGGGGGTGAGCTAGCGGCATTTGATGGAAAATACGCAGCACTTTTGGAATTTGTTTAGCTTTAGTTTTTAGGGTTTTTTTTTTAAACAACAATTTTTTGTCACTACTCCATATTCCTTTAGTATTGGTTTGAGTTTAGAATGATTGTGTGCTGGGTGCACTAACCGTGCGCTCATTCACAGAGACGGCGTGCACTGAAACGGCTTCAGTCGAGCACAGTTTCACCGCTCTGAGCGAGAGGCATTAACGGAAAGTGTCATATTACAGCGTGAGCACCACACAGAATGCCTGTATTCGGGAAGTACGGGGATGCGTGCGATGGATCGTCGTTTACGAGGATCTGTCAAACAAAGCCGCGTTCCCAAATGCTAATGAAGCCATAAAGTAATTGTCATGCTTCTAATTGCTGTTAATGAGCTGATGTTGCTTCATTGGAAACGGAGCTAATAGGTCATTTAGAGCAGAGATAATTATTGTGATGTGAAAGGCTTTGTGTCCTTTTAATGCGTTTATTCTCGCTCTTGTTGGGAAAACAACAAGACTGCAGTTTGGGCCGAGCGAAGGTAAAACCTTAATCTCTGAGAGGGGAGTGTCCCTTAAATGCTTCACAAAGGTTTCTCAGCAATCATGTTATGATTAATCCTGTTAAGGCATCCGATCATTCAGCTTTATTCTTCTGCCTGAGGTGAAATAGAAACAATACACAGTGGATTTTCGTTCTGGCGTTTTTGCGGAGAGGGCGACCCAAGCCGTGAGAGAGTGTTTGTGTAATAAACAGCCAGGAAATCAAGACTGTAAATCGACAGAAGATGATAAAGCTTTCATATGTGTTTTCTAAATTCCAGTCATGGCGTTCAGCAAGGCTACCGGCATCTCGACAGCGAGTTAAGCGGCAGTTTTTGCTGCATTTTGCTTGCCCTGGGCTACGTTTCCCAAAACCTCCCATCAGCAACTTGCATAGTTGGATCTAGTCAGTCGCATTGTTCCAACTATGTAAGATGCTAACGTTGTTAACATTGTTAGCAACTGTGCTTTTTGGAAGTGGGTCCCCGGTCGGGTTAGGGTTAGGGTTAGGGTTAGCCCCAGGTTGAGTTAGGGTTAGGGTTAGCCCCAGGTCGGGTTAGGGTTAGGGTTAGCCCCAGGTCGGGTTCTCCTACGTACCTGTCGATATTAAACGCTTGATTAGACCCTTGATTAGACTCTGGTGTCCCCAGCAGCTCTGCCAGGAATTAATTTGACTATCAACCAAAGCAAAAACATAATGGCTCTTCCCCCCCCCCCCCCCCCCCCATGTTTTTTATCCTGGTGGCTCCCGTTTTTATTTTAAATCTTAAGGCATCGGCTCCCATTTTCGTTGGTGATGTAGAACCGAAATGTAATTTGAGCCCCACCTCCAGGTATACGCTCTTCCCAGTAGCGTACAGTTTAATCACAGGAACACACAGCTTCGAGAAGCTGCTCCACAGAATATGGCTGTTCGGATAAGGAAGCTGAATGGTGGCTGCTTACACTCTGCAAATATTAATGCATGAAAAACATAAATAGGACCTTTGTCTGGCGTCTGACGTGTTTCACAATAGTGCATGCAGAAGACTTGAATTATTCAAGTTGGGTACAAATGCCAGTGTTTGTGTGTAGAGCAGCGTTTCTCAATCCAGTCCTCGGGGATCCACAGATGGTCCATGTTTTTGCTTCCTCCCAGCCCCCAACAAACAGTCCACACCAGGAGCTGGGAGGGGGCAAAAACACGGATTAGAAACACTGCTCTCAAGGACTGGGTTAGTGAATTTGAGTTTGTTTTTTGTTTTTTTAAGACAGTTTGATTCATTCCTGTATTGTCATTGTTGAACAGCTAAAAAAATTATAGTATAAGGAATTTTGCTGTCGATAAGGAATGACAAGCTGTAGGTGACTTGAAGCCACAGCTGTGTTCTCGTAGATCAGCAATTTTTCCTGTGCATGTGCAGTGAGTACACATGGCCACAGGAGGGAGACAAAGAGAACAAGATAACAATGAGTGGGAGTGGTTCAGAAACAACATGGTGGAAGCGATGGAGAAAGAACAAGCCCGTGTTTAAAAAAATACAATAAAAATGGTGCTGGAAACAAGGGTTTTGCTTTTCTTATATTTGGAAAGGGTTCAGCTGGAAAATCTCACAGGATGGACAAAGGTGTGTATGGCAGCTTGGGGGAGGTCACAAGCGTTTCTGGTGTCTGTGCAGAACAAGAAGGCACAATCGATATCCTTCCCTGCCTGTCTCATTGTGCTTATCGACTCGCCTGTTTCTGATGACTGTCAGCGAATCGCGTCTCTCTGAGGTGCCTTTTTGGCTGAGCTCGCCCACAGGATCCCCACTAGTTGCCGGGAAACAACTTGGGTGATTCGTGCTTTCTCAGACTCCATTAAAAACTGTGTCACTCCTGGGCTTCAAGTGCTGCCAAGCTCCAGCTTTTGAGGAGCAGGCGGCTATTGGGGGGGGAGCGGAGGGGGTGGGATGGAATGAGCACTTTGACCACAAGAGACAGTCTCCGCCTCTGTCTCCATCTCAGTCTATGAGGGTATCTCCGCTCTCTCTCTCTCTTTCTCTCGCGCTCTCTCTCTCTCTCTCTCTCCCTCGCTCTCTCTCCACCCCACCTGGTATTTTTTATCAGTCTTATTTTTGTTTTTCTTTTTTCCCCTCAAACTGAATTTTTCACCAAATCAGAGCTCAGTTCAAGGATTAGGAAAAATTTAATGGCTCTTTTTCATGCCAGAAGCATGTGACATGTGAATCTTTATCTCTCTCTCACTCACTCATATAAACACACACACACACACACACACAATCTCACTATCACTCCAAGCTGTCTGCCTCGTTCTACTTAGGAGGTGCTGGAGAGGCATGGAACAAACAACTGCCCAAAGTAACTCTAATTTGTTAGCTGCTAATGCTAATTGTCTTCTGATAACCGTAACATCGCTGTGGAAAGTCCCACTGCAGACACTCAGTTTTGTCAAGATTTTGTTTTTACATTTTGTTTTCAATAAGAATTAACTTTTGCCAGCAGATCTGGGGGGGGGGGGTTACAGTAGCCCAGTGGATATGACCACTGCCTTTTTTGCCGCAAACTACATATCTCTGTTTTTGTTTTTTTATAAAACTGTGAGTGTCAAATTAACAAACAAAAAGCTGGTGACATGAACTAACTAACCCAAATAAAACAAAAGTAAACTTGTAACTCACCTTCCTAACTCTCTCTGGCTGAAGACAGGAGAAATACAGTACAAAACCAAAGTGGCACAAAAAAGATCAAACATTAAAGGTCATACATACAAGTACAAATTAAAGTACAAGTTAAATATGTCTGTTCAAAATACATAAATACAAAAGACCTCATTCTATAAATTCATTGCTGCTTTGTTGTGAGGTGACAATTTTGAAAATATATATAAAAATAGAAAGGTGGGCACTCATTTTTGAGTCAGGCATTTTTTGTAGACGACCGAGGCTGCCTGGATTCCACAGCCAGGCCCCCATACAAATGAGGCCTGTCAGTCTTTGGAGCCACTTGCCTTGAGTGCCTGACTCAGGTGACCCTCTGGAGTTTTAACAAGCAGAACAGGAAGCTCCAGCTGAGAAACACGGTGTCTTTGCTTGTTTAAACCGGAACCTTCTGGGTCATTCAGGGTTGCTGATATTAGGGCTTTTGCCCTGTGACATTATTTTCCTGAGTTTATCAAAAAAAAAAAAAAAAAAATCTTCGTAATTGCATATTAAAATAATGGGAATCCTGTTCTGAACCATTGGGGCAGGAATGTCTGGAGGTGTATTTTATGGTGGGTAATCAGACTCCGTCTGCTTCTCAGGCAGCCGATGTAAGAGCTTTTTAGTGTCGCTCGGATGTTTATAATGTCACGGACTTTGGCTTTCTTGTTAACGTGATTCCATGCCTCCTAGCAAAAAGCCCCAGTGAGCTGTGCTGGTTCACACGAGAGGTGTCCGTGCTGAAGGTCGTGCAAAGGTGACGGTGCGGGGAAAGTGTAGATGGGGTCACATTGGTGGGATGTGGCGAGAAGAACCATGGAAAGCAAGGAGTGGCTGGGGGGGGGACCCCTCACAGAGCAGTGTGTTTGCCAGGCAATTAAGTGACTGAGCTGCAGGTGGTGTTAGGAAATCGGAGTCTGCCTACTGGCAGTACAGAGAGGCTTGCGCCACAACACCCCTCCCCCCCCCCATGAAATTAAGCTGACGTAGCTCCATGTTATGTTGCTGCTCCATGTCACTTTGTTGCTGGGGCTTCAAATCCGGGCCGTGGGTGGCCGTCGCAGGTTCCCTCTGGCTGCGGCCGTCGCAGGTTCCCTCTGGCTGCGGCCGTCGCAGGTTCCCTCTGGCTGCGGCCGTCGCAGGTTCCCTCTAATTGTGGTGTCGGCACAAATCGCAGCCACTGGCGCCAAGGGGCTCAGAGATCCGAGAGTGTGTGACGTTTCATGTGACCGCGTTCGCTTCACCTGCCCAGCTCCTTTCTACCGTTCACTCCTGCCCTTTCACCAGATGCTTCTGTTTACCTCGACCGGAGTGGCAGATCCTGCAGAAATGGAGGCTCTCACAATGACTTTGTGACTCATTTTTGTGCTCAGTTTTGTACTGGAGGCCAGTTCCTTCAGTGCCAATGAGGGCTGGAAATACCTAAAGCACTGCTTAGTGTTTCGTAGCGCAGAGAGCAGAGTGTCCTTTGACGCCAGAAGGTGTAACTGGAGATTGCTGTTTGTCTGGAAACCCACCAAGGCTGTGCAGAAGACTCCCGCTTCCTACATCTATCCTGGAGGCCGCGAAGCACTGAAGACAGCCCTGCTCAGGTTCCCTGCCCATAGCGTCACGGCAACGCCGGGAGACTGCGAGAGACGAGCCGAGCCAAATCGGATGTCAGGAGGAATTAAACGTCAGACAATTTGATTAGAGTCTGCCAGACTTCCATCACAGGAGTAGGAAGAAGCGGGCAGCTGGAGATCTGCCAGCTGATAGGCGAGAGGAGTTACCGTAAAGGCTCATCAAAATGCTCCATCTGCTTATCAGTCCAAATCACACCTGAGATATGGTGGCGTCTTAATCAGGATGTGTCTGAGAGGTGAAGGCTCTGCTTGAATGGAAATGGTCAAGATTAGATGCTGGGACTGGATAGGGAAGACCCATATTTCTAAATATATCAAATCATAAATCATAATGCAGGTCTGAACATTGACGGAGGTCAATGAACAGTGCATAATGAACAGTGCATGTTTTACTTTCTGTATTGTTCATTCAGAGGAAAAATTTCAGAAGTCAGCCCCCCCCCCGCCCCCCCCCCCCCCCCCACAGCACACCCACCAACTCACCCAACCACGCGAGCGCACCACCCC
>JAABNY020000095.1:9381371-9393117 GCA_015164015.2 Brevimyrus niger | reverse complement strand
ACAGCACTGGGGCCACGTGCACGCTCCTCGCACAGCACTGGGGCCACGTGCACGCTCCTCGCACAGCACTGGGGCCACGTGCACGCTCCTCGCACAGCACTGGGGCCAAATTCCAACCTAAAAGTGCTGCCCTCTCAGCCATCATGCCAAGGTTCTGTGCAATGTAGCAGAGCAAATATGTATACCATGTAATACTTTACATATACAGCAAATGACCTTGAAAGCATTTTTCAGTTCAGAGAGTTTTATTGTCTTCCGGAGATTCTGCTTTTGTTCATAGCCTTCCTAACATAGCATATCACACTTTTACCCATGTGGACGCTTCTTAGTGGAATTCCAGTGATTCACTTTGTAGTCCCACCCATCCCTTAACTGTCCCATAACCCGCAACTTTCTGTAGATTGCAGGTAGATATCGGTGAGTGAAGAAGGCATGTAGCGCTTTATCTAGCTTTGCTGATTGTCAACCGAAAGTATAATGAAGGATCATACCTGTCTGTCAGTAGTTGGTATTCCTGTGAAACGGAGATTCATTAATATCAAAACGCTAGTCTACTGAAGTCTGAAGTGATTTCTGAGCTGAAATATACCAGATTGACGGGAAGTGATGTTTTTACTGCCCCCCCCCCCCTCACCTTTTATTCCAGGGAGATGTGTGATGAGTCCATGACCCATTCAGCTAGCTCCGCCTCCAGTCTTGACAGCCACGCCCCCTCTGAGACCAGCCAATCACAGGGAGTTCGGTGGGAGGAGCAGCAGAAGGTGCTTGCTCTGGAGCAGCTGTGTGGGGTGTTCCGAGTTGACCTGGGTCACATGAGGTCACTGAGGCTCTTCTTCAGGTTGGGCCCGAAAGCCGTGCTCTTTAAATGCACATCTGCAGTTTTTCTTGACTGCTTACATGTTTTCCTTAACCTCTGCCACATTCAGCTTCTGAATGAAAACACTTTAATTCATAGTCCGCCTATACACAGCATATCATTTTGGAATCCCATGCATATGTGATGGGTTCATAATATATGCAAATCTCTTTTTGGCAGTCCTCAGTGCCTGCCTTTAACCGTTAATTACATGTAGGCTAGTTTTGATTGCAGCTGAATCGCCTGTAATTGTTCCATTGTCAGAAACGCACCGACTTGGACTCTGTGACCAAATTATTCATTTTTTCCTTGTCTATCTTCATTTAGTCCATTTAATTTTCAAATAGGCCGTCCTCACTAGTGCACGACTGAAAATAATTACTCTGCGACCCAGTCCGCCAGACATGCCTTTGTCGTCTTACAGACACATACAGAAGTCAAAGTGATCTTTTTTGGGGGGAGGGGGTCCAGATCTGTTTTCTGGCTTTCTCTGGTTCTGTGCTGAAACCACCTAACCATTAAAATGCAGACCATTAGCATAAAAATGAGCACGCTCCCCGTCCCAGCTGAGTATAGCACTGTGACACACTGGGAGTATCGTCGGAGTACCGTCAACACTCCGCCATACTGATTTCCCCTGACTCTCTCAGTTGTAGCGACTCGGTACAGTATGAGCCTGGAGAATTAACGGGAGAAAAAGGGTGATTCATTTTATTTTGCATGGTGTGTTTATATATAACTAATCTCTCGCTTTGGAACAGCTCTGGGTCTTCATTGATCCCTTGCAGCACAGTTCCAGTTGCGAGTTTTTGAATATTACTGTCCTGCCCTCGTCCTGGGGCTCTGGCCGGATTTATGCTTGTCCACATAAAAAAAAAAAATAACCCCCTTCAGATTCCACGCAAACTCATCTATCAAGGTTTTACCATACAGTGCTAACGTTTAGCTTGAATGAAAAGCTCCAACCTCCCATGTTGTTAAGGTTCTGCGTATCTTAAACCTTTAAGGTAGAATGACTCGTCCCCCCCCCCCCAATACAACTCCCAGTCTCTTGCCCCATCATGAATGTTCAGAGCTGATTATCATGGGGGCCTGGATTCCCCCTCGCTCTGTTCCAGTCGCAGCTCAACCCCGACTTGACCTATATATTAGAATGTTAAAAATGTAAAAGGAAAGATGTTTTTTTTTTTTGCCACATTAATCTGATCCATTCCATTATTCAAATGAAATAATTCTTTTTAAACATTTGATGTCTCTGAATGTTCTGATTGTACAGATTGATTGACAGATATTCACATCACGTTGTGTTCATCTCCGCAAACCTGCTGTACAAATGAGTAGCAGAAATGTCACTCTGTGACATCAGCAGGGGGCACAATTTAATACATAGCAGTATGATCTAATGATGGGGGATTAATGCTATCCTGGGAAGCGGTGGCCCCTGACCTTTGACCTTTCCCCCTCCCCCCCCCCCCCGCGTGGTGTCATTGCAGCGACGAGGCATGCACCAGCGGCCAACTGGTCATCGCCAGCCGGGAGAGCCAATACAAGATCCTGCATTTTCACCACGCGGGCCTGGACAAGCTGGCCGAGGTCTTCCAGCAGTGGAAATGCTGTCGTGAGACTCAGGCCAAGGAGCAGGTGAGGTGGCCAGGTTCTTATGCTCACGATTCTGTCTTCTCACACCCGAGCGCCAACTCTATTAGCGCAGAGTCACGGTAATGCTGGTGGTGACCCCGCCCCCTTTCTGTGGCCACGCCCACCCTACCACGTAATGTAAGGTGCATGCCTGTCAACCCTCCTACCAGAACCCTCTAGCTGTCCGGGGTTCGAGTGTATTATCACCCTGTGCGGCTTGATTGGCTGCAGATGATGTCATCATTAAAAGCAGTCTTCCGAGTTGGGTGGGCCGCTCAGGGTCACGCCATTGGCTCATTATTTACCGCTCTGCTTTGGTCCGTGCTGTGCCACCTGGGAGCTGAGTGCCATCAACATTCACGCTTGCTGGTGTTTTCACCCGCGGGGCCACGTTCTGGGCGCCGGCTTCGAAAACACGGCATTATGAATATTTATTAAGCTGGCTGTTTGTATTTGTTTGTGGTTTGGGGGACAGGGGGCAGAGCTGCAATATTAAAGCCTGAGAACAAATAAATGCAGTGGAGAGAGAATTAGATTATATTGCTGCCACAGTGTGTGTGTGTGTGTGTGTGTGTGATAGAGAGCAAGAGAGAGAGCCCTGATTCTGTATCCTGCCTGTCTGCAGTCTCTCTGATATCCCTCCCACACTCAGGATTTAATATGTCGGGGAATCCGTCTCAGGAAATTATACTTTCAATCAGCACTTTGCCAGTCAGCCCTTTATTAACGAGCTGCTCTTCCCGGCGGCAGCTGCAGTGCTGATAATGGCGTGCCAGTACTGACCCGCTTCCCCGCCGCCCAGGTGTCGGACGAGAAGTCCTGCATGCAGTTCTCCATCCGGCGGCCCACGCTGCCCTCCTCAGAGACGCACCCCGAGGAGCGTCTGTACCGCCGGCTCGACGTCGCCACCTGGCTGCGGCACCTGAACCACAGCGGGCAGGTGGAGGAGGAGTACAAGCTGCGCAAGGTGAGCTGGCAACGGGGGACCACCAGGGGGCGCATGTCTGTGCTTCATATGCTTCTCATCCTTAATTCACCCGACGTCAACGAGAACGCATGGCCCTCAAATGTGTTGGGCACACTGTAGCTTTGTGCCTTCGTGCTTACGTGCTTGAATCTCGCACTAGTCAGAATTTGCATGTTCTCTCCATGTTTGTGTGGGTGTCTTTCCTAAAAAGGGAACTCGTGCCCCCCCCGGGTATCTCATGTGTATGGATAGGTGAAGTGTCTCTGAATTACTCCTAGTGTGTGTGAGTGAGTGTGTGTGAGTGTACGCACCCGCAATGAACTGATTTCCCGTTGAGAGTACCTCCTGTCAGTCCTGTGATTCCTAAACTGGGTTCTGGGTTGAGTACGATTATGTTTGGATAGGTGGGGAAAGGATGGATGGATGGATGGATGGATGGATAAAAAATTAGCTTTACACCATTTACAATTTTCAAAAACGACCCTGCCAACTTGCCCCGACAGGCCATCTTTTTTGGGGGGATCGACCCAGCCATCCGTGGGGAGGTGTGGCCCTTCCTGCTTCGCTACTATACCTGTGACTCCTCCTCAGAGGAGCGCGAGGCCTGGAGGCTGCAGAAACGCAGGGAGTACCAGGAGATCCAGCAGAGGAGGTGAGTTTTGCCCCCCCCCCACCCCACATCCCGACCCTCCAGGCCCTCGTGGTGAGTTGCTTGTGGCCCGGCTCATTACCTCCATGATTCATCAAACCTTCACACGCGTGGGTGGGGGTCGGGGTGTGGGTGGGGGTTCCTCTCCCGCCTACGCTACCCTGCAGCTGTTCCCTGAGGAGGCGGCTGGTTTGTTTTGACCTCTTGATGGCTGAGATGTTATTTTTGCTGGTTTCCATGTTTCCACGTTCTTTACTCGCATTTCACTGAATCACTCGGTTCTGTTCACGATCTCATTTGACACCCCAAAAAAGGCAGTTCTAATTTCCTCACCTGCATGAATTGTCGCCCTTGCCTGTTTTACGCTGTCTGATTCCGCATGAAACATAAAAATGTTTTTTGGGACGAGCGAAAATGCTGTGATATGAGTTTTTGCAATAGTAAATAGTAGATAGAAGTTACAAATAAACCAGTCTATAGATATCCAACATCTGTAATATCCTTCTTGTGGTCAAACTGATTAGGGGACACTGGGTGCTTTAATTGAATGCTAGCTTACAAGGCGTTTGAAGGTTATATATCAGATCTGACATTCAGTTTGTATTTACTGACTTGATGTCGGCATGAAGCACTGCCCGTGCAAATTGAAATAAGATTGAAACACTGTTATTCAGGTAAAGTGAGGCAGCAGATAGTGACTGTGCCAGTTTAATAAGGTGCAGTGAAGTGGCCGTAAACGTCTTGGCTGTCTGACCAAACACTGTGTCACCGTCAAAGGCAGCTGGCGCGCTGTCTCACTGTTTCTGTCGCAAGCGTCACGTAACCCGAGCCCGAGCGTCACTGCGCTGACGTCAGGTCCGTAAATGACCTGGCACCATGCCATTAATGGCGGGATGTCGAATGCCAGATTGTCATCCCTCACCCCCGCCCCCCCCTCGTGGAGAAAGATCAGTGTGGTCAGCTGATAATCAGCAAGCGATATTCAGGGCTGTACCCTGTGTGGACAGTAGAGGGCGGGTCCCTTAACCGTCTCTGTAGGCCCCCTGTTGGCGTCCTTTTAAATTGCCGGTAGGGACCTCAAGCGCCAACTCCTCCCAGGAGTGCATGACTCAGTGGTGGAGGACACACGTGCAGGCTCTCGGTCCCAGGGAGTGGTTGCGTGGGGTTGCATCAGTCTGGCGCTCTGGCTGCCAGGGTGGGAGGTTGGATAGGTGCTGGTAATTAAGTTGTGCTTGCCGGTTTGGGCGTCTCCGTTCGCCTTTTGTCCTGTCAGCCGGCAGCCGGAGCCTTTGATCTGCATCATTCCAGCGCGGTTCAGACCATCCGGAAGATTTTCTCATGTGCTTGCTCCATCTCATCTTCTCTTTACCCCCCGCCCCTCCCTTTTATTTCCCCCATTTCATCTCCTTTTCTCCACCTCGGTCCCCCCCCCCACCTCGCATCCTCCTCGTCCCTCCACCTCTAACTCCACCCGCCACCTAAATCCTCCATCTCCCTGCCTCCACGACAACTTCCTCCACCACAAATCGCAGGCTGTCCATGAGCCCGGAGGAGCACAGCGAGTTCTGGCGGAAGGTCCAGTTCACTGTGGACAAGGACGTGGTGCGGACCGACCGCAGCAACCTTTTCTTCAGGGGCGAGAACAACCCCAATGTGGAGAGCATGAGGTCGGCAACCGGGCGTCTTTCACCCAAACGTTGGTCGTGATGTGAATTAGCATCGTTTCGATGTGGAATGGGCGGGGTCTCGGTGCCTTGCTGCTGTTGATAAACACACTCCTGGATCACTGGGTTTGGAGGCCCGTCTGACCTCCCAATCATCAGCTCATTAGCCGAGCTCTATCTTTGCATATACTCCATGTCGTCGTTCTGTGTTTTTCTCGGCCCTTGGTTTCTGATGGCCCTCCCGCAGACGCATCCTGCTCAACTACGCCGTCTTCAACCCCGACATGGGTTACTGCCAGGGCATGTCGGATCTGGTGGCCCCGCTGCTCACGGAGGTGCAGGATGAGAGCGACACCTTCTGGTGCTTCGTGGGCCTCATGGAGAACACCATCTTCATCAGCTCACCCCGCGACGAGGACATGGAGCGGCAGCTGGTGAGGTCCGGTGGGGACTAGCGGCAGCCAAATGGAGCTTCATTTGGCCATCGCTAGCGAGGACAGGAGGGCGGGCAGCTTGCGTAGAGGGTGCCGAACAGAGGGTCATAAAGAAAAGACAGTATGTAGAGTTCATGGTGTGCAGTGTTGATAATCTTTTGTGTTGACAGTCTGTTACATTGATGGCTTTTACCATTGATGGTCTGTAGATGGTCTATATAGTGTTGATGATCAGTAACGTTCAGGGTGCCTTATATTGTTGGCGTGTAGAGCTAATAGTCTGTTGCATTGTCGGATTGTTGCGGCGTCACTCTGTACCATTGACGGTCTGTTGCTTTGAGGGCCTGTAGAACTGACTGTAGAACCGACAGCCTGTAGCATTAGCGACTTGTAGCGTAAGTGGCTTCTTGCACTGCCAGTTGTAGCGTTGTAGTTGTAGCGTTGATGACCTGTTTAGCATTGATAACTTGTACTGTTCCTTGAATTGACGGTAGGACTGCATGATATCGCATTACGATATAATCATTGTATAAAATCAACGTGTCGGACTTTAAGTTGTAGAAGTACTGCCTCACCGCCAAAGTCTTAATCTTGTTTCTCCGCAATATGTCCCCTTTTTAAAGATGCTGCTGCTGACTGCTGAGCTGTCTTTTTCTTCACCACCACTTCAGTGCTTATAAATGGCTTCCATGATTTGCAAAACAGTAGCATGTGGCGTATTCTGCTAAGCAAATTCAGCACGCATAAAGATGTACTGAATTTGTACAGATTACTAACGTCTGGGTGTCACTACTCTGATTGTATTCATATGATACCAAAAAGCTGGCATCTGGGCAAACGTCTACTCCCCTCATCTAAAGCCTTGCTGATGCCTCGCATGTGCCGCATGTAATCCTGATGCGATATTCCGCAGCCCTGATTGACGGCTTGTAGCATTGATGGCTCGTGGCATCGACGGCCCGCAGCATTGGCAGTGTGTAGCGTTAAGGGCGCTGACAATGCGCCCACTACCCGCAGATGTACCTGCGCGAGCTGCTGCGACTGACGCTGACAAATGCGCCCACTACCCGCAGATGTACCTGCGCGAGCTGCTGCGACTGATGCTGCCGCGCTTCCACCAGCACTTGACGCAGCTGGGTGAGGACGGCCTGCAGCTGCTTTTCTGCCACCGCTGGATGCTGCTGTGCTTCAAGCGGGAGTTCCCCGACGCCGAGGCGCTGCGCATGTGGGAGGCCTGCTGGGCACACTACCAGGTGGGGGCCCCCCATCTGCATGGGTGGAACTGCGTAGGTCTGCACGGAACTGCATCTCTGCGTACTTGTGTAGGAGGTGTCTGTGTTCAGTGCAGAAGTACATATTTGTATTTTGTTTTTGTTTTCCAAGTCCTTGGGGGACTGGCGGGTCAGGGTCCTGTTTGTGTATTTCCTTACCAATGGTTAAGTGTGAATCAGACAATTTTTTTTTTATTTTTTGCCCTCCTCCTTCCCGTCCCTCGCAGACGGACTACTTCCACCTGTTCCTGTGCGTTGCCATCATCGTGCTCTACGGCGACGACGTCGTCGAGCAGCAGCTGGCCACGGACCAGATGCTCCTGCACTTCAGTAACCTCTCCATGCACATGAACGGGGAACTTGTGCTGCGGAAGGTCAGGGATCAGGGATGTTTTAGCAGAGCTTAGGGCTTTTAATTAAGTCTGCGCATTGCTTAATAGGGTTTTTTGTCATTTTGTTATGGCATTTTTATTTTGTAGCACCTTGAGATGCATTACACTTTGTACACAATGTGATGAAAACCTGTTATACTGACGTTGTGGGGACCATTTTTTGTCTGTCCCCACAACGGGAGACATGTTTCATAAAAATCTGTAACTGCAATGAAAAAACTAAAAATGCCAAAGATTTTGTTTGGTTACTTATGGTTAAGGTTTGGGTTAGGTAGGGGTTAGGGTCATTGGTATTAAGGTTATGGCCATAGAAAGTAATGGACAGTCCCCACAGACATGAGTATGGGAGTATATGCGTGTTTTTTTTTTAATGGTTTTCGCGATTTTTCTTTTTTCACTCCCGTTTATACACACCTTCAGTCCTATTTTTAATTTTTATTTGGAAGTAATTTCCACGTTCATGTAATATTTTTGTTTATTAAAAAATAAAAAAAACAAAGAAAATCCCAGAGCAGATGCAGAGGGCTGGCACAGTTTCACTCCAGAATCCGGGGTCAGAACCACCCCAGAAATGTGACATTGTCTTCTGGGGTTATTTTTAGAGCATCCCTCAGTCATAAGGATCCTGGCTTGATTTCCAAATTAAGAGCAGGTAGATGGATAGCTGCTCTGTATTAAAACACAAAAGCACCCCATTGTAAGTGGTAACAAGGCTCGTTATAAACGGGCACATTTGTTCAGTTGTCTGCCTTTTTTTTCCTAGACCCTTCAGTTTTAAAGTGTTAATTATCTTTGTGATTGATGGTAATGGGATTTTGCTCTTTCTTTGCTCCACTCTTTCCAAAAGATTTATTATAATGGGGTCAGCAAACATTTGGCCTGAGCAGAGCGAGTTCTGCATTATATATTTAAGTTTAAATTTGTTTGGGGATTTTCATGGACTAATAACATTATTATGGTTTTTTTTTTTTTTTTTTTTTTTTAATGATCTCTTTGTTTATATTTCTATTTCACCCGGTTTCTTAGGCCCGGAGCCTGCTTTACCAATTCCGCCTCCTTCCCAGAATCCCCTGCAGCCTGCATGACCTGTGCAGGCTGTGCGGGCCGGGCATGTGGGACAGTCGCTACATCCCAGCAGTGGAGTGTTCCGGCGAGCACCCCGACTCGCAGAGCTGCCCGTACGGAGGCACGGCCACGCCGCAGCCCCCGCCCTCACCACAGCCCCCGCCAACCCCTGAAGGCAAGAGGGGCTCCAAGACGAGGGAGATCTTCAGCTTCCGCAAACAGCCCTGAGTGTGGTTAGCAGGAAGTGCTTGGGACCAGACCCGGGGACAGCAGAACAAGGCCTTGGTGCTTCTGCTACAGGGGGAGGGAGACATTGGCATTCACCTCCTGCTTAACCCCACCCCTTCACCCCACTCCTTCCCCCTACATTCAGCATGATCTTTTTTATTTATTTTTTTTTGACCTTGTTAGGATACAAGGTGCTACCTTATTGAAATCCACCGTTTTGGAAACATGGGCCGGCAGTCTGTCTCAGGGCCTCAGTCCCGCTGTGGAGGAGACTGGCCGCGGCAGGATGTTGTCATGCGAAAGCCTTCGACAATCTTCACTGCCCCCCCTTGCCGATCCAGCACAGCGACTCCGAAGGCGTCGCTGAGACGCCGAGAGGAGAGGACCACACACCGGCCCTAATCTCTTATCCGGTTAGTGTGCATTACAAAACCATGGCAGACTCGTGACAAATGTGGTCCCCCATTTCCACCCAGAGTCACGGCGATCGGAGGGGCAGCATCCTCGCATTTCACTGACCATTTTTGTGTTATTTGTTTTTTGTGTTTTTTTATCTGCATGGAAAACTTTGTTTGACAGTTTTGGTTTGATTTTTGTTCTCTTCCAATAAAAAATTCTGAAGGAAAGCCAACTTGTTCAACAGCAAAAGCCTGAAAGCCTGTGAGCTAACGGTGCAACACCAGAACTGTTCCTTCTTCCTCCTCATCAAATTTCTTCTCATAAAGGGCTCTCTCATCTACACTGAGGGGGGGGGGGCATTTTTTTCCCTCCCACTTTGGTCCTGTGATGGCAGTAATTGTTCCTAAATGTTGACTGATTGGGAAATATATTTAGAGCACTAACACATTCCTCTCCCCAACAATTAAGATCCACAAAGTTCTGATTTCAAATGTAAAGTCCCATCTTCTCTTCAAGCAGTTGGATCTTAAAATATGAAATCGGAGCTTTGTGGATCTTAACGGGTGGGCTGGGCAACATGTCAGGTGACTTCACTGATGTTCAGTCTTATTGAATACGCCGTAGTCACTTCATGTGAGGGAGACTGGGAAACGAAAACTGGTTTACCCCCCCCCCCTTACTCCCACTGTAATGAGAGGCACACTGGGAAAGAGTCACCACCCCGGCTGCCAATGCACTGGCATGTTATCAGGTCAACAGCTGTGAGCAGTTTAATTTACTGCCTTGTTTCATTTCATTTGGTTGTATTTACTCCCCATTAGCTTGGTACATTATTATAATTTTTTTTTTTTGTCTATGAATTAACGTTTCCAGCGCGTCCCTTAAACAGCGCTCCTCGCCTCTCTGTTATTGCCAGCGAACGGATGAGTGAAAATCTTTATGGAAATGTCAGTCCGAATTCCCATTTAATCCATCTTCAGCAATATTAAAAGAAAAAAAAAAAAGCGGAGTTGGGTTTCCGTGAGTGTCGCCGGCGTGGTGAGGTGAGCCGCCTCGTGGTTGGCGGTGCGGGCGGGTTAGTACCCAGGGCTTACAAACCAGAGTCTCTGGGGTGCATTTGAGTGCCACTCCAGGGGTGTATAGCTACAAATTGCTGTTAAGATGTAACAATAGTAACTCGAAGCCCCTTTCCCTTAATGTGCCATCTCCCCAAATGACATCTATTACTGAAAAGACCATCTTTACCCATTAGCGAGACGCCAGCTCAGGAAGATTACCTGAAACACACGAGAGGCTGGCAGACAGAGTTGGGTGGGGGGGGGGGGGGGTAGTGAAGCCCATTGAGAAGGATGAAAATCCTTAGGTTGTGTGAAATTGGGGTCTGAACATGAAGGTCACCTCTGACCTAAAATCGGGATTAATACTGATTGCGGTTGGCTAGGTGGGTGGAATGGATTTGGATCAGGAGTGTGTGTGTGTGTGTGTGTGTGTGATCCATGGCTCCTGCCATTTTTACCTGAGGCCTGTCCTCAGGATCCACACAGAAGCCTTTAGCTGTGGTCATCTCGCTGTCCCATTCCGCCCTCCACTTCCAAAATGGTTTTGATATGTTTTGATACCAGGCAACATCTTCAGGACCGATCTTGTTTTTTTTTTTGCCGGCAGGGGATGCCATACCAAGCTAGGGTGTGCAGTTTGGCTCTGAATGCTATCCAAATTGTCTTCTGGTAGATAAAAGCATGCATGATATAATGAACGGAGAGCAGACTCACCCCCCACCTGTGTTCCCCCCCTCACTCTCCCTCTCTGATCGGAGCTGATGGGCGTCGGGAAGCGTAAGGCGTTTTTGGTCATGGCGAGATGATGCAGAACTGTGATTCCTCTCATGCGCTCTGGAGGGCACTAGGGGGGGGTCTCTTCACCAAAGTGACTCCATACCAAACATCTGAGCCCCCAGAGTTGGATTTTCTCCCCTGTCTGTCTTCCACCCGCCCCACCCTATGGAATCGTCTGTGTTTCCCAGGAACTGCTTTGTTGTGCGTGTGTGTGCGTGTGTGTGCGCATGTGTGCGTGGGCACTCTGGGGGGGGGGGGGGGGGGGGGGGGGGGCGGGGTGGGTGTGTGTGGGGGGGGGGGTCCGGGGGAAGCGGGGGGCCCCACACAGGCCCCTTGTAAAACCCCCCC
>JAABNY020000095.1:9331070-9349275 GCA_015164015.2 Brevimyrus niger | reverse complement strand
ATATATATCCCAAATGTTTCCTATTTATGTCTTATAAGTTATATATCGGTACTTTAGATTATAGCGAATGGGTGTACCTCACGTTCTTTAACCATCTTGCAAAAAAAAAAATCGTCACTGTTCGTATATGTCGGAAATTTTTCTAATTTTCTCCCTCATGCTGGTGGTCATTCTACTGCAGTTATTTAGTTATTTAGAAACGGTTCCATATTATTATGTTTCTGAGTTCTTAAGAAGCATATACATATATATGTTATACATATAGAATGTATTCGGTTTCGGGTTTAATAGAATAACCGAATGTGATCACACAGACATCCACGTGAATGTATCCACTCAGGTGAACGTTTAATTAGACTGCATAATATTCAATGGACAAATTATTCGTGTTTGAGAGTAAATTTCTGTTATAAGCACCATGTAAAAACTTTTTTTTCAAAATGAAATTGCGATTTATGTTTCATTTTATTGCAAAAATGCGTGCTTGTTTTTTTAAACACGAGATGTGTCTGTGATTTATCGTTTTTAAACTGCCATTCCTGTTTTTCTTTATAGATAAAGATAACACTTGTTCTACATGTTTACTGTAAAACATCAAGTAGGCCTATATGTCTTGCCTCACATTTTCCAGCTGTTGTCGCTAACTTGAGGGAATTAAAAGCAAAACCGCACCTTTGGAATTCGCATGAGCTACTTTTAGTCAATAGCACAGGAACGATCCCTAAACTTTAGTCGCAGTTGAATTTTAGATAAAAACAAACATTGGTCGAGTTAGACTGAAGTTAGTTAACTTTTTAAATGTATAATGTAATACTTAATATATAGTTCATTTGATTTGTACAACACTATTGTATTTCCATTGATCGCTCGGGAATTGGAAACGACTTTTTTCTTGCAAGAAGCCATGGCTTGTTTACCCATGTAATACTAAGTATATTTTAGCAAGTAAGTTGTTCTGAGGGAAATAGTGCCATTTCCATAGCTCCCTCTTGCAGTTCAATTCCGCGCTTACATCCAAGAGAATAAAACCTCGTCCCAGCCCCTGCCCTCCCCCCTCGTGGCGCTGACGTCACAGCACGGGCTATTTGCATATACTGTTTTTCACCGCTTCTACTAGAGTGCGTACCGAGTATCGCTGCCTATGCCAACGGGAACTAAAGCGAACGTGTGAGAGAGGGGCACACAGAGAAGAGGGAGGCTTCGTTTCTTCCCTTCAAATAAGAGGAAAATTACCAAACGAAGCCACCAAGTGACAGCCTCCCGCAGTCTGCCTTTTGCAAACCCGTGCACTGCGGCGAGAATGGAGCTACCCGCCGCGGGAGAACACGTCTTTGCGGTGGAGAGCATCGAAAAGAAGCGGACTAGAAAGGTATCTCATTAAAACTCTTAATAAGACGTTAATCTGTCAAGATTATCGGTAGCGACAGAAGCGATCTGGCACTTGTGTTGTTCTGCACGAAGCACGGTCGCGGCTGCCTTCATGTTAAGCTGCTGTAGTTGTAACCTTGTACGCTCAGCTCGAAGCGGTTGAAATGTTATTTAGCTAGCTGCGTAATTAACTTATTTTGTCCATTATTTTTTTCTCTCCAGGGCAGAACAGAATACCTGGTCAAGTGGAGGGGGTGGTCTCCTAAGTACGTCAATATTTAGTGTCAAACTTTTATCCACACGTTATCATGACTATTTAATCGTATATCATCTCATATATGTATCCAAACCGGCGCTACGTATTCCGCATAGTATGGCTTTACACACGTACGTGTCAGTGTGTGTACACCAGAGTGTGTCCGCGCGCTTGTGTGCCTTTCAGTGCGTGTGCGTATAGTGAGAGAGGGTGTGTGTGTGTGTGTGTGCGCGCGCGCGCGAGAAAGAGCGGGGCTCGATGTAAGGATGCCATCACTAATTTATGCTAGGGAATGGAGAATGTGTGAACACCCCCCTCGCATATTTTTTATTTACAGTCTCTGATAGCTTTCTCTATCATGGGATATCAAAATGAACACTAATTGTGAATAATGTCGCCTTACCCGGCGTTCAGTTTGCGTTTTACAAGTTGTACGCTATCCTTGTTTCAGATGAATTGATTTCCTTAGGAAGAATGTTTTAATAATTGGTGTTTAAATGGAAAATAAACATGGCGGTTGCCGGGTAAACACAAGGGCGCGTTAGTGTTGATTTTTTTAACAATTGGAAATGTTACTCTTTTAACCTTAGATGGCTATGTTTGTATACTTAATAACTTACTCTACCATCTACATAAACAATATTGTAGCAGACGCTTGACAGAAACCATAAATAGCCTACGTGGGATCTAAAGGCCCTACTAATGCTGTGATAATAAATGGTTCTGTTCGGCTCTTAATAGACACAGTACGTGGGAACCTGAAGAGAACATCCTGGATCCGCGACTCCTAGTCGCTTTCCAAAACAGGTGAGGAAAAACAGCCCGCCTCGACTTGACATGTCGACCATATATAGTCAAAAGGGGAGGAGGGGCTCGCCGCTATTACAGGCGCTGCCTGCTTCACTCTGCCCGTCTCTTAAAGAATAGACTTTTTCATCCATCCATTCATTAATCCTCCAACCGCTTATCCTGGTCAGGGTCGCGGGAGAATAGACTGTTTCTACAATTATTTATAAATCAGGAACTTATGACGACCTCGACAGATTAGATATTTTGAAACAAAGGCTGCTTGTGTAGAAACCAACAAGACTTAAGAGGATGATAGGAATGTCAGTGTGAGACTTAAAATGCTTAACGTGTATTTAACCGGGTACATGTATAAACAACGACGTTATTTATATTTCCCGAATATAATCCAGCGCTTCCGGATGAAATGGCTAAAAATAACGTGTTGTAAAGCACGTTTGCTTAAATAGTACTCTGCCCTTAATTGTGTTCGAAATAATCAGAATGTGCTGAGTTAAATGTGAAAATGTGTGCTATTTTAATTTCGAACAGTCTAATCGGAGTAATTTCCCATCTTTAAAACGCATGTGGTATTTTTTCCATTCGCCCTTCCTTCGATTTATACCGCTTTGGGGAAGAGACGGAGAGAGCAGAGAGGGGGGAGGGAGGGAATTGGGTTCATAATCAACATATAAATTGACTCGGAACGCTTGTAGGCTTCTCACAAAATGTGGCATCAGAGAGGAATTATCCTGGGAGTTTAAGTCTGAAGACAGGTCCCGATAGCAGAGTATCCTATGGCCGAGGGGCCGGAGGCTGGATCTCAATGTGCGCCTAATTGCCGGATCGTCAGTAATAGGGGGTGCGCCTCACTTGACGTCCTAAAATTAGTCGTACGTGCTGTTGCCTTATGGAGCAGAAAGTTTCACCCGGCTTTTCTATGTCATTAGTTGCGTCCATCCAGCGTTTGGATACTGACAGGTTACTCATTAGCAGTAACTTGGAGCAGGCGCTGACCGGTACTTTTATCTGTATCCGTCGTCACGTCTATTTCCGAGGATCTTCTATTTTAGCTAATGGCGTTGCTCTCCGGGGAGCCTGATAGTAGCTTAAATACAGTGTTATGAAAATATACACACTCGTCGTCACTCTAATTAGAACTGCAGTATGTGCGAGGCATGCTGGAAGGGGGAGGGGATGCGGAGTATGGATTTTAATTGATTTTTTTCCCCCCTCGCATGATCAGTGTATTGAACCGGCTCGTTAGTTTATAGAGTTATATACGACTGTGGTGTCGCGGAGGGCGCCAAAACACAAAGACTGCATTCGTAGTCGTTGTCGAGGTACATAAGTAGTGTGATGTTTTTTTCAATAAAAGCAATGACCACGATAGCATTTTTAATAACGCGGTGTTGGATTGTAGGCACCCCATATAAGGTGTGTAAATGGTGCTGCTGAACTTGTGTGTAGCATAAAGTGCCATTGCAATTTAGGCCACATTAAATTCGATTTAGCGAGCTTGTAGGCTTGAATAGGGGGCAAACGTTGATTCTGTGTCAGTGAAAATGCAATGCTAAGAAAGTGAATCTGCCCTGAAATAAGTTTGTTTATTAAATGCATTCATTATTTCGCAACAACATTATTAGATAACATTCTTCAACTTCCAGAAAAAAGCTGTGTAGCCTAAATTAAGAATATTTTCGTTATTAGGACTTGAAACTCTATAAACACGCATAATTACATTTAGGCCTCATTTTTGGTTTAAAGGCATTTGTGGTGATTGTTTGCCATGTGTAGG
This sequence comes from Brevimyrus niger, assembly GCA_015164015.2. Lineage (NCBI taxonomy): Eukaryota > Metazoa > Chordata > Actinopteri > Osteoglossiformes > Mormyridae > Brevimyrus > Brevimyrus niger. The sequence goes on along the minus strand of JAABNY020000095.1, from coordinate 9,345,067 downwards.
GGATGTATGAGTTTCAGCAATAACTGTGGACATTTTAACCAATGAGGGAAACCTACAATACAGTGATTGCTACAGAGAATGGACCTTGGAACCTGGAGTGTGTGCGATGAGCCTGTTCCTGAACTATGAGCACTGGAAATCCGCATTAGTCATGTTGTTGCATATTCATATCCATGATTGAGGGCCTTTTCAGCACCTCTTTTGGCAGCAATGTAACAAGATAAGCATCGTTTTTTGTGCTTTTGCAATCGCAGTATAAAGTTTATAGCACACTGTGCTGTCACTGTACACTGTTGGCTCAGAATTTAACATTCATTTTCGCAGGGAGAAACAGGAGCAGCTGTTGGGATATCGCAAACGGGGACCCAAACCCAAGCACCTCTTAGTCCAGGTATCTGTCGCACCATTTCTCTGATTTCTGATGTGAATGACCCTGTTTCCAGTTCTTGATTTGCAGTATGCTTGGATCTACCTGCAATCTGGCCTTGTTTTGATTATATTGACACTGAGAAACTTGCATTAATGCATTCCTACTGCAAAGGTTTGTTTGGACTGCTCTAGCATTTTTATAAGCAACTATGTTTCTTACAGTTGTTTTTTGAACATTCTCCTCCAAGGTTTTGCCATTTCTTTAATGGTTCAAAGTTTGAAAGATGAGTTTAATTTATGATGTGTGCCTCTAGTCCGAAGGTAAAGACATGTGTGACTTTGTAACTGGAAAAGCTTCAGTCGTCTCTCCCAGAACACTGAACATAATGTGTGATTCACTGTCATGCACTTGTGGTGTGGAGCCAGCATGACACGGCCATTGGAATTCCTTTGAGCTAAGGTCATGGGAACACAAATTTGCACAAGTCTGCTGAGAGTGGCCATGGGGCACAAGGATGAGGCACTGAAGCAGGAGAATGTGTCAAGCCTTCTGATTGGATGGTTTAATGGTCAGGCTGTAAATCTATTTTCCATTCTTAGTTGGTCAACTAAGAACTTTCACATCAGGAGCCAGTTGGAATAATTACTATAAAATATTTTTCTGATTTATGCAAGATGGACTTATTTTACTGCCGGTAAATATGTAGTCCCTGGCCATTTTTAGGTTTTTGCGCACATTTATTTGTCTCTTCTTCTGTGGTTCTAGCTACCTGCTTTTGCACGAAGATCCAGCATCCTCTCTGGGCTGCAGGAGTCCTCCCTGGATGAAGACAATCGACAGAAATCCGATGCCGTCCCAATGCACAGATCCCAAACGCAGCAGTACCAGTTAAACAGCAAGAAACACCACCAGTATCAGCCCAACTGCAAGGAGAGCCAAGTGGAGCAGCAGATAAATGGAAAGAAGAAATTTTATTATCAGCTCAACAGCAAAAAGCATCACCACTATCAGCCGGACCCCAAGATGTATGATTTACAGTATCAGAAAACCAGAGAAGGCAAAGGTCAAGAATCTAACGGTCAAGGATGGAACCTGCCCTCAGCACTGCAAGAGAAATGGCTTTGTGACAAGGACATAAGCTTAAACAAAATCAGCAGTTTGACAGAGGACATGAAGAAGTTGCCAGGGCAATTTAATGGCAGTGAACCAACACTCACCTCAAACAGCAAGGAGCCTGTTGCCCCCAATGGCATCAGCAGCAAGATGAAAATTGTAAAGAACAAAAACAAAAATGGCAGAATTGTAATTGTAATGAGTAAGTACATGGAAAACGGCATGCAGTCAGCTCGGATTAAGAATGGAGACCCTAACAGTTCAGAGAGGCAAAATGATGCGAAGCCATCAGAAGACAGCAGTGCAGAGAGCTTCTTAGACAAGATTAAACTTGTCAAGAAACCGGTCCAGGACAATGGGCTCCCGAAGGAGAATAAAACTGAAACGTCAGCCACTCCGTTGCCTCTCACTCAGTCTTCTGTGGAACAGGAACATTCTGCCAAGGAGGATACTATTGTTACAGAAGGGGAGAAAACGGATGAGTCTGGGAGTCAGCCAGATCTCCCCCAGGATCAGCCTTTGCAGCTAACCACTAAGCCCAACCTGACCCCCTGGCCCTTTGAGATGGGTGTGCTCTCACGACTGGACCATAGCACTAAGCAACCGGGCAGCAGCCCTTCCCTGAAGCGGCAACTATCTGAGCCTCTGGAGGACAGGGGCAGGTGCAAGAAGTTTATCAACTCCAGGAGCATCAGCACCCCCAGCTCTGCGTCCTCATTGCCACAGACCAAGCCCATGGACCTGAATCTCAGCGGCTTCCACTGTAGCAAAGGCCCAGACTGTGACTTTCTAGACTCCATTCCAGAGGAGCCAATCGACCTCAGCTGTGTGAAGCCCAGAGCAGAAGCAAGCACACCCCCTGAATCCCTGACGCCTGTGGACCAGGCAAAAGCGACAACCGCAGCGGAGACTGAGGACCCCAAGCCGTGTTTTAAACCTTTCCTGGGGAATATCATTATTACTGACGTCACTGCAAACTGTCTTACTGTGACATTTAAAGAATACATCACTGTTTAACATACTGGCTACAGAGAAACGGAAGACTACTGACTTTAATATGTGGAGGAATTGATCTGGTTTAGGAAAGTAGATAACGTTAATGACAAATATTGTGAAGCTCTCTGACTTTGCAGGGGTAACTGTAAGGGGTGCCCTCATGATTTTGAATGTATTTGCTCAGTAGGCTTAAATAAATTACTTTAAAATTCTAGAATACGTACTAATGGTACGAGTTTGACCATTATTGCAAATTAGAATATACCAAACAATTATTTGGACCTTCTAATACCTAACGATGTCCTTATTTCTAATTAAGGAATATGAAGCTAAGTTGGTAGTTATCAGTGGACATCAGGGATCAGGAAAAAAAAGCACTTACGTTTGTACAGGATATACTTTTTATGCATTTGCATTTTTTTTGTATATGGCTTCCATTAGACCTTGATGACTATTGCTTTACAGGCCTCGTTTTGGAAGTTGGTCAAATCAAACAGGACCGTGCTTTCTGCACGTCTTTGTGTCATTTCTCTTTCTGCAGTGGAGATGTTGTGTATCACACATTGTCGCGTACGTATGCATGTGCGGAGGGTGGTCGGATGCAAATGTCATGGCCTGATGTACAGCTCAGTAGTGTTACTTCCCATGGCCACCAAGCGTTGTAGGATTTTCTTTACCTCGGGGTCTCTATGTGCAGAAAGGGTTCTTGGTTCCAATTAGCCGTCAGAACACAGACGCATTGCAACATCCTCTGGCGTAGGCAAGGAGTTGATGTGAAAGATGAATGTTATATGTATGAACATTTTTTTCTTAGTCTCCTAAACTATTAAAACTATCCAGGAAAAAGGTCTTCTTGAAGAACATACTTCACTAATTCTGGGATTGCATACAGTGATAACAATTTAACAGGTTGTAAAACCTATTTAGCGATGCCTGGTAAATGTATATAGATACAATGTCAGATCCTTGAATGTAACCTCTGCTGATTCAAAGTTTAAAGATGGTTTGGCATCTGTAAGATGCATCACTTTAAAAATAAATTAAGGCACTTCTGTCATAGTGTTGTGGTTATTTTTCTGTTTCAGCACAAGTGCTGGTTAAGCACGGCAGTTTGTCAGTACCACAGACTTTGTATGCGACTTGGACTAAGAAAAAAAGGGTCTTTTTCTGTTACACATCATGACTTTGGTAGTTGCTGAAGTGGTGTTAAATTCTGTTGAGAGAAGGTACCAAAACTGTCCTCCAAATGTTGCATTAGGACAGGTGTTGACCAAGGTTATATTTGTAATGATGACCATTAGACCAAACCGCTTTTGCACTTTAACTGATTTAGATTTACTGCTAACATCATTAAAATTACTTTCAGTGAAAAGCTGACCAATTGACTGCGTTGAAAACAAACAAACATGGCATCCTATTAGGAATTCAAGTACTTATGAGTCATCTGTCCCAAATGAGTTTTATGTTCTTTCTGACTTAATTTGCTTTTCAGTGACCTCTTCATCTGTGAACTGAGTTTAATTGCCTTTGGGAAGTATACAGTCAATGCACTGTGTACCGGAAACATTTTTTTCAATCTGTTGTAATCTTTCAAAAGTCAGTTGTCATATGTTCTTTTGTTTTTGCACTTGGTTGCTCAGTTGTAAACAGTGAAACTGCTTAAAGGGGGTAAATTAGCACTTTGTTTTGTTAAGACTGAACTGGATGACTTTTATTATATGTTTTGCAATAAAAAAAAAGCAAGGAAGGAAATGCCGGCTTACGTACCTATTCTCTTTATGTAGCGCATCGTACGTTACACCGACATGAATTAAACAGATCGACAGCAGTCTTTCTTCGCTCGAACTAGAAGAAACCGCAAGTAATTTGCATTTTCACAAGGGCTGGGGAGCTAATCTTACTTCCTGTCGTACAGGGTTGTAGACTTTTAGAAACTGGATATTTTTTAAAATATTATGCAGCCTAATAAACTACTGAAAGTACACGTTTACCCTCCCATTCAATTCATAGTGTTATTAAAGCTGCCCTTAAATTTAGTTTCATTACTTAATCACCCTTGGTGACCTTTTCAAGCAACATCTCCTTTACGTATTAATTATGAACTCAACATGTTTAAGTTGGCTGTGCAAAGTATAGTGGTTCCCCAGCGCCTGATATTTGATCACCATCCCTCTCTCCACTGCGCATCGTCACTTGAAATTGAAATACAACAGTCACATTTTCTCCGGTAAACTTAAGAGGATAATTTATCTCTGTCTTAAATATCCGTCTCTTATCATACAGGCCCTAACCTTTCAGGGGCGTCGAGAACACGATCGTGAACGTAGGGCATATATTATTTTTCTGTTACCACCGCTGCATCAGTGGTCTATATATTTTGATTGATTAACTCGTGGAACGTGGATTGGAAACGTTTCGACGTTTCCTGATTTGATATTAAGTAAGACACTGTGATGATCCCACGCACTCCACAGAAAAAAAACTGTAATTCGCTACGAATAGGCTATAGTGAGAAGATCCCCGAATGACTCAATTATGCACCGCATTTGAATTTACCCTCAATACTGGAAATTTCACGGAGGGGTTCAGTTTAAACGGACACAGTCTCCTGAATTAACAATAAACCAGTGCAATATATATATATATATATTAGATGACTTGCTCCAATAATACGAGTTTAACATAGCCAGATTTCTAACTGTTCTCATGCAATCTTGCTGTCCTGTTCGTCTCCTGTTCCTGCTATAGGTATGGGTACGATAAACTTAAGATTTTACATCTGCAAGACAAAAGCACTTTTAAAGGTGTGAAATCTTATACGTCTCAACGTTTGTTGTCGTTAAATGGCAGGTTTGCCGAAAAGTAGGCTACTTGGCGTGTATCACAATCTGCGGCGAACTTTGTGTTCAGAATTTAGATATTGGCTAACTGTCACCAAATAAAACATTACATGCACCCTCCCCCCTCAAACCGACATGACTTAAAACAGCTTTTAAACCCTTGTTCTGCGCTTGCGAATGTGAATGTTATTACTTTGAAGAACAATCACTTTAACGACCACCTCAGAAAAGTGTTCATTTTAAAGGCCATTTTCTTACACTTCAGCTCTTAATTTCTAGATGCCAGTGACTCAAACACCCGAATAGCGACGATATCATGACAACCTTTCTCCTACGCCGTTCTGACGATAAAGGATGAATGTTTCATCTGATCAATTTTCAATAAATATTTCTGTTATCCTTCCAGCTTGAGGAGAATGGTCGGAATATAAACAAGCCAAATAATTATTTCTCAATATGCGTATGATGAGAAGGGAAATAATCAGATACACAAACCCAAAATAACGTAATCTCATTAAACCGAATCCTTTATAATTGTAATATTTGAGGTGTTTCCCAAACCACTTTTTTCCCTGTCGATTTGTACAACAAGGTATTGCTCTGGAGGTCAAGCACGTTGCTGAAGAAGAAAGCTGTACACCACTTGTTGGGATCTGAACCTGTAATTACCAGACTCTCTGGTTCAATGAACATCTGATTCACCCTCGCCAGCTTCTTCGAGTAAATCCCGAAAGAATTCATTCATAACCTGGGCGTTTTTTAAAATTGTGCGACTTGTAAACATATAAAGACTACAATCCTTTAATATAAGTAGGATTTTAGTAGCAAGATAAAATACAATTTGTTTTAGAAATGGGACTAAAATTCAGACTACCTGAATTATATTTCCGTAATGACCGAGAAAGAACACAACAGGATAAAGGTCAAAAGTTCCTTAATTAAGTGCTGTTCCTAAGGATACAGTCGCCCGTCTTTAATACTGGAAGACCCTCCTCTAAACAAAAAAAGACATTTAGTTTGATATATTATAGTAACAAACAAGAAAACCTTAATATTTACAATTTACTCATCACGACTCCCTTTTGAGGAGTTGGCAACGCAAAGCACTAAGCGCTCGATTCGTTGCACCTCACAACATCTACGCTTTACTTGAATCGACCATTTTCCTAATTCATAGAGCCCATGAAAACGGCAGCTTTCGATAGGTTTCTTCGAGCGGACCAAAGAAAATGGCTGTCTGTCTCGTCGAAAGAGTGTTTTTTGAGACCGTAGTTTTACGAATATAATATGTTTTCAATAAAAGAGTAATGCAGACTTATGACGTGTTATTTTGAAATGACTGAATGATAAACCAAATCAATAACTTACGGTGATGACAGCGTTATCAAAAAGCTGTTAAGCAATTTAGCTGAGCAAAAGAAAAGCAATTAGAAGATTAATTAAGTATCAATTTGAAGAATTGCGGCTTCAGAAGCCGTACAGTTCCCAATTTGTCTTATCTTGTGGAAATGCACTGTATATAGTCATTCATGTTCTCTGAATAAAAACACATGCATCCATTTTTAATATTTAAACATTCGACAGTCAGTTGTGACACACTGATAATAAGTTGCAGATTACATGTTTTTGTGCTTGTTTTTGTGTTTTTGTGCTTGTTTTGTCTCCAGTTTAAGGAACGGCGTGGTTTATATTAATCATAGAAAGCTTCCACATGCATTTCTTACACTAGCCTTACTTAATTCGATGATTAGATCCCGAATCAAGATGAACCACTGAGTGATCTTTTCATGACTGACATAGCACTACAGCTAAACACAGCTGTAGGTGTGTGGTCCACGGATATCTGTGGGCTATTAGGGGATAACTTGCGTCAGTCTGATTTCATTTAGGACCAATCGGAATCTAGAATTATTGCATACACTGAGTTAGATCATTATTTGGCTAGGCGGGAAAGGCCAAAACAACAAACACTTGCATTGATCGATATGGCTTACTTCATTTAAATAAGGCGGTTTTACATTGGTATACACGGATAACCCTGTAAAGCCTTTGTCTCATAAAATTGAAAAATCTGTCTGTATTCGAAAACTCTGTCCTTCTATATACCTGTTCAAATTCCCTGCATCCCCTGAGCTGCTGAGGGCACTGTGGCTGTCTGTCTACATAAAACTGCATTTCATTTTTGGTCTGGAGAGGCCTAATGTTAATTTCGATTATAGTCGAATACTGATATCGTCAAAATCAGGTTAGGCTGACAGTCTACCGTGACCATTATTATCCACTCAGAAACATTTGGATGAAATTAACGATCGAAACGTATATTTTCTGACTGAACCGTAGAAGTCACGCCACACGTTCCCCAGATCCTATGTATAATTAAGGTATTTAAACGTGTTTATTAGTTCATTGACTTTGTAGCTAGGCAATATTCTAAAACAATGAAGCAGGCCTTTCATTTGCATGTGGCCGTAGTAAAAACAATGGTGTGATGTTTACATTTCTGATGTTTCACTATGGTAGTAAGTCTGTCAAAACCATGAATGCCTATATTATTCAAGGTTATGATACATATCATTCCAACAGCGTATAAGTTGCCTTGTCTGCACATAGGATTACATGTCTTAGCAAAAGAAACAAAAACATAAACAGGGGCTGCGATATAATGTATAAAATGTAATACACAGCAGAATTAATTTCAAAATTTAAACATTTTTATAGTCACGTTTTCAGCTTTATTTTCTTAATATGTGTATTAAATTGATGTCCATGGTCGTTAAAATCGCTACTGTGAATAATCTACTTCACAAATAATGCGCTTAACGTCATTTCCTATTAATATTCTCTATATGGCATCCCTTTCAAATACAACACTAGCACAATTTAAAAAGGAAAATGTAAAAAAAAGTAATGTAAAGAAATAAACAAACAATAGTGGTGACGCTGAGCAGATAATAAAACCAAATGTTTTGTCTCATGCGTGAGGTTTTTTTCGTCGTCGGTAATTTGGCTTTGCGCATCGTGCAGTTCTTTGCCCGCGGTAAAGACGGTTGCCCAGATACTAGCGAACCAATAATCTTGTAACAGGTCGACTGTGCTCCCATATACGGCTGTAACGTTGCTGCAGTGCAGACGCGCAGAGACCAATCATTTACACCACCATAAAAGGAATCCCGCATCCCTTTTTCCTTCTTAGTACAACTGCACAATGCGCACTGCAGACCTAATAGATCGGCTCTGCACTATATAGATAAAATATGTAACCCCTGCATGCAAATGTACATGGGCTGTACTAAATCCCGTGCTGTTCCCTTTGAAGACTGCTGATACATTTGCGCTTTGTGTTTCCATGTTTAATATTTTTCACTATGATAACAAATGTTTTTGTACATTCAATTGATACGCGTTGAATACAGTAAACGCGGAAATGTAACAGAACGTGAAACAAATGGTTAATGCCCAAATCCGATTTGTCTACACCCGCAATGGCGCAATGAGCGATTCTTTTGTCTCTTTCGTACACACCCAACCTTCCATTATCTCTGTCGTGCGTGCTCTTTTTAGATTACCTCCTTTTATTGTCATTATTAATGCACATTTTCAAGGTAATACCGAAATGTTTATGCTTCGCAATTACCGAGCTGACAATTAATATGTGAAAATATAATCGATGAATATGAAAGCTTTCCTGCATAAATTAATTGGTAGCGCTTAATATTGTAAAGATATATAACTTGATTCTGGTTTATACTGTAAAATAGAAGAATATTCTAATGAAAGGAGAGGTACACCAACATAAAGCGAAATGGCGACGCGTATTCTGGGCGAGATCAGCCCCCGCCCCTTTGGCTCTCAAATTCGAAGTTCAAATTCAGTAGCCTATTGCGCGTTACTACAGATAAAAGGGAAATACGCGATTTTTTTTTAAAAAAAGGATAATATTATGTGTGGTCTCATGAGTTTATGGGTTACATCACAATATTATTCGAAATGAGTTAATCGCGTTTCTATCTTCCACAGTTAACCGTCTGATCATTCATACCTCTCTAAACATCGACTTAACATTAATTTTCAGTCGTAAAGCCGAATTTAATGCGGGAAGTACACTTGGACAGAACGACATTTAGAGTATGACAATAACGTCTTTGATAGACTGCTACACACGTACATTTCAGAGTAATTACGGCTATATTTTTGAATAAACATTTACAGTCAAGTCATTCAAGTCTAATGTTTAATTCCTAGATATATTTTAGAGTTCGCTCACAAATAGCTGTTTTGTAGCGCTATCGCCGAACAAAACAATATCATTGATACCTGTCTAGAAGAAACGGTGTTTCAATGTATTCCTACACAAAGAAAAAATAATTTTTATCAACGAATAACAGAATAATTGTTATAATTGTGTAAAACATATCTAAGATGTGTAGAGAAGTAGAGGCTTTGTGAAGTTACTTTTATAGGAGCATTAAACTTAAACAATCCTTAAAAGCTTTATTTGATTGTCTCAAATGTTTTCTTAATAATATCTTTGTGCCTATATATGCATATATATACATACACACACACACACGTGTGTGTGTGTATGTATTTTATATAGGCAATAGCTTACAGTTACACTTTAATGTGAGGATGCATTTATCATATTATGCATAACATTAGTAAGAATTCTAATTATAAACAGAATTACTAATTATATAATTCTGGCGTTACGAAAGAACTCTTTGAAATTTTTTATTGATATTTTAACAAATTTTGCACTTTTAATTATGACCATTTAAACTGTCAGACTGATATCTAGTCGTATTATTGTGTTCGACAACAAAAGGCTAATACTGTTAATTTAAATGCTCGAAATTGCGGCTACTGCAACATGTCGAAAAGATGGCATTTTTTTGTAATGTCGGCACTCCGATAGGCCTATGTAACTTACTCTTTATACTGTATAGGCATAATAGCGTAAAATGAAATAGGCTAATGCTGTATTTGCTTGGTCTTTACATCTGCTTTTGTGTAGCTCGATCGTCAGCAATTTGAATACCACAACGCACTCAACGTTTTTGTTCATTTGATAACTATACATCCATATATTTTCCGGCCGTTTGTCTTGGAACTTAACTAGAAAACTTAAATACACATTTTTGATTTTTTAAATCTTAACTAGAAAACTTACACAAAAATATACATTGGGAATTAATTGAATCAGAAACGTTTATTCCATCGCTTCCTAAACATGTCTATAAAAATAGAACGGTCGAAAGTGTACCATACGACAAACACTGAATTTAAAATACCATTTCAGTCATTTCACAAAATTTATTTTGGTTGCTTAATCGGATAACGGAGCTTTTTAGGCTTTTCGGATGGAACATGAAATGAAATCACATTTCCTTCATATTCTCATTGCCTGTGAAGAGGTATTATGAATGAATTCCGCATAAATTATACAGCCGACATAATTAATATTATTTAAGAATTAATCGCACACTTTATGTAATGCATTTCTGCTGACTAATACTACTACTACTAATAATAAAAATAATAATAATAGTGGCCACAACAATGTCATACACAGGCTTATGTTAATATTTTAAGGAATATGAGTAATATCATTTCTTGTGAAAGTTTTTTAACCAAATTAATATAAGGGATAATGTTTAATAAAACCGATATTAATCATCTAATTTACATAACATTACGAAAAAACTAATCGAAATTACGTTGTGTCGGTTATTTTGTGGCTTTATATTCACTTAATTTTATTTTAATTTAGTAATAATAAAATAAAAATAAATAAAATGTCATAGCAATAGGCTTCCCTTATAAAATTTAGTAGAAGAAAATTACCTCACACGAGCGAATCTATTATACATTTCTCCCGCAAAGATTTGATCATACACAGAAAAAGTAAAATACCTCTAGGATGCCTGCTATTCAAAAATGATTTCCTTGTAAATTTTAATAATATATACTAGGACATATTTTTTTTCTTTTAACCTTACATTTGTTACTTAAGAAATCCCCCAAAAAGAAAAAAAATTGATTAATATAAAGACGTACAAAATAAGCGGATTTCAATGTAAATTTCTTTTTATTTTTACTATAAATGAAAAAAAAATATGTGTTAATTGTAACAGGTAATATGAAAGTACAGCTCGCATGAAAACTAAAGATAGACAAAACTAACGATGTGCTTACACAGATATGTAAAAGCACATCTGTGATGCTTAAAGCAGATTTACTGCGCATACTGGGTAACTGAGGTGATTAGTTTTAATTTTGAAGCTAACAAATAGTAAATATATTCTAAATTACCTTATTTACGCAAAATTGGTATCAATACATACTGGGGTAATACACAGTTGTTGTAGCTAAATAGTCAAAATACTGGAGTGTGAAACAACTTTATTAGAATAAATTCATTAAGACGTATAATATAAATTATAATATTAATAACACAGATAGCTCTCACCCATGGAAGATAATAAAATATATGCAAATACAAACAGCCACGAAGAGCTAACACGAACTGCACAAAGTAACGTATTTATTGATAATACGCCAAATATGTTCATTTAAGTTTTAAAGCTAGCAGCTCGATCGGCTATCTTGGAAAGAATAGGCTATGCATGAAAGCCATAGCTAGTTAAATAGTTATTCGAGACGATAGGGTACTTGTAACACAAGCTTCTCTTCCTCTTAATGGGAAGCTCCTCCTCCTTAACTTAGCAACCTGAACACGTAGAGACAGATAGACCAATAGGCTTCCTCTAAATGATTCCACCGACTACCGTGCCTAGGCAACACATTAAAACGTAATGACGTCTTTGCTGGATATGAGTATTATGGGTTGTCTGGAATTCAGCATCGAGTGGCGAGGGGATAAATATCTAACGGTAGATAGAAGTAAACATGGAGTTGTCGGCTGTTGGGGAGAGGGTGTTCGCGGCTGAGTCCATCATCAAACGGCGAATAAGAAGAGTATGTAAAGCCAGCGACGTATTTCTTATTTTTCAGAATTCAGAGGTAATAGCGTTTCACTAACTACGTATATTTTTCTCCCTTTCGTTACACTTGCAGGGTCGAATGGAGTATCTAGTGAAATGGAAAGGATGGTCCCCGAAGTGAGTAGTTTCTACCACGCAGACATCGCAAGCGAGATACTCTGCTAGCGGCTCTCGCTTGGAAACGTCACTATAGCGAGCTTGCGACGTCGCGGTAGACCTGCTGGTTTTGTTGTACTAACCCTTTGCTAGCTCGTTAACATCAGATACATGCGCAATTAGATGTCGGTTTCATATAATTGCTCAACATATCATGTCAGAGACGCAGAATACGGCAGTGCCTCCCCTGTCAGCGTATTGTTGTCGCTCCGTAGGTACAGCACATGGGAGCCGGAGGAGAATATCCTGGACTCTCGTCTTTTCGCTGCTTTCGAAGAGAGGTAAGCTTGTCCGTAGCAGGCCTTCACGCGAGCGTAGGATAGACGTTTGTTAAACCAGCTAATCGGCATTAATCACACATGCACCAGCGTGTATTTGTATGCTACAGTTGGATACGTAATATATTTATGATACGGGTGTTACAGAGAGCGGGAGCGTGAGCTGTTTGGACCCAAAAAGAGGGGGCCAAAACCGAAGACTTTCCTTCTAAGAGTAAGTGCAATGTTTGTGTTATTGTGACCTAAAAGTGAATCTGTCAAAATGGTCCTCTGGTGAAATTTACTGTCAGGCACGTAGCATGTAAACAGACTAAGCTGCTCTCCACGCAATTATATTTGACTTGGACAGTTCAACCCAGCTGCCAAATGGTTTCACATTAACTACCTGAAATACCAACACTTTACTAGTAAGAAAAAAAGGACGACTGAGATTGGCTATACATTAACAGCCTTTTCTGAAGATTACTAAAGTACTGACAAAATTTCAGGCCACAATCCTATATCTAAACTAAGAACTAAAGTAATATAGCTATCAGCAGCTCTTGTGTAAGTTCTTTATATTGTGCAAATGATGCCATGGGCTCATACAGGCTGGCTCCAGCTCAAATATGTAGGGTGGGCCACTGGACTCTCTGGAGAGACTGGGGGTGGTGCGTGTAAAAGTGTCTCAAAGATATTTTGGCTTGCTTACTGTTTAAAAATCTGTAATTGGTTGGCATTAACCCAGCCACACTTGGTGTACTAAGTGTGTGATTGGATGGGCAAGCCCCATCACGGAGCAAGGCATGTTATAAGAGTGTGTGTATTTAGAACACGTAATAATAATTAGTGTAACTCACAGTCATACAGAAATTCACAATACATGATACCTATAATTTAGGTAAATGCATTACATTTTTTTAGGTGCAGGATTAATGGAGGATACACTCATTTAGAAACAAATCTGCATGTCTTATAACTTATAGTAACAATTTAACATTGTATCAATTGATTGCTGTGTGTTATGATAAGGCATTGACATAATTTTGGACCAGCGTCCACTAGGCTGCCCCCTGCTGTGTTTGTGGGTTACGATCCATTCTCATTGCAGCCCTCTATGAAGGATGGTGGGATAGATGGTTTAATAAATTGGTTGTCTTCATCTTGTAACCCTTTTCCCCCAACCCCCCCCCCCCCCTCCCGCCCCCGCGGCCGACACCGCACACCAGAGGCAAGTCGGCCCAGCGCGAGCCCAACTACC
>JAABNY020000095.1:9310187-9331060 GCA_015164015.2 Brevimyrus niger | reverse complement strand
TTTGTGGGTTAAGAACCATTTTCACTGCAGCCCCCTATGAAAGATGGTTGGATAGATTGTTTAATAAATTTGGTGTCTTCCTCTTTTAACCATTCCCCCCCCCCCCCCCTTATAGGCTCAAGCTAAGGCAAAAGCTAAGATGTATGAATTCCGCAGCGAAGCCGCAAGGGGAATCCGGCTGTCATTCCCCAGCCCAGAACCCGTCATCACGCCACGAGCCCGCGAGGGCCTTCGTGCTATTGTTCCCATGATTTTCCCCCCCAGCACGGTCAACAGGGGGGAGAGTGTTCGCGTCCGCCCTGAGGAGTCAGCACGGGACCACCGACCCGCTATACCGGCAAAGCCAGTTCCAGACGGCTTGGTCTCTACGCCCAAGAAAAGAGGGCCTAAACCCAAGATACGTTTCAAAGACAACCTGTACAGTGAAGCAGAGTATTCAAAGAGAAGGTCCGAGGAACACATGACTTATCTCCCGGTCAAACTGAGGAAGCACACCCCTATGGAGCGTGAGAAGACAGTGCCTCTGAGGGTGATTAAACTGCATCAGAGGCATCAGGAAGATCCTGGTTATTCTCAAGTGCAGATGCAGGCTGTGCCCAGTGGAAGCTCACTGCAGTGCCTTGGGTCCGAGAGGAGCTCGCATGCACACAGAGCAAGCCTGGAAATGCAGAGCTGCAGGACTGCAGAGCACCCAGTTGCCATGCCCTCCGTCCATCACAGGCTGAAACGCCTGGCATCGCAACAGTCATCGCTCATTGCCAAAATCCCTGTGACGAGGATTCTTGGACAGGCTGAGGAAGATTCTTGGAGCCCGTGTTTGGAGAACATGGAGAAAGTTGTGGTGACAGATGTGACAACGAACTTTTTGACAGTAACAATAAAGGAGAGCTCTACAGACCAAGGATTCTTCAAAGATAAAAGATAATTGTATAATCTTACTTGTCTTGCATCATAAGACTTTCTTTACTATTTTCTTTGAAAATAATCCTTACTAAATGGGATCATTTAACAATAAAAAAAATTCTATATAATAGTATGGAAACTATTACATGTCAGTTTGTATGTACAAATGTGGGACTGGATATAATGATTAAAAGACACAAAGTCCCTAGAGAGTATATAACATCTCCTAACTTAGACCATTTGTGAAGGGGTTGCATAAATCAAATGCATTAACTGTAGTTAGTGTATGTTTTAAAAATTGGAAAATATAATAACTCCTGAAATTTATAGGTAAAAGTTTATTGTGTAATCATAAACATTTTTTGTATTTTGATCGAGCTACAGAGGAATTATTCATTTCCAGTGCGGAATATTGAAATGGCACTTTTCATAATGGACAGTGTGAATACATAAAAAATGCATAATATTTTTATGGGTTCCTGTCTAAGTAAAGTTTCAGAAATTGTTCAGTTGTTTCATTTTGCCTGTTTAATAGGCCCAAAAATAACATGTATACTCAGTGTTAACTGCAACATAATAAAGCTAAAGCGAGATAGGCATGAAAATGACATTACAGCATTAATTCTATCTGATGCCAGAAAAATTAAGTAACTTCCTGTTTTGAATAATTTCAGAGTGTGTTCTGTAGCATCAAGACGAAATGCTTGTTGACTTGGATGTATTTAATGTTGGAAATAACATTCAGTCAACTTGGTTCCGTGGTTCCAATGCATTGGCATATAAATCATTGCAATGCTTTCTTTTTGGCGCTGATAACGAATATTTAAGTAAAGCCTGCATTAAGTAAACTGTTGCAGGAAATTGTGTATAATCTTTGTAACTTTCATGCTTTATTTTGTGGGTAGAATGGAAATTTGCTTCTGTTATTTTGAACCAATTTGCCTTTCGCGCGCACATTTCGCAGTGTCGGTACTATTATTTTTACACTATTGAGCACGACGTTGACATTTGTATTTGTGTATGTATGTGTGCGATTAAACTTTTTAGTGTTTTCGTGATCTTTTCCGGACATCGAAACATGTTAATATTTACTCTCAATTTGTTTGTTGTGTAAATCAACTCGGTAAAAAAACGACACGCGGACAGTATTGCCTAATTACGTTCACTTCAAATTGAAATTGCAATTGAAATTGAATTGTAATGTGGCTGACAATCGGGGATTACCCCATAGCTCTTACAAACGTGACTTTTTAAAAACTCTTTAGACATTGTATTGGCCTAGTATTGATAATAATATAAACCCTGATCCCGTGCTGGAAAATTAACCGTAAACTACATCGAATTCTCTTTTATACGGAAAATTACCCTTAAAACCAGGAAACTCCATACAGAGTGTAACTACACTGCACCTGTTATGGCAAGTGGACACCTGGACCTTGCTTTAGATAAAATGTTTACTATTCGATTTCAACAGTTTTTCTATTTTTCTGGCCTAGTGAATGCGTAGTTAAAGATTAAAAAATAAATTACATGAATTGTTAATCGGTAACTGAAACCTTAGGTAATAATGAAGCAGACATTTCACGTGAAATTTATATGGATCACTGGACGCGGTGATTATCGTTCTTCTTGAGCAGGGTGCCAAATATTTTACATTGTCTTAATGAATGGTTATATTTATATTGAAAGATAAGATGTTTAATCGATTTTCATCGTTTTCATCCTTGAGAGATTAAGGAGGAAAGTCAGGAAGGATTTTTTATATCACATAAGTCAGTTCTGTAATCTTAATAGGTCTGAAAATTAATTTGGGTATAAGTAAATCATTAAATCTGCTAAATTTACATAAGTGTGCGATGTATTAGTATATATTTAAAGTTGCTTGAATCATAAAAAATGGAGATAAAAAAAACATTGTTTACAAATACAGTTCAGCAGCTAAGCGCTGTCTTTTGTCATACATGGATCCCAGTATTTATAATATCTGTACTTGCAGAAACACTGGAAAAAATACCTTCCTGAAACACTTAAAAGGGTTTAGTCCAAATAATCGGAATATGACGTTTTAAATTTACAATCCTTCTGTTACGTAGTAATTTTGATCGTATCTTTGTTGCATTAATATAAAAACAACTTTAGAAATTAAGATTTATTGTAGTATTACAGATGCTAAATTTTACGTTAAAAGTTGACATTCAGCAGATATGATTTTTGTCAATGAAATTCCTATAAATTTATGCCGCAATCAGTAAAGAAAATAACACGTATTATATATAATACAACATATTATATTGCAATCGAATTTTTTTGAACATATATACACATATGAACATTTTTCAGTATACGCCGTACTCCAATTTTAGGGTATACGTTTTGCATTAACATTTATATCAGTAAAATTACAAGAAGCGTCCCTATGTATATGAATACTCTAGTGAAGCTTTTTATCTTCAAGAAAAAATTTAAATCATTTTTTGAAATCCTGGTAACAGCCTAAACAAATGTTGACAACTAGTCAAATTTAGTTGAAAAAGAAACCTGTTTTGAGCTTTTTCTGCATAAAAAGTGATGTGTGCTAACTGACGTGCTTCTTCTGCATTGGTCTTCAACTTCTTACCCGCCGTTAAACATCCGGTATTTTTGCACCACTGTCACTTGTCCATACTTAAGGACGTCACTTAGGCCTACAGTTATATGGCTAATCATTTAGAAGTGTAATACTACATATTACGTATATTCCAAAAAGTTTAGCTCCCTCGAAATCACTTTATTTAAACCTCTATAGACTCTTCAATCCCAGTTTCTGAATAATTCCAGCAACAAAACCAACCATAGTTTAACAAGGGTGAAATACGCCAAATGCCCTTTATATCTCCTCAGCAATGTCCTCAGCATAAATACGTACGTACAGTATAGCTGATTAATCTGTTAGGTTTCCCAAAATTTTCTCCATAGATATTATTTCCACTACTTCGGAATAGTGCTGGCATGTCTTACATTCACGGAGAATCTGCAATCAAGTACATTATTCGAAACATGTGAGAAAAAAAACATATTGCTCGATATTTTATTCGCTTCGATATAATTCCTATCATTTATTTTAAGCTTAGTGCACTATACTGTCCTGTGATATATTGTCAGTCAGCGGAATTGGAGGCCTACGTTCAAAAACCTACACTAATAATTGAAAGTGGATGTTATTATACTGCCTGCACACAACAATGAATTCAGATTTAATAATATTTTTAAATATTGCTGCATTTTATTCGGATTCAGGTATATAATATGCTATTTCACCAAAGTCCCCAAGTCGAGTTAACGTATTGACATCGTTTTGTACTTATACTATCTTCGTAGTATATTAGGAAACTTTTAGTAAGTTGTATTGTGATAATCACATTTTCTCATGAGATGAAAAATGTCTTGAAAGTGAAAGGCAGTGAACAGTTCATTAACCTGACAGATGTTACAGACTGCCCTATATGGCACATATAATATTAAAATTAGGCTGTATAAAATAACCTTTCGAGTAAGTTTCCATGTTTTCCTAGTTCCAGGCACAAATCGGTTAAAGCTTCTAATTTTGTCAGATGTTACAAATGCGGCTCGGCGACAGCTAAACAGTAAGTCTGATGTCAGCGTGCCTTTTCTTATACATTTAGCCGCTTCTTTTCCGCGTTAAGCCTAAAGTCACAGACGCCATTTTTAAACACTCGAATAACAGTGAGACGTGCCAGAAATGCACAAACAAGTCCCGCTGTACTATTGAAAGAGAAGTAAATTTGTACATTGACCCTGGGAGCAGGTCAGGGACGACCTCATAGCGGACCGCTCAGTCATGACGGCTCTCAGATCGTAGCGACCCCTCCCACACCGGCTCTGTTTCCTTGTATTTCCTGTGCGCTTTTTATTCCGGTATTATGTATTCAGCTATTTGACAATAACTTGTTTAAGCAAAATCTTTTTGGCTTCCCAAAACCAAGCGCAGAGTTTTTCAGATACACGCCATATTATTATATGTTTCGCTTACATTTACTATATTTGTTTAAATACGCACTAAATATTTGCATACAATTGTTTTTTTTTTTTTTTCGAACAATAGTTCCGCGGCGCTCACCAGCAGCTTATATAAAAGTGTTAAAATTGTTATCGCATAAGTAATCTGTTTATTATAAGAATAACTTAGTTTTCACTTAAGAGATATACATTTACTGCACATGGTGTTTCCGAACTAAGAGTAATATAGAAATGCTATTCAAAAAACAAGGGACTTTTTGTCTGATCAGTTGTATCATCCATCAACTTCACTCTGCACTTTTACCCTATAGACAAAGACAATTTATCAAGCACACCACACATAAGAAAGATAAATGTTCAGTCAACATGCATTTGCCCTGGTTTTGTCAACAGCATCTGAAATGCTATTTACATCATTCTGCAATATTTCATCCTGTTTTTAACTCAGAGTATGATGCATTATTAATGCCAGTAGTTAAGATACTCACACACCAATTTCCAGTATTACATTGTGAAAAAAAAAACTTCTGTCTAAAACTGGAACAACTGACAGCCATGATTCAGTACCTGGTATGAATAACTGTAATTGTATCAAAGAATAACCAAATTAGCTTCAAATAATTGCCAAATGGCTTCGTTTTTAATGAAATGTATTCTTTTTAAAATATCAATTTCAAACCGACTGGAATATCTCTTTTTAAAGCCAAAGTCTAGTATGTACTGTGAGTCAGTTGTGAGTTGTTGTTAGGAGCCTTAAGCTAGCAGCAGGGTTGTGTTCAAATACTGCCCCCAGTCGGGCTGCAGTAGGGACATAGATACCCTGGTAGATTCAGGGGGGCAAGCACTTTATAGGGGCCCTTGGGTGTGGAAAATTGGGCAAAGGGGCAAGGTGGACATTTTGTCAGTAGGCCCCGAATTTCTCCCTCTGCTCCAGGTGGCTGGTCTCCCCTCCCACTGGCACCTGGCAAAATGAGTGCCCCTGACCAGTCCATAGGGGGTGCTCACGAGCAGCAAACCTGTACTTACCACCTGGGCCAGTAGGGTACACAAGTCAATGTCAAGTACACTGAGGATAATCACACATACAGCCATGAAAAAAATAAGGGATCACTCTATTTTTTTTTTTTAAACAAATCTGTATTTAAAATCCTGGTTTAATCGTGCTTCTGCTGGCTGAGGGCTACGCTGAGCAGCAGGCTGCTTCCAGGTTCAAAATTTCTAAGACAGCAGTGCTCAAGAACACGGTGAAGCAGAAGACTTTGGGATCAACCGAAAAGCAGCCAGGTAGAGGGTAGAAGAGACTTTCTAATGCCGGAGATGACCGTCAGCTTATCCGGCAGTGCCGCATAAATCGAAGGATGACCTCAAGTGACCTTCAAACAGAACGGGAGACATTAAATGGTGTGAAGTGCACTGCAAGTACAGTTCATATCAGGCTCCTAGAAGTATGAATGAAGACCCATAAAGCAAAGAAGAGGCTCTTTATTAATGAGAATTAGGGAAGAATCAGGCTGCGAAATGACTGAATCAAAAAGTTGTGCCGTGGTCTCTTAATTGTTCATTCATGTTATCTGTCCTTTTTTTTCATAGACCAGCTGTTTTAAACAATGAGTCGGGATGGTGACGCCTTTCCTGGATTCAGACTGACATCTGTACACTGAATCGTCATGCTGGAACACCAGACTGCAGAAAATATCAGAAATCTGCTGGATATCCACAAACCTACAGCTGTTCCAACACTATGAGAAATTAATTTATTATGATCTGTCTGTGCTTCTCACCTTCTCTTTTCTTTTCTTATTACTTCTTGTTTTTTACTGTTACTGTTTTTAAATTAGGTGAAAAAATACATTTGTTGCATTTTTAGATGCTAAATTTGTAGCATTATTCTTCTTTTACAGATTTTTTTTATGCAGTCCCTAGGGGGACTGGCCCCCCTCTCAGAGGAATTCACTCCGTCTCAAAGCAGAATGCCATTAGAGGTTGTTTTTGGGGGAGCAACAAAGTGCCCATTCATTCCCCCATCTCCACGGGGATCTGGGCTCCGGGAACATGTGACCCGAAAGGCCGACCTGAGAAGAGCTATGAAAACGAACCTGGCTCAGTGTGTGGCGTGAGGCACGCAGCGGCGTGGCTAAACAACGCGCAAGGGTTCAAATCAAGGAGGAAGCTTCGAATAAACTCCCGGGTCCGCTGGGGAAGCTTATGCATTGTTTTCACACCATTTAATCTGCAGTGCAACTTTAGAAAATGTTAAAAAGAGAGTAAGAACGAGAGAGAGAGAGAGAGAGAGAGAGAGAGAGAAAAAGAATAACGATAGGCTAGACAATACTGAATCGGAGC
The DNA here is from genome assembly GCA_015164015.2 of Brevimyrus niger. Taxonomy (NCBI): domain Eukaryota; kingdom Metazoa; phylum Chordata; class Actinopteri; order Osteoglossiformes; family Mormyridae; genus Brevimyrus; species Brevimyrus niger. The sequence continues at coordinate 9,323,797 of JAABNY020000095.1, read as the reverse complement.
ACAGTGTGTGCTCAAAAGTGTAGATATGTAATAAAATTATATATTGTATAATATGGACATTTTGACATATACTATTTATCTATGATAACCGAGTTTATAACATTCTATTAAACTATTTTTATTCCTAAAAGAAGATATAGAATCTGAGATATACTATGTCACTGTATAGCTATAACAATGTTCTTTGACCATTTTATTTTCTTTGACATTACTATTAGTAGAAACTAATTGAAATCTTACACTACAGACATCACGGTATATATGAACGATGCAATGAATAAATGTCACTACCTACTGTATAAGGATGATCAGCAAGTCAAATCGGTAAACTGAGAGAAGCCTTTTCACCTCTGCCACCTAAGTGACCCATGAAGGTGAGGGGTCACTTACACTCACGTTACATCACATTTCAGTTTGACAGGACTGTTAAAGCATCAGGATAATGCCTGAGCTACTTTGTAGCATCTCATGTGTCAAACCTGCAGAGGCCCATCAGGTTTATTTGTGGCCAGAATTCTGTGGGAATTACTCTGTTTATTATGGATATCAATTTGGCTCATCGCCAAAACAAAGCATTTGACTTAAAAGCAAATAGGTCTTCTAGCACTTTATCCAGCCCCAGTGGCCTAATGGATAAGGCACTGGCCTCCTAAGCCAGGGATTGTGGGTTCGAGTCCCATCTGGGGTGAGCAGTTTTAGTGGGCAATGGTGAAATAAGTGCACTCGTAATTAAAAGAGTTCAAATCCCCAACCAACAAGGTACTATCCCCGTGCGCTGAATTAGCTGCCCACTTCTATGTCACATATTGGTTAAATGCAGAGAACACATTCTGTTGTTGTGTGCTGTGGTATGTCAACAATGACAAATAATCACAAAAAAAGATTTATGGTACATGATTAGCATCTATACTTTTACGATGTATTACATGAGCAACAACTGCTCTTTGAAAATTAAGTTCTTTTACGACCAGTCACTGTTATGTCTCTCATTTTAATGTATACAATATCATTATAGTGGGAGTCTACTCACACAAAAATATACAATACTTAAAACAACTTTGAAACGTAATTGTTTTTAAAGTTTTGCAGTCAAACTATGTTGTTGGTGCATGTATTTAACGGAAAAAAACCGCATCTCTGTAATTTGCAAACTATTGCAGTGCATGATGGGTACAATGTTTGGAGGCTACTTAAATTTCGTCATATACAATTGCTGCAACTGGCATAGGCAGGACCTAGGTGTGAATTTGGAAACGGGGAGCAGGGTCCATTTTTTCCCCAGAAGCCAGTAATTCCGCCACTGCCTCAAATGCTACTTTATTCTTCAAATACTTTATAATTCTCTGCAAAATACGCAATAATATGTATCCCTACTTTCTCAAACGTCTCCACTGAACTCTCCACCTAAAAATTAACCGATTTCTCAGTTCTTTCAACCTGCTATGTTTTGTTACAAAAACATTGCCTTGCTGTTGAAAGATTTTGCCTTCAGCGGTTTCATACCCGTGCGGTAGGGCTGACAGCTTGTGTGACTGGGTTCTTACAGCTGAAATACAATACGATATAAAAAATGTTGTGGTTACAGTTAGTCAATATAATTAATGGCTTAGATAAAAATGTACGACATATGCATTCAGTAATGGCACAGCGTTCATGTCATGGAGCTTGTAGGTAGTGTTTATACATGTAACATTGCGAAAGATGTGCGCAAACATTTGTGAAAAGAAAAAAAAAATGAAGACCCAGCATCTGTAGTCAGCCTGGATGTAAAATGTCAAAGAGCGAAAACGTAGTACTAGTAACTGACGCTAGAGAGCAGTATCTTTTGCATTGAGCCCTTCCAAGTCCTGGGCGCTGTATCACTGTATTTCTTGCTGAGCGAGAGCACGCTTTTGCGTGCAGGTATGGCAATTTGTTTTCAGTATGAAAACTGGCTCGGCATAAATTGCTGATAGTAATTGCTGTGACATTGTTTATTTCGGATCTGTTTGGATCTGCAAAGCTGAAATTTACATGCAGACTCTCACTTTGTTAAACCAGTTTCAAGGCTTCTTCCAAAAACACGCATAATTTTAAGATCAGCAGTATACTGGTGTAACGAGGTCGGGAATCTCGTGCTTTTTCATTCCGTTCATTCAGTTTGTATTCGTTTAATGCCGAGGTGTATTTTCTCACATCTATCAAGAATACCTCCATATCCAGATGCTTATTTCCCTTTATACTAACGTTAAGGGTGTCGTTTGGTTTCGTTCCTCCCCTACATTTTTATTATATGCATCTCAATTCTTGTCCCCAAACAAAGCCCCATCGCTTATCTCTGTGTCACGTGATACTTATAAGACTGCGTTAAGCATGACAGGGTGGCAGCATGACACACACTCAGGCTATTTATGACATCTCGTTTCAGGTCTCCAGTGCTTTTGGTTTGAAGCATGACGGCGTGGAGCGAGAAGCAGCGCGTCACAGCTTCCGCTTCCGTCTATTGGTGTTTTGAGATGACGACACGTTATGGTTTTATGTTAACAGTATTTGTCAGTATGTCAATTCAGTGAGTGATGTCTTAAAATGAAATTGTCGTTGAGTAGTGGTTATCGATTTCATATGCTTTATTTTGTAAGCACGCAGTGCAGTTTATTAACCGTGTCTAGCTTAACGTTGGCATTGTACGGGAAGTCAATGTGCGTAACGTCTGAGTAGCTGAAGCTGCTTCTGTTAACACGATGCTGAGGAGCTCCTTTTCTGTTTTAAGGGTGACTTTTGGACCAGTTTGGGACTGTCTTATAAGTGGGCTGTTCTTCGATCGTGTGCCACCCTGTCTTATGAGATAATGTGCACTTTTCATTCAGTTGGCTAGATACCGAGTCATGCAGCAAGACGGCGCCTGTTCTGCTTCCTACGCAGGACATTAAAACACGGTGAAAGGGCAAAACAGTTTTCATAAGCTTTAATTATTAATTCGCGAATTACTACGTTGCCATCTGTCTGCTGGAGACGGTATTCGGGTTAATGGAGGTGGAGGAAAACAACGAACAACTCGACGAAGGCAAATGGCAACTCCTGGTATGGACGTTCCTGGCAGTGGTAGCGCCGGTGATCATTACTCTGTGGTGCAGTATACAGCGTTCCAAACGCAAGACGCTCATACGGGAAATATTCCGGAAAAGCAAACACGGCTGGCACTACACCGACCTCTTCAGCAAACCGACGTATTGCTGCGTGTGCTCACAGCATATCCTGCAGGGCGCTTTTTGTGACTGCTGCGGGCTCTGCGCAGACGAGCAGTGCCTGCGCGCGGCCGACCGCAACCTGCAGTGCAAGGAGATCGCAGCCCCGCCGCGCGCGGACGGTGCGCTGGCGCACCACTGGGTCCGAGGCAACGTGCCGCTCTGCAGTTACTGCGCGGTGTGCAAGCAACAGTGCGGAACGCAGCCTAGCCTGTGCGATCTAAGGTAAACCCGGCTGCTGCTCAGGAGTCTTAGGAATCGTATGCAGATACCGGTTCGTTGTCGATTCGTTCTGAATAATAGGCGATCGGTAAGAATTATGGTATGTAATCATGTAATTAAAATTGTACATATTCATTTCATAGTGATGTCAATTTTAAAACTGGACGCCTAGCGAATTTCATTTGAGAATCCAGGCCCCCTATTTCCTCTGGCTGTTTAATTACCGATGTAATTTTCTTTACCCATTCATCCATTTTCTATACCTGGTTATTACGTTATGAAGCTTCCCATCAAAATATGTTCATGGATATTGGTGTCAGGCTTTTTTTTCTGTTTACCATTTATGATTTTTTTTTAACCAGATATATTAGAATTTAAACGTGTGCTGAGGGAAAGTAGATTTATGTATAGTTTTCTATTCAGTAACCAGCTAGACAGGTTAGTGGCAATGAAAACCTATATCCTGGGATGTCTTGGGTGCACACCTGGGTACATTGTCACCAATTGCAATCCTGTACTGGTTTGTGGTTATGAACGTTGGATATTATTCTTGTTATTGATATTATCCACCCATTTCACTATAGGACAGGGTTGCCCAACCTGGCTCATGGAGGTCAACCACCCCGCAGAGCTTAGCTGCAGCCCTAATTTAACACACCTGATACAGAGAATCAGGCCCTTCTGTAGCATCTCTGTATGCAGTTTGTTGAAGCTAAGTTGGCTCTAATACTGAGATGCCACCAATGAGCCTGATTATCTGCATCAAGTGTGTTAAATTAGGGCTGCAGCTAAGCTCTGCAGGGTGGTGGATCTCCAGGAGCAGGAATCAGCAGCCCTAATGTAGGACACATGGCTGAGGTAACACCCTGGAAGGGATGCCAGTCCATTGAAAGGCATATACGGTTTGTGCGCATAATCACCAGCAAGACTGAAGTCCTTGTGGCAGTGATTAGAATGGAAACGGGATTCAAGTTCAAAGATCCGTGGATTTTTATTTGCCGCATGAAAGGTATACAGTGAAACTATGACCTGCAGTGAAATGAAAGGTGGTTGATTCTACCATAATGAAAAAAAAAACAAAACAAAATAAGACAGAAAAAACACCATAATATATATGTTGTAAATAAGCAACAGAAAGTTATACTGGAAAAACTATAGATGTGCAATATGGCCCAAATAAAGTATGTAAGGAGCAAGTATCACATTATAACTGTTGTACAGGTATTTAGTAATCCTATGGCGGAATCTTGTTTTGAGAAACTGCACAAGCATTTTCAGGATCTAAACCTGAAGTCATTTTATTCTGCTACTAGCTGATATGTGTGCAGCTCTGTTGTCTCGTGGTGGGACCTCGGCTCACATTTCGGGGGCTGTACAGTACAGGTCAGGACAGGGCCACCGGAGCCGCAGTCTCCTGGCGTCGTCACTGGCTGCCGACTGTCTTCGCAGGTGCATTTGGTGTCAAACCACGGTGCACGACGACTGTAAGGCCGGCCTGGAGGACGAGGACCGCTGTGACCTGGGCGAGTTCCGCAGCCTCATCATCCCGCCGCATTACCTGCACCACGTCAACAAGCTGCGTCGCCGGCACCCTGACGAGTACGTCAAGGTAGGGGGCGCTCTGTTGCACTAGCGGTCCCGCACTTTTCCGCTCGTGGGATCAGTCATCGGAAACCCGGTGGCAAACTGCTTTTAAATGGCTATGAGTCAACAGGAAGTCCCATGAAATGTAATGATGCGCTCCGAGGAACTGTTCCATTCTTCACCACTGAAAGGCACTTGTGTACGAGTGATTGGCGCCTGCACTCGTATATCTTTAAAGTCAAAGCTCATTTGCTTTTTATCAGCATATCATAGAGAGTTCTAGAAGGAGCAGCGGATTTTGCAGATCTTCCCGCCTGTTGCGCCGCTCGGCCTTTCAGTGTTTTGCGCGTGTTTCTGACTGCAGTTGGCAGCCCTCTGTGGAAGCGGATGGACGCCGACGCTGGTCCTCGCCAACACGCGCAGCGGCAACAACATGGCCGAGGCTCTGCTGGGGGAGTTTCGCATCCTGCTGAACCCCGTCCAGGTCAGCGCGTCCTCCTGCCATCCCGATGGGCAGCATTTACAGCCTCATCACCAGTGAACTTCCTGTTCGGTTTCCTTGGCGCTTTTACCGAAGTCGACTTTGAAGCAGCTCTGCATTTTTACTGCACTGTTCCACTGAACTGCTTTAGTTAAGGGTTCAGGGTTTTTTTTTCATGGTACTTAAACCAGTTTGCTTGTGGACTAGCTTGTGGTGCGTAACATAAAAATATACTTAAATATATAAAAAAAAAATCACGCGATAATTTGCTTGTGTCCATGCGGCTACTGGAAATTGTCTCCGCTTCCATCCCTGCATAGGTGTTTGATCTGACCAAGCTGCCTCCAGCCAGGGCTCTGCAGCTGTGCACCCTGCTGCCCCCCGGGAGCGTGCGCGTGCTGGTGTGTGGGGGGGACGGCACCGTGGGCTGGGTGCTGGACGCCATCGACACCATGAAGCTCAAGGTGAGCGTCGGCCCTTGAGTCCCTATTTCCGGGGGGTTCCACCCACTGCTTTACCTCTGTTGCCATGTAAACATCTGGTCACATGGTCAGAGCTTTTATATACGATCACTGGGCTTGTTTAATGCACCTGTTTGTCAGATGCAAAATTGCCAGTTTTGTAGGTTGTGCGTGTTCCCGGAGTCTGTTCTCCTAGACAGGCCGTGCATAGCAGAATGTGCTCAGATCTGTTGGTCCCAGTTACGTCACTGGGATTGCTTTCCCCGAGCCCGAGATTTACTGTAACTGTAAGTCTTCGCTAATCAAACAAACCAGCACAAAGACAGTGTCTGGCACCTGGTGCTGTTTCCGGACGGTCAGGCTGTTTGTGAGGATGTTTGCAAACTAGTGAACAGTTTCAGCATTCGCACAGTGCCAACATTCACACAGTTTCAGCACTTACACAGTGCAAGCATTTACATGTCTATGCGTAAATTTCTTGCTAAGCGTTATCCCACTTAGTGACTCAGCTTTTTTGTCACTAGAAGGTGCAACACATACAGCAGGTGGCGCTGTTCCATAACTCAGTTTAACAGCTTGCTGTGAGTGTGTGTGTGTGTATTACGCTGTAGGGATCAAATGTCCCCACAATGTGATAAAACCTGTTATTTTGACATTGTGGGGACCCTTTTTCCAGTCCTCACAAGGGGAAAACTCAATTTTATAAAAATCTGACTGCAATCAAAAAACTAAAAATGCCAGATGTCTTGTATTTTGTTTGGTTAATTTCAGTTAAGGTTAGGGCTGGGTTGGGGTTGGGGTTGTGGTTGTCATAGTCGTGATTAGGATTATACCCAAAGATACCTAATCAATAGCAGTGCACAATATCACTTGTGATATTTACAAAACAAAAGAATGAGATGAAATTTCCCAAAGTAAACTATAGCTAAATAAAACTTATCTACCAATAGAGTGTGTGAAATTAGTTGGTGGTGTTGCTGTGAGTGTGTCAATAGACACACAGGAGTGCAGACAAATGCAATAGGATTATTGCACATGCATGCAATATATCATGCAGCCCCACCAATCTGTGTCTGTGTTTGCGTGTTATCACTGGTAAATACTGAAACACTAAGTACAAGAATTGCACTACAGCAAGCAATTTATTTTTTTTTGTTTTGAAAAAATTTCCTTGTTTTATCACGAGTACGTGAGTAGTTAATGATTATATTTTTGCATGCGATTAGGCTGCACCTAACGAGTCAGGTTGTTCAGTGTGCATATCCCTTTGTCTCTCTCTAGGGCCAAGAGCAGTTTATCCCGTGGGTGACTGTCTTGCCCCTCGGCACAGGGAATGACCTGTCCAACTCGCTGGGCTGGGGGGCGGGTTATGCTGGAGAGATACCCGTCGAGCAGGTGTTGAGGAACATCATGGAAGCTGAGGTGGTCAACATGGACAGGTAACCCCCCATTCCCAAGCAATTTCCTATCTCACTTTCTTTAAATTAACATATTATTTTGCATACCAGCTTCCCTTATCTGATCCAATTTACTTGTTTTCATGAAGTATTATACTGGGGCCAGATATTTCAATAAAAAACAAATGTAAATTGCCATAGCAGTTCTCTTCCGGGCAGAGATGGAAATTTCAGGTCCAATAAGTACAAACCCAAACCATAATTTAGTTTTTAGAGCATTAAGAGTCTCAGTCACACAGTATTCTGTGGGTTGATTGAAATAAAATCACAGTTTGGGTTTTTACTTTCTGGACCTAAAATTTCCACCTCTGCTTCCTGGAATACATTTAGATGTTTGCCATATATTGCCTGGATTATTTTTTTTACTTGATCATGCTTTGGTCTTCTTTGGTTGTTTTACATCTGAACAGTTTCTTATTTGTTAGTTATTGGTTAATGACTGGCTAATAATTCATAGGTGGAAAGTCCAGGTCGCTTCAAAAGGATACTATTTTCGGAAACCAAAAGTGAGTATGTGTGGCTGAAATCTACCTTCTGCAGTCTCTGATATCTTTTTAATCCAGTGATTTGAACCCAAAGTTCTGTGCTTGTTTGCTTTTTGAGATGTTCTTATTGATACCAGTGCCGCAATTTTCCTGCCAGGTTTTGTCCATGAACAACTATTTCTCTGTGGGGCCAGACGCTCTGATGGCCCTGAACTTTCACGCCCATCGTGAGAAGACGCCTTCATTTTTTTCCAGTCGCATCATCAACAAGGTGCGGCTGGGGGCTTGGCCATTTCACATCACACACGAGAGACCCTACCATGCCGTAAATCTGCAGGCGCTCTGGATACATGTTTAATTGTCAATCGGCTGATTATCTGTTCCTCCTACCCCCTTTTAGTGATCTTTGATTATTTTACTCACCCAGGCAGTTTACTTTCTGTACGGGACCAAGGACTGCTTGGTGCAGGAGTGCAAAGATCTGGATAAAAAGATTGAGGTTTGTGTCTGAACTGCGTCTCCTTTTTCCAGTGAGGTTGTTAGGTTTCTTTCTTTCTTTCTTCTATTTTGGAGTTGGTGCCTCACTCCCCCCCCCACTCCAGGTAAAGTATTACACATACCCTGCTTTGTCTGCACAATTGAAATCGTATGATGTCATGCTCCCCCTCCTACCTTCGCCAGTTTTGTCGCAGCCAGCCTCCATGTCACCCCTGGCCACCGTCGGCTATTAATGGCTGACTCGGGGCTGGAGGTAGAGTGCTAAGTAGAGTGTGTCTCTCACGTTTGGAGAACTGCCGGGCTGCAGGTCACCGCCACGTCCCCGACAGGGAACAGCTGGCTGCCTTCGGAGGACAAGCGTGACGAACAGTGTCTGTTATGTTGAGGGTTTCCAGCTGGACCTAGACAGCTGGTAACATAGACTGGACTGTGACTGCAGCCCTGCCTGTCATACCCATCCTGGTCTGGCTGTGGCTTTGATGTCCGGGCGTCTCTGAGATGTTCAGGCCGTAACATCTGCCCTGTATGTGCTCATAGCTGGAGCTGGACGGGGAGAGGGTGAACCTGCCCCGCCTGGAGGGGATAATCGTCTGTAACATCGGCTACTGGGGGGGCGGCTGCCGTCTCTGGGAAGGAATGGGGGATGAGCCGTGTCCGCCAACACGGTGAGTAAGAAGCAAGCCCACTGCGCTTTCACGTTTCGCTTAAATAAGCTTTGTTGTGCACTGGAAGAATTGGATCTCAACAGGATAACAGTAAACAAACATTAAACGACAGGCAGCAGGAGAGTTTCTTTAAATGAATGCTAGGTTTGTTTTTTTTTTCGCTTTGCAGCCATGCCTAACATTTCCCTCAGAGTGGCTGAACTCCACTACAAGTGGTTAGGGTTATATACATTTTTGTGACGCATTTTACTCTCTTTGGTCAAAAATGATCTCAACCAAATTCTCTGTCTCTCCCGCAGTTTGGATGACGGCCTGCTGGAGGTGGTTGGGGTGTTCGGGTCCTTCCACTGTGCCCAGATCCAGGTCAAACTAGCCAACCCGGTGCGCCTGGGCCAGGCTCATACAGTGAGGGTGAGTCTATTCACCATGCCTCTATGGGATCTACATTTGCGGCCCGTCCTTTAAAGGAGCCTCTAGAACAGCTCTTCCCAACCCAGTCCTTGGGGAATCCCCAGACGGTTGACATTTTTACTCCCTCTCATCTCCCTTTTACTCCTGACTCGCGGTAAAATGTGGACTGTCCACGGGACCCTGAGGACTGGATTGGAAAACACTGCTCTAGAAGTTTGGTAGCACTTCAGAGCAGAAGTGGAAATTTTAGGTCCAGAAAGTACAAATCCAGACCGTGATTTAGCTTCAACCAACCAGTTGCGCATAAAGAGTCACAGTTACAGAGTACTCCACTGGTTGGCTGAAGCTAAATCACGGTCTGGATTTGTACTTTCTGTATCTGAAATTTCCACCTCTGCTTCAGAGTTTCACAGGACAGTCTCTGTTGTCGGACCACAAAGGATAAAGGCCCGTTCCTGTGTCCCCCAGTTGGTTCTGAAGAGCTCCCGGATGCCCATGCAAGTGGATGGGGAGCCCTGGGCCCAGGGCCCGTGTACAATCACCATCACACACAAGACTCGGGCGCCCATGCTTTACCACAGCCTGGAGCATACTGATGATGAGGAGGACGACGACTCCAGCTGCTCTGACACGGACGCCCTCAAAACCGTTGCCAAAGCAGCTAGTCAACCATATGTAGCGTAGACAGCTGTCCCCCCTCCAGTCATCTGTTGGTCCAGTCCGGCCCTTCAGTAGCCCCTCCGATGCCTGCACACTCCCAAGGATGTTCTGTTACAGTGATTCAGGTGGTGCTCTTAATTCAGGAGGATGGATGGTTGGGTGGGTAGGGGGTCTGATCGATCATAGCCTGTGCTGTACTCAGATGTCTTGGTATGATTTTTGCACTGATTCCATTCTCCACTGTTGCCATGAGGACGTCGTCTTGCCTGACCACGACTGACTGCAAAGGGAGTGGCTACCTTTGCATAACCCAGGCTTAGCACTGACTAATAAGGCAAATAAGAGTCATTTTCAGGGCACTGTGTTTACCTTTTGCAAGGTAGAGGTGTTGCCAACACACTGGAGAGTTTAATTGCCATGCTGTGAGTCTCAGCCTTGCACGTCTCAGTACGTTGCACGCTGCGTGATTCGGGCTCGGCTATCTGGGTGGTTGAGATGACACTAGGGCATCCCAAAGTTATGATGGCCGCAGACCTGCAAAACTGGCAGCGACTCCAGCAGTATCATTTTCCAAGCAGGAGTACACAATGTATGGAAATACAGGACCAGTCTTGTATTTTTTCGTGGATCTATATAGGACACGGCATTTTGTTCTATAGTGTGGGGTAATCCCGTAATATACAATATACTGTATACATACAATATAATGACTGGCAACTGTTCACCCAGCATGTCGTGGCAGGGTTCAGTACGGGTCACAGACCAGTACCGGCCCGTGGACTGGGAGTGGGGAACCTCTGCACCTCTTCCCAGACAGCTTACAAAGCAGCTCACCACAGTGAGAGCACTGAAATCTCCAGTACTACTGTTTAGTGTTACGCTTGTTCATTTCTGTTGCACTGCTCCATATAATATTCTTACTTGGTATCAGATAACTCTGGTTCTCCTTGGTAGTGGAGAAAAGGTAGTTTACACGAAAAATGTCATTGCCACCAAAGAGGTAGTTTATTTATGAAATATCTATATATATATATAATTGTTTGTGTTCACGGTATGGAATGTCTTATTTTCTGATTATATACTGATTCATTAATGTGGAGAAATCTTGCCACTCCAGCTTATTATAGGTATGAAGTAACAGTGCTGCCTACTGAGCTGCCCAGGACATATAAAGAAACTATCCCATACATTAAGGGTCTGATCTGAGCAGTGGTGCAGCTTGTATGCGGCACATACCCTGCGTTTGTGTTCTTGCACTGCACTGATGGGTAAATAGCAGAACACTACCTCTCCAAAGGATTTAAATGACCTGACAGGTGAATTAATACATTTACTCCCTTATTGTTATGGATAGAATTTAAGTAATTTACCTGGGCTAACGTGCTGGGGGCACCAAGATGATATTTTATGCAATGGTATTGATGATCTCGTAATGTCTAAGACAACCGATTATGATAATGCTTTCTGCGTGGCTTCATAACATCTCAAGAAGCTCTGTATCATTTACGAATGTTTGCAAACCAAGTGTGAAGATTGCAAGGCTCTTGATGGCTCATGTTTGAGCTCCGCCCGTTTACAATTGGCGCCAGGACCTGGCGCACAGTATATGAAAGTCTTCTGTATGACTGCGTATAAAATGTCCGTGTTGTCTGTCCTCTCACAGACGTATGACATGAAAACACTTCTGAAGAAAGCAATGAGGCCTTTTGGATCTTGGTTAGTTATGTTTACAAGTTGCTGATAACGTTGTAACAACCACCTATCTTGGACAGGGTGGCAGTTGGCCTGGAGCCTGTCACATAGAAGCACAGAGATCTGCGCTGGGGTGCATCTGTCTGAGATGCCGTCCCATTCCAGGACACAAGGACAGTTACATGCAGTTTTATGTATTGTAGATGTAAGCAAATGCAGTATATCACTGTTTAGGAAAAATACAATTCATGCCTTGTCAGACAAGCAGGTGGACAGAAATATTCCATTTTTTGGGGGGGATATTTTGGAATATTATGTGTTTTTTGTTTGTGTTTTGGTTCGTGTTGTCGTTTTGTGAGTTTTTCCACCTCCTGAGCCCTGTAAGTTTTCTTAGCTCAGAAAACTTGTCAGATTTAAGGTCCCCCAGTTTAAATGGACTTTATCTTCATTCACTTACGTTTAGCCCAGACTACCTTAAATCTGACAAGTTATCTGGCTAAGCAAGAAAACCTGCTTTGTGTCCCAGGCCCATGCTTGTTTTTTGGTGTTTTACACTCGTGAAGTCCTCACTGTTTAATGTGGTGTTTGGAAAATACTCTTTGAGCCTTCAAGCCTTTTCTCCGCTTGCCTGCATTCACATATTGAGCCACAGAGTTTAATTTCGAAGCATTTTGCTTTAACATTGCAGTAATTGCACAGTTGTTGCGATGATGCATCCTATGGCCAGAAAGGGGTAATTTTGTAGTGAAGGTGGTGACTGAATGAAAATAACAATTAAATGACCACTGGCCTGAAAAATAATAAAGAGAACTTTCCTTCCTTGCCTTCTCTCTTTTCTCTTGTTTGCTATAAGATCATTAAGGGGATCAGATGGTAAATCTAGGGTGATAAGTTTAATGGAGGTGGGGAGAGGAGCGAAAACCAAACCATTATTAATAATCATAATTTAACAGCATCTGATAGATGTGAAACCCTCAACATTGTTTCAACTATTGAATTGAATCAACTAATCAGAAGGGTTCATCTTTATTCCTCTTTGATATGATTTGGTGTTTGAACAGAATAGATGTATTCTCTTCATCCCTGTTGTTTCATCTTTTCCATAAGACAGACAGGTGAGAACCAGGGGGAGAGTATACAGTTAGCCAGTGTCCAACACCCATGGAGCAAGTGGGGTAAAATAATTAGCCTAACCAACCCCAGGGTAGAACACAGGTTCTTCAACACCACAGTGCAATCTGTAATCACTCAAGCCACCCAGATGAAAGGGGAGAGGACTGCTTTAACTGGTAAGAACTGATTAATCTGAGTGCAGGTGAGTGGCATGAAGCGATCAATGGTAAAGCCACAAAACAAACACCAGGCCCTTCACTGATAAAAAATCTGCACTCTACAAATGTATATGCAACACAGACACAAACATGATGTGGGAAGGAATTGCCATACAAGGTACACTTTATTATCAGTGCCGTTCATTGATCCCTGACAGATTCACATTCTTCACAGGACACAGAGCATACAAATAATGATATCTATTATGAGCTAGAACATGATTTTGGTTTCATTCTGTCTATCAACTTACAATTCTTTTATTCCCTCTAAAATTCCTTAGGTTACTTTTTAAATATTGTATAATAATTGCCCCCCAGTACTATGGCAATAGAAATTAACATCACCTGTTTAGTTGGCTGTGATTTCTCAAGTACGTTAGGAGGAAGGAAATCAGTGGTGGATTAAGGGCCCAGATCCCCTGTATCACAGCTGGACCAC
>JAABNY020000095.1:9281717-9292420 GCA_015164015.2 Brevimyrus niger | reverse complement strand
GGCAGGATTCGAACCTGCGCGGGGAGACCCCAATGGATTTCTAGTCCATCGCCTTAACCACTCGGCCACGACTACCCGCAAAAATAACCACATTAAAGGAACCTATCAGATTTTACCAGATTTGTGGCAAAATGAAAAAGTTAAAAGATAGAGCTATAACCCCACTGCAGTCAGCGAACAGAGCAAATAGTCGAACTGATAAAGAATGAAAAAGATTTCTGTTTTAAAAAGTGTGTCGTTGGGTCTAGATTGGGTTTATCGAACGAAAAAAGGGCTGCCCTAGCGGCCCAGTTCAAGTAACGAGTGTATCTACAAACATGCAGCACGTGCCTTGTTTGTCGACCAGCAGTACTGAATAGCATGTGGACGTATACTGGATATGGGGGATACCCTCATATAACTTTTTAAATTGCTGTAACCGCTCAACTTTGTGATCCAGAAATAACGTGCCTTTGGATAAATGGAGGGATCGTTGGACTTAAAATTTAAACTTTAAAAACAGGATTTATCTACATTCAATTAGGGCTATTTAATAACTGGTTTAATGTAAATTAATGTTTTCTTCCTAATAGTTTTTTTGCTTTCTGTAAAGCCTTTCTTTTAAAATACTCAAGGAATATTTTTGCGAGTTCATTTTCTTCTTTATTCTTGTGTATAGTAAAACGGGCAAAGTACACCAACAAAGCGGAGTAGCAGAAGTTTGCTTAAATAATGAATGTAATTATTTCCGACGCATCACTACACATCCATCTCTCCAGTCCGCCTGCGTGCACTCCGCTCCGTTTATAGAATGATACTGGTGACGTTACGTACGCTCCGATTTCGAGCAGAGCGATTGGGACGCTGATGGCGCCGCTGTGTGGGTCCTGGGGTCCTTTCGGTACCGCTCTTAATGACCCCAGAAAGGGATGGACGAAAACGGTACTCCGGAGCAGCAGCGGATGCTCTTTTTAAAGAAGCTTAGGGAGGTGTTCGACGTGTGCGATGAAGACGGGGATGGCTACGTTAGGACTGAGCATATAGTAGACCTTGGTTTACAGTTCGGGCTGGGAGATGAGGTAAGGATAAACGGATAAAAGAAAAATCGGTACGATAAATCTTAATACCTCGTTATCTGCGATATACTTTATGCATTGAAGCTAATAAGCTATACTATGTAAGCACAATCATATAACTTGATTGGTTAAAATGGGATGGAAACGTGTGAACATTAAATAAATATCACTCAGTTTTGAATCTTTATGACTAAAAGTGGGTATACATTTTTTTCGCTTAAAATAAGATACTTTTTGGTAGGTCAATGAATGTAATGTTACTTTAGGGGAAACCAGTCAAATTCCGCGTTTACAGATGAAAAGATTTAAGGTTTTAGTCACGGGATCTGGCAGAAACCTCAACTTATATAATTATACTTTAGGGTAACATGATTTAAATAAATATGCTTCATACGTATAAAGCCTAAGCTTTATTAATAATTAAGCTGCATTAAAGCAATATCAATAACTCGCTTTTCAGAAAATAGTTCATCGTAAGTGATTTTTGCATATTCAGTCTATTATAAATCTTTTAGCATATACCTAACATTTTTTCATTATAGATCACTGACAATTTGCTTGCCATACTGTAAGCTGTTTTTATGGATGACGATCGTGTACTTTTACACGGTTGCTGTAGCAACAAGCCATCGCTTCTCATACTCAGTATTCTATAGTCAAGGACAGGCCCGTAAAACTCACTGGTTTAAGTGCCCCGTTCTCACCGGTACGCAGTACCAGCACCTCTGTCTTTTTCTTTTCAGACCACTGACACCTCTCAATATCTCCTGGTACTGAATAACGTTAAGGGGAGTACCAGCACTTGCTTTTCCCAAATTCAAGCGCTAGTAACATTAACGTGCTGGTGGCAGAATTTCGGAAAAAAACTACCGTCTCCTAACTTGGAAACTAGTCGTATCATGGTGGCCATTGACTATGCGTTTCTAATGGAATTATTGCTATTAACCTAGAAATCAGTACCTGTTAGGTTCATAAACTTTCAGAAGTTTAATATACAAACTCTTGGTAGCTTGGTGCATGTTCTACCTTGAGCATTTTTAGTACGCCTATCTTTAAAAGATTTTTTTGCAATTATAAGACTTTGTGTTAATTAAATTGCATTATGTTGAATCAAATCGTGTCGAATGACATTGCATCGCAATAGGGGTGAATTATACCTTATTGCGTTAGTAGTGGCATCGTGTTTCTTTAATGCATTGGATTTTTGTCAACGCATCGAGGGGAGATGTGCAGTGCATCGGCCTCACTGATGCAGATGCACATCCCTGCTAAATATTTCACGTTATTTGAAAGCCTCAGTTTTTTAATATGCTGTTACTTGTGCCAATTTAATATTCTACAAAACATATTAAAGACTGGTCGAAAGGAAACTGGTCGAAAAACATTATGCGCTGTTGGCATAGTGTTTATCAGTTAGAGTGATGGTGATTATATAATAGTCATTTTTATTTGCAAGCTGTTCACCACAATTATACTGAATTTATAGATCTTCAGAGGAGTTACATAATGGAGCACACACACATAATCCAGGTCCCAGTGGGGGAGGCTACTGTGCTAACTACTGTACCACTGTACTCAGCAAAAGTTCCCTATGAATTTGAGGACAGAGGCACACAGTATGCATGCCTAACCTTTATAATTGACTACAGGTTCGCCAGTAACTGGACCAGGGCCGAGTCAGAATGAAATTTGGCATGCTTAGTAGCTGAGTATGATGCAGCCAGTGTAGAGAGGTGTCCAATGGCAAGCAAGCAGATATATTAAGGAGGCACTCAGGCAGAGAGGTGAGAGGACTCTGCAGCCTGTGACATTCATTTAGCAGGTGGAGAACCGGCATGGGAGTCGTGGTGCTGTCCCAGCCTGATCGAGACAGGGCCGTTGGGGAACAAAGGCTTGCATTGTTTCCTCCTGGAAAAGGATATAGAGTCTGATAAATGGATGATGAGGAAATGAACAAAGAGATGGAGAGAACGGGGGATACACAGTGTTCCTTCATGTTTCAAATTCTACTTAAGCCACATTGACTCTGCATTAATTAGCACTGGTGATTGACCGTCGTTTATTTTTTTAATGAAGCAATTCAGGCTCTGAACTTGCCTTCTGTATGTATTTTTTGTTTGAGACTGTGCTCTTGTCCATTAAGGCTTTTTGTTATGACAGTTGTGTAACAATGTCTTTTCCAGGCAGAATTAATCAGACGTAGTCACGCCTTCTGATGAATTAACTTAGATGATTATGTTTTTGACAGATTATTTCTTAGAGCCCCAAAATCTGAGCAAAAATGAGTCCATGACTGGACATTTTTTTTTCTCTCATGCAAGTGTTTTGTAGGTGACAGATTTGCATTAATTCAATTAGATTTGCAAACCCTACCATCTCTGTGCATGGACACACTGAATCAGTTTGAGTTAGTTGAGTGGAGGGTGTTTGTTATTAAATCGTCCTGCACCTTTTTGTGCAAATTCTAGATGGAGCACTACTAAGGTTTGCTTGTTATGCCTGCTACCCCGGGGGCCTAATTGCTGGCTGAAGCGTCAGATGCTGATACCACAGCACAGAGTGTACTCATCTGCAGCTTCCCTGTGTGAGAAGCAAAGGGCTGACCTGATGATGTTTTGTCGGTGAGGCGAGGAAGGAATTTGTTTCACACGAGAGGCCAAAGATGTGCAGCAATCTATCCTACGTCCTGCCCATCATGTCTGCCTGACCCTCCTCTCTCCTCCCTGATGGGCCCTGATGAGTCACACCTGTTGCTTGTTGCCCCCTATCACCTACATGGTTATCTACCTACCTCATTACAGTACTTGTTTGTCTCGCCAGGACCCACTCCGGTCATTGATGTCCCTCCTCCTGCCTGCCCACGTCCTTCCCTACACTCGCCTTTTCATTTTGACCCCTCGTGGTCTCGTCTGTTTCCCTGCTTCCGTTCAGTTCAGTTAATAAAACCCCTTTTTCTCTAAATGCCCACCTTTGAGTCCTTAGTCCCATATGCTGTGACAATCTCTTTAAAGTAAAAATAGGCCTATGCATTATTTATGTACCACATACAGCATAGATTAATTAGTAATATTTTATTAATAATGTTTTTAATGCATTTGCAAATTTAAGCAAATCGTGCCATACACAACATAGACACATAATTAGATTAATCTTCACCAGAAATTATCACCAAAAAATGTTGTTGTCAGGTTCATATATGTTGAGAGTACTGAGAAACTTTGCATTGTCCTTTCAAAACAGCTCTGATACAAGATGCAGAATTTGCTATTGGCCAGGTTGACATCTAGCATTAAGCAGCTATTTTAGCATTGTGACACGTGAAACAAAGAACTTGAGGGCTTTTGCTGACCAAAACAAGGGTTGGCAGTATTGGGGCTGAAACAGCAACAGGGAAACAAACAGGACCATGAGTGGTCAAAACAGGAAGACAAGTATCAGGAAGGACACAGGCAACAAGGGAACGGACTTGAATGGCCAGACTGGAAACACACGACTGGGAAGCAATATATGCAGGACTAATAAGGGCTGACACAATGCAGGTGAGGATGATTAGCAAAATAAGATTGGGGATCACAAGAAAGACACACCTGGGAAGAATCCGAAGGGATCCAGAGGACCAGCAGTGACCCCTGCTGGTCGTACTGGGGGATGCAAAGTATGGGTCCTGACAGTTAACTAAACAGAGTTCTATAAAAAACCTGAACACTTGAGCTGTTTCTTTAGTCTTTAGGATAGTTTTAGGATTATAGGAATTGCATAGAATTTTTCAAATTATGTTAGAAGTACGCTGTCTTAATAGTTAATACTGCCACCTCACCATTATGGCAAGTCCAATGCTGTGTGTTTGCTTGCTCAGCCTTACATTTGATATGTAGTTATGGATAAATGGACTGTCAAAGCTTGGACTCAGAGCTTATAGGTTTAAACATTCATTAGCCTTCCCAAAACAAAGTATGTGACAGAGCCTGTATGTGAGCCAATCATCCATCACGCCAGGTCTTCTGCCCCCTGGCCCCTGAGACCAACATTGCAGGAAACGGAACCAAAGGGACTTGGGCTGCTGTCTGGATGAATGGCTCCAGGATGAGGTGAATCAGAAGGTACATTCAAAAGCAGAGAGCTGAAGATTCCAGGAGGCAGAGAAGCTAAATGGGGCAAGAGACAAAACCCAGCAAGACCTCAGAGATGCTTTACAGTGACGGGACCCATGTGTACAACGTGCTGAAATTCTGTTTTACTCTTTAGTTAAATTTTGAGGCTCTCCACATAACAGCACCTGATAGATCGATGCATAAATAAACTTATAATTTGGCTTTGAACAACTTCTAACATGGACTCCCCTCACTTCTGAAACCCCATTCCCATAATCCCGTGTGGCTGCATTATTTAGGGGCCAGACTTTTGAGATCGCTCTAATGTGGTCTCCCTCATGTTTACCTAGCCTAGTGTTTAGCACCAATAGTAATGAGCTCTGACGTATCCCCTACACTTCTGAAGCAGAACGGAAACCATTGGAAAGGTATTTCTGAATCAGTAGCCATGGATGGTAACTCCCACCTCACCTCTGGCAGCTATGCAAGAAGAGGCTGTCATGGCTGTGTTGTGTGTTGGATTCTTTTTGAGAAAACTGTGTTGGTATTGGAAAGATATGTGTAGCTTTTGTTTTTCACAACTGAAGTATGAGCAACATTGACGAATACACAACATCAATGAGCAAAATTAATCGCAGAAGGCTTGTGCTTGCCTACTGTCACCATTTTGGCGGCAGGAATCGAGGAATCGGGAATACGAGGTTTACTCTGGGAGGATATGTTCAGGAACATACAGAAACAGCACAACATTAATGACCAGACTCGGGATACATACTCTAACTTAAACACACACACACACGGGACTCATTAGACACAACTAGAAAAAGCTGATGACACAGGGATTCCACATGAGGTAGCGAGGGGGGACTGGCACACAGGAGGATCGGCAGGGCATGAGAATTTCATTGGAGGTTGTGATATGGTGGTCATTTCCATTATCATATAATATCATTTTGCTGCTTCGGTAATCTGAATTTTTGTTCGTTAACACTTATTAAGAGTTTAGACAATATATTTTAGGTGAAAAATAGCATTATACTCCATCCATTCCCTATGAAGGGAAGGAAAATATATTTTCGTTTTTTAGTTGCCCTCAATAATTAGGTTAATCTGGGTTAATCTGGGCATGTTTGGATGTCTGCAACCTTGATGCTTAATAGTAAAGTGGATGCTCTCAGTGGACACTGTCACTGCGAGGGTTGCCAGATTTATTTCCATCCTGCAGCTCAGTCTGTATCTTCTGCTGGCCCTTCAGTGCCCACAAGAAGCGTTAGACACCCACAGCATCTCAACACACCCGCCATCCCTCAGCTTCCCGGGAAAGTTGCTGGGAAGTCTCCCTTTTATCTCCTGAGGTCTCCACCTGAGAGCAGCCAAATTCGTTGCAGAGAAATAAATTCCCTAAGCAGGTTTAGTTGCCAGGAGGTGAGGAACCTCGCCAAGTCGACTCGTCTGCAGTTTATCGGGGATGCCCCCCAGCCACTGAAAAAAACGTCTGGTTTTTATAGCACCACTAGCTCGGTTTCTCTGCCCATGACCTTGGACGTTGGGTGGAGGGAGATGCCCGATTCATGGCTGTGGGACAGGCCTGTCTCAGCATGAAGCCTCACAATTAATGCAGAATGTGCTTTACTTCTCTGAAATAGAATATTCATGTGGGAGCTGAATCTGGGATCAGAGAAATTATAAATATTATTTGTTTGTACAGTGCACTTACTCAGCAAAGACTCTAAACCCCTGGTGCAATCTAGCCTACTTATCTTGCTTTCAGGAAAGGGACACGAAGTTATAGGGGTCGTGTGCACTCATCAATGCACTGAGAGTGATACAAGCAAAATAGAATGAAAAACTTCAATACATTACATTGTTTTATCACAAAATTCCGATTCCTTTTTCTTGCTTCCTCACCCCTACATCACGCTCACCTGAGACATCTCTAGGGCCACATTCACCACTGTAAGCCCCCGCTGCCCTTAAATTGCTAGTTTATGTGGAAGTGCAGATGCAGCTACTCTGGGGGTGCGTTGCTCCTGTTTTTAGTAGACTGGAGCGTTTGTAGCTGATTCAGGAGAGTCCCCGGTATTGTCTTCTCCTGTGATGTCACGGGGTATCTAATTCCCCTGCCTTACACAACATCATTGAATCTGTTCTTTTCGATCAAGCAGCCACTGCAGGTCTGAATCCCAGCTGTCTTACCACAGAGACGAGTACAACAATTCTTTGAGCATTCTGCCTTCTCCCGACCCATGCATCTACCGAGCAAATGAACATCGTGCTTGGTGTTCTGCGAGTGCAGAGTCGTTTATTTTAGTGACACATTAATGTCAGTGATGATGCACTTTGACTGGCCCGAGCAGCTGGTCTACTGAGTCACACAGCATTTCCCAGTGCAGTGCTGCAGACGGAGATGGTTTGACTCAGGGCCTGACATTTTACAGCAGACAGTCAGCAGACATAAACACTGAATTATTACAGTTGATGACCTCTGGCAACTGTTGGCCACGTTTGACTTTCAGATGGATAGTTTTATATGTGTAAATGGAGCATCTTGACCATCAAAGCCATTGAGTTGAAAGACATGTAAACTTCAGACACTCAGTGTTAGTTGATGAACGTGCCATGTTGAATAATACATAAAGCTTTGATCTTCATCAACATCAAGGACTGTAAGTCTGTTGTCTGATCTTATGTATAGTAAGTCTTCTCTTTCCTCAGGTAAAAAAGTTTGCAAAATACTTGGACCCCCATGCACAAGGCAGGATCAGCTTCAAAGATTTCTGTCATGGAGTTTTCACAATCAAAGGTGAGAGCCTTAGATGATGCCTTTGTGCAAAGGTAACCCTTACAGAACGCATATGGATTATACTGTCTAATTGCAGGAAGCATACGCTCTGCCAGGTTTAGAATGTAGGTGATCAGTGTTGACACACCACAGCAAAATGTGTCCTCTGCATTTAACCCATATGTGACATAACAGGGGGCAGCTAATTCAGCGCCCGGGGAGCAGTGCCTTGGGGCAGTACCTCACTCAGGGTACCTCAGTGGTGCCTTGCTGGTCAGGGATTCAAACCAGCAATCTTTCAATTACAAGTGTGATTCCTTAACCATTAAGCCACTACTGGCCAACTATTGTCTATCACCCCTGGGTAAGATGCATTTTTTTAAATACATGATTTTGATATGAGTTTGATATTTTGTGGATTTTCAGTGGTTTAAGAAACACATTCCAGTGTTTTATGTGTTATATCTGCTGAATTATATTTTTAAAACCGCCAATCATAAAGCAACCAATCAGCTGTGCAGAAAACTGTACCTTAGTGTTCAGAAGAGATGTGGGTCAGTACCTGAACCATGGTAGACACTATAAGTAGCCGTACTCTCACAAGATCTACTCACACGCTCTGTTTAATAGCTACTTAGTACTAAGGTCAATGTGTACTCTAGATTGATGTGATATATTACAGTAAAGTCTTACAGAAGTGAAGGGTGAGGGAGGACTTCCTCATTCAATGTGTCACTAAGTGGGGACATGATTATTGCTATAAATATCCAGACAGGGTCTGGAGGAGTGTACAAGTGCATGCAGTTTGTCATGCTGACACTGTGCTAAAGGCTGCAGTGAAGGGCGTAAGGGGAGCACAGAGCATTCTGCCACAATGGTAGTATGTCAGTCAGCAGTGTTACATGGGATGGTCATCATTAATCTGAACATGTGTTATAGAAAAGGCACAGTGTCAGATATATTACAATGTCTTATTAATTTAGTGAGAGAAAAATGGTGAAAGATGGGAAATGGTGGTTAAATATTTGGAGTGGTAACCCACCTGGGGGGGGGCATGGTGACAAAGTGGTTAGCACTGTTGCTTCACACTTTGGTACACCAGGGTTTGAGTATCTGCTCTGTCTCCATATGCGGAGTTACCATTCTCCTCATGGGGGTTCCTCCAGGTGCTCTGCCCCCCCCCAGTCCAAAGACATGCTGAGCTTATGTAGAGTCACTGAACTACCTAGAGGTATATATGCTGTGTGAGTGTGCTCTGCGATGAGTCACTGCACTACCCACAGGTATATATGGTGTGTGAGTTTACTCTGCACTGGTTGGTTTCCCCATCATGGGTTGTTCCCTCCACAACCCTGAATAGATCAAGCAGTTACAGGATTTAGATGGATATTTACCCAGTTAATCACAGTAACTGTTTTATCATGAGTAATTCAGATGGTATCCTGGGCTTGGCCAGACTGTACCTGTTTTACCTTCCTCTACATTAAGAGCTGCCCTTCTTTGACTTCCAAATGTTTTAATCACTACTGCTGGGTGCTTTGCTAAGGCACCTGCAAGTGAGACTGAATGTATGTAGAATATATTCTCAGTGGGCATTATGTTAGGTACACCTATGCCAGCAGCCTACCGTTACACCAGAGAGCTTTGTAACTCTGACTTAATACATGAACTACGCAGAGCCAAAAGCTCCAGGAGGGGCAGTGTGCATGATGTAGGTGTTTCTGAACATGTTATGAATGTTTAGTTATAGACATATAAACGAAGAGGACTGTAAGTCCAAATTGTGTTCATTGGGCTCCCGTTTCCTGTCCGCAACATCATTTTTTTTTCTGTGCGCCAATTCTGCCCAGTACGACTTCTAGCCGTTACTCCTGCCGCGCAGCAGCGTAGCGTGCGTACTCCCAGCCTCCTAGTTCTTTGCTCTTGCGTACTGTATACTCTTAAAATTATGTTGAATGCAATCATTTCAAGTTACGAACGGCCATTCGGAACGTAATTCGTCCATAAGTAGAGGAGCATCTGTATCCCATAATTATTCTGGTCTTATCACCATAAATTTTGTGTTTTTACAGCGCCCTTTTACACGTGTTTATTTTCATTGCCATTGCTGGAGAGCCGTCATTCGGCTATTCGCTGCGCACCGATTGGTGCCTGCAGAGGCTCTGTCAGGTAGATTCCCACAAAGTTCTCCTGTGCTTTGCTGACTGGGGAGTGTATGAGGCCATTAGAAATGACCACATACCTGCATTTCTTCCTAGAAGCAGTAAATCTGATAGAGAAGTAATGGAGGATTTAGCTTGGAGCGGCAGATCGATTAGCCCATTTTAAGGCCCCTGCACTCGATAAAAGCTTTGGCGTCTGGAGCGCTAATGTTTTATTGTAGCAATCACAGCCAGATTGCAGTCAGGAGACAGGCTTTATTATTAATACAAACAGCTACTGAGCAACATTCTCCATGTAAAGACTACAGGGGACAGAGTGCAGTTACTGTGATATCTTTCAACCAGAGACAACAGCAAGCAAGTTATCGTACGGATAAAAAAATGTTAAAAGCTATTGATCTGGTGTGTATTTGCTCATTACTTTTGCACATTACTGTACATCTTTTAGAGATCTTGGTATTTTGTATTCAGGAAGGTTCCATGGGGGGGGGGGGGGGGCCTAGTGAAGTACTGGTTAGGGGTTTTGGCTGCCACCTTTGGGGCCAAAGATAGACCCCCCCCCAGGGTTTTCTTCTTGTGGGGTTTGCATGGCCTTCCCCGTGCCATATTGGGG
>JAABNY020000095.1:9214978-9232179 GCA_015164015.2 Brevimyrus niger | reverse complement strand
TTTCACTTAATTGGAGATTGTGGATATATAGTTTCCTTCCTCTGCAGAATCGCTTCCATTTCGCTGCAAAGAAATCCGGGAATCTCGTTCCTTGTTCGTCTCGTTTTACTGTTCTACCAATGTTATGCACGCGAACCAGCTCACTTTTAGCAGTAGCCGTTTTTAATCAACGTTGTTCCCAGTGTTTTCACTGAAGCACTCAGGTGAATCGTGTTGCAATGTCAATAACCCATAATTGGTATCCTGAGAGGTGTATTGTGCCCATTGTGCTTGAGGAGACTTTTCCGGTACTTCGTCCGTGCTAAGCTATTCAGGGATTGATTACACTTGCTGGACCCACGCACTGTATTCTTTATAATTCGAACAACATACATTTCCAAATAAATTCCTGAAACCAAGTCTCCCTCTGCTGGCGGCTTAATGGAATCGTCTTGTCTCGTGACCAGTAACTATAGCAACAACGTTCTGACGTTCCAGCGATCCCTAGAAAAAAACGTGGCGGGCATTTCGGTAGGTGGTTGCACACCGGTGTGGTTTAGGACAGGTTTTTATCCCTGGATACATAATTACTTTTTAATTTAGTCCTTTAGTTTAATGCTACTGGGAGACTAACTTGCTGAGGCTTTTTTTGCCTTACGGCCGTACACTCACTGGGATCATCACAAATGATTCGGCGCGTTGGATGTATTTCCACATTTCGGTATAATATAACCGACAGTTAGTCTTGGTCTTATAAACGGCTCCCTCTCCAGTGTTGATGTACTTATTAGGAAACGAAAATCTCCTCAGGCTGCTGCTTATGATTGACTGTAACCAGCCTTTAGCCTTAACTAACACACAACCATAATATAGTTTGTTTTCGGTATGTTTCGGAAAATGATGTAACTGATATTTTAACTAATTACAGAAATAACTATAAAGGTGTGATTAATGATTTGATCGTTAAGTTTGATGCTTGCCAGTAAAATATACCGCTGTTCAAATGGGTGAAGTTTTCATAAGTAATGGAAGCCACAAAGTGCAAAAACTACACCACTTAGTGAGTGTGAAAACCATAGCCTGTAAGGTTTGTCATAAGAATGATCACTATCTTAAGAGAACAACAAAATTGGAAACCATTACATGACAAGGTGAAAGATATTCTCTTAAGCTGACCTTGGATACAATCGTAAGACAATTACAGTGCTGTTTTGTAATGCTTTGAAAATATCCTCCTGAGACCCAAGGGAAAACGTGTCCTTCAATTTAGGTCGTCTTTCCAGGAAACAAAACAACCTACAATTTAGATTTTTTCAAATTTGTTTTTAATTCCACTGCATGTCCTCTTATTTAGGAATAAACATTTCCTAACATCACTGAAAAGATAGATGCAAAAATAAAATGTCCACTACAATAGACATAAATGACTGGGTTGGGTCTCAGGAGGATACAAGCAGAAAGGGTTCCCTCGTCAACATTGCAACCCCCTTTTTTTCACACCCAGACAAGCAGGCCAGGGGCAACGTGATATTGCAGAAGGTGAACATTCTAAGGGCCTCCATAGGTATGACCCACCAAGTCAGAAAAATAAAGGCCCAGAAGAGGAGGTGGAGAAGGCATCAACACACATGGAATACTTTAGAAGAGGAGGATTGGGAGGAGGAGATAAAGGAGTCCTCGTCACCTGGAGAGAAGGGCCAGAGAGAGGAGTCTTCTCCTTATGGTGAGGAGTACTAATAACGACTGGTTAGATCTTGATGAGCTAAGAGGTTTTTAAACAAAGCTGGTCTGAAGACGTCTCATGAACATAGTGTGGAAGCGAGTTCCTAAGACCAATGCTTGTTTTATTGAGAAGTCCACATTTTTGGATATTCTGGATGTAAAAATGAGTATGGAGACCATTTCCATCTCACTTTCCTGTATTTAATGCCACGTTCCAGGTCCTTTTAATTATTATGTTTGACTCCTCAATCATTTACATTTGGGGTTCCCAGCCTTTTGATCCACCAGCGAATCAATCAGAATTTCATAAGTTTAACCATTAACTTTTTTTTTCCCAGATACAAACAGAACTCACAAATGTAAGGGGTGTGAAAAAATTGAAAGTACAACTCTGGAAATAATTATGAGACCACCATATTTAAAAAAATTTTTTTTTTAAAAATCACCATTTCTAAATCCTAGTTCTGCTGGCAGAAGGCTACGCTGAGCAGCAAGTTACTTCCAGATTAGAAATTGCTAAGACAGAAGTACAGAAGAGCAAGGTGAAGCAGGAGACCATGGGGACAACCAGAAACCAGCCAGGGAGTGGGCAGAAGCAACTTTCTAATGCCAGAGATGACAGTTAATTTACTTGAGTTTCTCATGAATTGGAGGATGACATCAAGTGATCTTCAAAAGGGAATAGGAAACACGAAGTGCAGGTGTGAAGTGTACGGCTAGGATAGTCTGTATCAGGCTCCTAGAAGCAGGACTGCTTCTATATGAGTGAACCAAGTCCCATAAAGTATGGAAGAAGCTCTTCAATAATGATAAACTGAGAAGAACTAGGTTGCAGTTTGCTATACATATACAAAATTATAATTATTCAGCTAATTTCTCAATGTATCTGTGAACAAAAAATTGTGCTATGGTCTCTTGATTTTTTTTCCCTGTATATGGTTTATTTTTGGAAATGAACAAACTCTTTTGCAAAATCCCCAGCATTCTGTGGCCTGCTGGAATACTGGCCATGAACCAGTACTAGTCCACAAACCTGCGGTTGGGAACCCCTACCTTACATCTGTCTGCTCTCCTGTTTAGTCAGTGGAGTATTGAAGTTTGGCGACTGTCGAAGCATTCTAAGTGTCCTTGCTGCTTCTGTCCTGGTGTCTGCAGATTCTGAGGATGTGTTCCGCCCAGATACTGTGCAGGAAGCCCCCATCCATGTTCAATACTACAGCCTCAAAGAGCGGATTTATATCCCTGCTATGCACCATGTAGCCCCAGTGAAGAGGGTCGGCCAGCGGACCCATGTAGTGGTAGGCCAGTTTGCAGATGCTCAGGAATAAGACTACCACCACAATTAGTGTTAATCTAACATTTCAAAGTTTTAAATCAGTTTTTGATTTCTTCTCAAATTATTCTTTGGAGGTTAAAGAATAACTGGAAACAGGCTGGAAATGAGACGATTTAGTTGAGTTTCTCATTGGTACAGTTTTGTTGTATGTTTTAACTAGGAAGGCTTAGGTGTTGAAATGAGCAAATGAAGGCAGTTGAGTTAAGGAAGCAGATATGCGTTGTATTCTTTCTTTTTCCTTATGGACTGGGGTTGTGCCCTACACAGCCATGATGACTTCCTCAGAGAGTAGTGTTGAGGTCTGTGTTGAGAAGTCCACAGTCCTGCTTTTCCCTTTTCAGTGAAAATGTATGTGGAATTAAACTAAACGCTTGCTGGGGTTCTGTGTCTGATTATGTTGTGTTTGTGCGATTTACTGTGCAGGGATGCTTGAGTGTCTTGCTAGGTAGAGTCCTTCCACTAGATGGGAGTGCAAAGTAGTCCCCTCTCACATCCAACAGTCATTCTGTATTCCATCTGTAAAGCAAGTCCATATTATTCACATACAGGGGTTACCCACCAAATCATGTACCACCTAGGGAAAGGATCTGTATTCCTTTAATCTTATGCTTGTATATTTAACTAAACCTTGGAGAGTATCATCCTACATTTATTATTCCTTGTAATAAATGCACTTGAACTTAGCATCAAAAAATGAAGCTAGGTGCCAAAGAAACTTATAAGATGGCAACTAATATTACCATGTTTGCTGTTTTACTTTAGAACACATAACTTAACAGGTAGGTGTAATTTCTTAATATGTGAAGACAATATACATTGTCATTAACATGGTGCCCATTGCCAGTCTTGTATTTGTGTGGCGCATTTGCTTAGGAAGTAATGGAGATGTAGTGTACACATGGTAAAGAGGAAAACCAGCTTTTGTTGTACCTGGTGGTTTTTACCCTGTGGTTCTGGACCATCAGAGGGAACAAGGCTTTCGCCACAGTCTGTTCATAGAAGTGCGAGTGCGACCAACCCAGTAATGGTACTCTGTGTTCTGGAATTCACAGTAGCTGCCAGAGGCCTGGTGCCAAGAGCTTGTGGTTGGCGTCTCAGTAAAAAAGCCTTGCATTCTCAGAGAGCAAGATTTAGATCAAGTTTGTTAAGAGAATAGGAAGCCACTTTTGGAATTCTGTCCCCTGATTTCCTCTGGCTGGTGGACATTGGATGGATCATTGGTATTTCTGAGTTGCACCCAGCTCCAGCGTGAAACAGGCTGGTCTAGAGATCATGGGGTACTGGATGCAGTGGAGTAAAAGGCTTCAATGTGTTTTGAACTTTGCTGGGACCAGGGCCCTGAATTACAAAGTGGGGTTACTGGCCTATCCATAAAATAACTTGTTGGATTTAAGGTAGTCTGGGCAAAATGTAATTGAACCAATACGAAGTCGATTTAAACTGTGGTACCTTAAATCCTATAAGCCAGTAATCGCGCTTCATTGTGCAGGCCACAGACTATTATTTTATATGAAATGACACTATATTTTTACTTCGCCTTGTTAGATTCTTAAAAACTCAGTCATTATAGAAACATGACAGAAGTGTATATATCTTCTCAAGCGTCTGCTTGTTGACGTGGGTTTCCTGTACATACTTTGGTTTCCCGTAACAGTCAGAAGAAATAGTTGAATGACTGTTACTAAATTGCTCATAGTGTGTGTGTGTGTGTGTGTGTGTGTGTGTGAACCCTACAAAAGACTAGTGTGTTGTCGAGGCTGTTCCACTGCCTCTTGCCCTGTGCTTCCTGGTACAGGTTTATAACAGTCCTGTACTAAATAAGCATTTATGGAAAATGGAGGAATGGGTAAATAGTCTAGCATAAAATACAAATTTGTTTCCACTATTGAACAAAATTCCATCCCTTACTGTTAATAATGGTCAGTCTATTGTTAATATTTTAAATGTTATGCTTTTGCTGAGTAATTGTGGCTCCCTGCTGCCTCCCTGATCATCTAGCTGCATCCTCCGATCCAACGGCCGCATCCTGTTATCTGAAAAATCTGCAGGAGGGGGCAGTCGGTTCTGTTCTCATAGAGCCACAGCTTTCCATGTGACTCAGCCCTGAGTCATTGGGTCCTGGCCTTTAATCGCAACCAAAAGCATTCAGTGATTGAGCTCCATTATTTACTGGTGCTCTGGTTTAAGCTGGTTAGGAACACTAGTTAGGTCTGACAGCTGGCATCAGACTGCGGGATATGCCAAAAACTATGTCATTTGGAAGAGCAGATCTGAGTATTTACAGGGAGGAGTGTTCCATCTTTGATATTGGAATGCGGTGTGTTTTGCATGGGGCTGCACACTAGGCCAGAGCTAGACCCTCTGTAAGTACTGAGTAAAGCAGATACAGTTGGCTTGCTGGTTGGGCAGGCTGTGTCCTAATTACCCACAATACAATGAGCTGTTGGTGCAAAGCCATTAGCTTCTAGTTTGGCCTGGGGGCTTCCAGGTCGGCCAGGATGCCAGTTTAGAAGCTTCAAGATTTCACAAGTTGTCTTTGGTCTGTGTTTTGTGTTTGTTTACAATTTTTTAAAATATATTTGTTTAGCAGATTTTCAAATCGGTGCATCACTGATCAAAGAAAGAGTTGGAGCAATCAATCAAATTTATACTTTAAAATCACAATAGACATTTAGCATCGATCAGTCAGCGTAAATGTTCTCAACATCCCAGTGCAGAATGGATGAGTATTGTGCTGGATTTAATTGCTGTTATTCTGATTTTGTGTTGGCAAAACCTTTTATAGCTTATAACTTTGTTGATGGCAAATCATTGTTTCCACCGGTCATGGAGTGGGACTAAGGTTCCGCCCAGGAGTTTTATGCCCAAGACGAGCCAATTTTATCTTCATTCTGGGGAAACTTTGCTAAATTTTGATGAACTTTGAGAAACGTATTTTTGTACACACGCTCTCAGGGTTATGATGGTCCGTGTTACGATATTTCGACTTTATGATGGGTGTGATTGTACTATAAATTACATGTAATATATAACACTTTGTTATAAGAGGCTATGTGTTTAGCCTACCATCATACCCATAATGTGTTTGTTCCAAGCAGATTAAAGGTAGGCTATTGGCTAGGGTATGACGTTTGTTAGTTTAGGTGCGCTGTATTAAAATGCTTTTTTGTCTCACAATATTTGTACCTTACGACAAATTTTTCGGAACGTAACCCCATCCTAACCCGGGGAACGTCTGTAATTTTGTTCGCTTCGTTATGATTAAGGTTAGCGATGGGTAGGGGTTAAGGTTGTCATTGGGATTAGGGTTTTTCTCATAGAAATGAATAGATGGTCTCCACAAAGATATGAATACAAATATGTATGTCTGTGTGAGAGAGAGCTCACTGGTTAACATTCTGAAGCATTTGTTGTAGAATTTTAAAGTAAAATTATTTTGTTTTCAACCAGCACAACAGCTAAATGGCCCGCCTGGAATTCTCCCAGTTGGCTGCTGCAGGCCTGGTCTCCACTTATCAGATTCTTTTAGCTGCAGTGTTGTTAGTTATCCACCAGAAGGCACTGCTGGACAAGTGCCACAAAGCTGGCGTCATGACGATGTGCTTGTTGATTTGCTTTCAAGCAGTTTTTTTTTTTTTTTTTTTTTTTAAAAGCCTGTCTAACATATAAACGCTCATGTATCAAGGTCAGAGTTCCATGTAATGAGACCCCAGCAGACCTGGCAAGCTATGGAAAGATGTGCAAGAAGGAGTGAACTAAAAAAGCATTGATGCTTTAGGGGACTTCGCAATGATGAGGGTAATGCAGTGCGTCCCAAATTTGGGAGCTGGGCTCATTCTTGAGCAACCCTGTTCTGAGTCTGAAACATTGTGCAAACGCCGACATCTGAGGTCTCCTTCGGTTCACATGTCTGTGTCTGAGGTCACACAGACCACGTCACCTTTGTTCTGTTGAAAGGTTGAGCAGCCCTGCTTAGTTACCTAAGAACTGGGTACATGTTTCACAGAGGGACCTTCTGTGAAAATGAAGTCTCCTGTACTGTGTTCAAGGCCTGCCTTCCATGTTCCAGAAGATATGATGTTTAGCACTCCTGTCCCGCTGCTTTCACCAGCACAGCCACAGCAGGCCTGCCAGGCCTCACGCCTCCTAGCCGTGCCCCGCGTCCGATAAGCATGCCACCCTCCCACACTCGCACCGCCAAACACCATCCAGGAATGCGCTTAACGCTACTTCTGCTCTGCTTTATCACAGTTTATCTGAAGCCAAGGTTTTTTAGACATTTTTTAATTTCTGCCGCACAGAATTTTTGCCGAAGGCCCAACTCTTTATGTGATACCCTATGGCTGCTATCTTTTGTCTTGACCCGGCTTGGTAACAGAGGCCTGTGGCTGGGTGCTGTTTTAGTAGTGATCAAACTGATGGCGTTACAAATATATTTTTCATATTCTGCATGTTTAGGTTGTTGAGGTTTCCAGCTGAATGGTGTTCATAGTCTTTTTGTTTATTAGTAGCAGTGCCAAATGAATTTGGTTGAGGAGAGTTGCCATGTTGGTTCATTGGCAACCCATTGTTTAGTTTGCTCAACCAACCAAAGCCTCTGCATCATAACTGGCCATTTAAGATAAATATCACACTGTAGTGCGAGTGTAGCTGATGGAAATCTCAACCGGAACAGTCTGATACTTGGGACTGATGACTGTTGGTTAGACAGCATGATTCTTTTAGAATTCAGCATTGTTTGTTCCTGGTGGAACTTGCGATGCACATACGGTGTCTGTTGCAGCTGACATAATGTTTAAGTTGCACCTTTCTGGTGTATGGGCATAAATGAAAGGGTTTAATTCTGTCAATTTGAAGCATCTTGTAAGAATCACAGGAAGAATCACAATGATCTGGAATCTGTCCTGGGGACTCGTACGGGTTGTGGTGGGATGATATATCTCAGATACTGTATGTGTTTAGTCCTTCACAGATGGCTCAGATCTTGTTGTGGAAGTTACTTCCCCTAGGTTGAGTTGGGTCTCCCCTCATAACTGTAATAACTGTGTATTTGTGATCGAGATGGGGGAGGAAAACCTGTTTGCATCTCCTGCTAAAACACAGAGCAAGTAGTAAAACTAAAATGACTTGGCAGTGTTCCAGGTCATCTTGCCTGAAATGGAGCTCCACATTTCGCCTGAGCTGGAGCATCTCAGATTAGACACCAGCCAATAGGGAGGCTTTATTTCCAAGCAGTGAGAGCGCCCCATCACCCTGTAGGCATGCCAGGTTTCCACAGAACTATATTGCGATTGGCCAAAATGCTGAATAGGAATCGAGTGTTTGTGAAACAGGGTTCATGCTCCTTATTAATTATCTGATCAGTTCTGCTGAACAGCTAATGAAGCAACATTTTCACCATCAATCCCAGGACGTCATGACAATATGGGATGTACCTTAAGCTGACAAAATTATGTGCGTGTATCAATGTGACTGTTTCTACTTCACTTCTAATTATACTGTGAACAGGGGTGCTATAAAGTGGGGTTAAGTTAGGATGATTTCAAGGGCTCCTGAGTGACAGGGACACAAAAAAACTTGGAACATAATTGGATTGATCTGGGTCGAGGGCCCGATGTGACGCTTTACTGGGGTCCAAAATCTCTAGCAGCAACCCTGCCTGTGCAGGTGGTGTTTTTCCTTGGCTCCCTGCATTAATTTAACTCAGCATCACTAATTCCTAAACTAGCATCTCAGATAATGTTTGCTGTATTTTGCTGCCATGTCATCCTTACCATTAAAGCTATATTTCCAAAATGACCTGCTTCGAATGGTACGTGCTAATTGGTATTGAGCTTTCCAGTCCAGTTTGTCACTTGGTTGCACTTCGTTGGACCTGAGCATGAGTCATGGCAGGCCTAGCTCCTTGCGTGACATCTCTTAGTAGTGTCATACAAGAACAGTTTTTGTATCTCCCTTCTTTTTTTGTAATGGAACCCAAAGTGCAGTAACGTTAAGTGTTGCTCGATTGCTGAATGCCGCCAATAATTTACATGTACAAGAAGCAGGGTACCTGGAAGTGGGTGGTAGTGTTTGAGGCTTGAGCCCAGACTGTAAATGGATCCCCAAGCCCTCTTTTCCCTTAGCGCCCCCACCCCCAGGTTCAGAGCAAGGCCTCTTCACAGAAGTATTTCCAGGAAGTCGGAAAGCCTCCACAGGAAAGACGGGTTGAGTTTCCTCTTACTTTCAGGGCAGAAAATAGATTACCCCCCTAAATCATCCCCTGTGGCCCCTCTGGCCTCAGGCTCAGCAGATACGTTGCGTTATTTGGCCACTTAGCGGGGCCTTTTTTCCAAAACCACTTGCAGAGGTCCAAGTGTATTGATTTTTACAGCTGGAAAGTTTTACAGAATTAGTTTATCCTGTTCATAATGGCAGCACCATTTATGGTACTAGTAACATCTTGGCCACATATGAAAGTTCCTCAACCACTGTGCTACCTGCTATGGCTTTCTGTTCAAAACCTGTTTTTTCTGCCATTTATTTCCTGTGACAAAACTTCTGAATGAAATTGCTTCAAGCTAAAGATCTAGGTATTCCTGCTTGGGAAGGCACCGTAGAACATTTTTATTACCTTATGCGATTTGCCTTGCTAAGTTCAGAAGTAGGGGTTCTTATTTTACTCAAAAAGTAAAGGGATAAATTTTATAATTGCTTGCCACAAAATATATAATCTGTACAGTAGAATGCTTGTTCATGTTCTATTTTAACTGTAGGCTGTAGATTAAGCATGCTGAACTTCTGGTCAACTTCTGCCTGAAGATGTTATGGCCATGCCACATTTTAATAGATAAATAATCCTATCTTATGCTCTGGCCTCATGCTGTAAGAGTGTTCCATCAACACTTAGCCGGTGGTGCGGGAGATTAGTGGCTGGACGTCCTCCAGCATTCTCCTGTTAGCAGTACTGAGAGTATCCACTCATAGCTGGCAGCGTGTCCGTATCCTTCAGCTTACGTGGGGACTGTGGAGGCCTTTATGCGGTTACCTTCATGGCTTGACCAGCATAGCAAGTATGTGTAGCTCATTAGTTACCTTTAATACTCGTTCCTTGAAGTCACATGGCATCTGATTGCACATCCGGTCACGAGCTGACCGTCTCACTCAATTTCACACTCCGGCATACGTCGTTGGTCGTATTACACTTTTGTTCTGGAACTTTTACGCATGAGATGTTACATATTGAAAAGTGTATGTGTGAAGTACCTTTTCATATGTATGTCATTACCACTCCAGTCTACTAGCTCTCATTTCTGAGATGCTTTTGAGGATGTCCTTTGTCCATGTAGCCTCTTGCCACGACAACCGGTGTGCAGCTGCTGGTGAGTCAGAGAGAGAAGGGGAACTCCAGGAGCGGCTGCTCCGCTCTCCCTCTCTCCGATGAGTCAGAAACGGGTTTCTCAGCAGACGGGATTGAGTGGAATCTTGGCTAATGCTGCTCGCTGAGAATCTTTTGTTAGGGAAGCTAAAAGTGAGTTTAAGCTTTTAATTATTATGGCCGCTGTTGATTAGTTCTTCCTTCACCAGATCAGCGTTCGAGTCATAAATGAAAACGCGTCGTTTTCGTGGATTGGTCAGCTGAAACCGCACCGTGTTTCAGGAATGCCTTTCTGTTCTTGGTTTGTAGTCCCGCGCTCGAGCCTTGGGAAAAACACGTTGTTTTGAAGCCATATTCATATGGCATTATGACAAAAAACATTACATTAGTCATGAATATGTTTTATTAAGCTGTCCACCGCCCACTCGTAGCGAAGTGTGTGGTACGTTTGTAGGCGCAGACCCTGATGTTCCCGTCTCACCTTTACCACACCAGTCTCCAGCCTCCTGAGTTGCTTAAGGCTGTGAAGCCCGTAGCTGCCATGAGCGGCAAGAACAGGAGCACCAGAAGATGTCCTGACTTTCCCGGGAATCCTCCTTCCTCTCACCTTTCCTCAGGCATCCGATTGCGCTTGTCTAAAGTGTTTTTTTTTTTTTTCCATCAGAATATCTCTTGTTGATACGGTCAGTTCTGTTTTTCGTTTCGCATACTGGCCCCCCTCTCCTCCACTCCACTCCCCTTCATCCCAAAGGCTTTAATGAAGAGGATGTTGAAGCCGGTGGATGAGAGGAACAGAGTAATGGTCACCATAACTCTCTGCACCTGGGTGTGGTTGAGAGCGGGGAAGTGCCACCTCTCAGTAAATTATGTTTCATCGGATATTTTTGTCACCTTTACTAACTTTCACATTTTATAGATCCTTCGTAAAGAGAGGTAAGGTCTCTTTGTGCCGAAACTTGTGCCGTGATTTATTTTTATTTCTTTTAAAAGAAAAATAAATTGCTTTGGTGAAGCCAGTCCCCTGGTGATGAACAAAATCCATTCCCTGAGTCTGTCTTTAAGTTGAATTTGCAGGTAAATTGGAAAAAAAAATAATACAATATATAATAATAATATGGTAACAATAAAAGTAACTACATATGGTGCTGTATTGTGCCTCAAGTTGACAAACCGCTAAAGCCATGCAATGTTTTCGCGAGTGTCACAGAGTAATGCGTGTGTTTCTTATTACAAAGCATTGTATTCAGCCCAAATTGTATAATATCATAGGCTTTTGGCTGTCCATTCATAAGTAGGACATGTTCATAATTCAGGCATTCTTAACCCGGGGACTGCCTATAATTATTGCTTAGTTGGTCATGCCTACCAAGTCATTTAGCAGAGTGAGGTACGTTTCAGTTTAGAGCTGGAAGTATTTGGTACCTGGTCCGGAACTGGAAACACGCACTGGACTCCCGGTCGGGGGGAGGGGAGGGCAGGGCTTGGGATTGAGAACGCTGAGAACGCTGCTCTGGGTATTTAAATAGGCAGGTAGCACAGAGGATATTGTGCAGATCCCTCGTGCCCCTGTGCCAGTGGGACATCCTTTTGAAGCCATCTACTGAGCTCAGCATCAAACATCAATGTTCAGACACTGCAGGTTCAGCCTGCCCGCCACCAGCAACCACATCCGACCGCAAGGGGCCTGGCTCCTTTTGATCCATGCAATGAAGGCAATGCCAAGTTACAGATCTACCACATCAAAAACACAGCCCTGGATAACCTAGTGACCCCTGCATTTCTTGATGCCACCATGTCCTCCTAATCTGAAATAGCCAGGCTTTTGTCTCCGGTCTAGTTTCACTGGACAAAACACAATCCTGAAGAGGTGAAAGTTCCTTTGATAGATGTTATGCCAGCCACACTTTTAGAGTATTTCTGAAATCATATACAGTGTTTGTGTGCTATGTAGTATGCAGCATGTCTGAATCCTCAGTATGGATGAAACAGTAGGCAAACACTTCCCTGATTACTATCTTTTGTGAAATACTATAGTATGCAACCAATGCATACTACACTATCCCACAAAGCCACTGGAGCTGCAACCAGAGACGACGAATGTTGTTTGCTCTGAGATGTGTCAAAATGGCAGTGGAGTTGTTGTCTTGGTAAAGATATAGGTTCAAAACTATCCAGTTACATAAGTTGACTCAAATATGTATAGTTTTCCACTTTCACAGGAGTTGAGCTACATCATTTGTAAATATCTGGGTCATGTACTGTAATATGCAAGACGAAAACCACAGTATGTATGCATACAGTACAAACCACATTATTGGTCGAGTAGTAGGCTTCTAATGATGTTCTGTACATTCATGCACCCTTACTGTTCATCTGCCAGGCTGCTTGCCGGTCTAGCTGGGCAGCAACGTTTCCTCCTACATTCATACAGGCATGTGGTGTCAGCGAGGAGAACAGCGACCCAGTTGTGTAACTTACCCAATCCACTTTCTCTAGGCCTCTTTACCTTGCAGCATGGCTAATTTGGGGATGAAAACTGGGTCCACCCTTTAGGAAGGGACTTACATTTACAGTGCATATCTGAGAAGCCCATTCGGAGCGAGTGATTTGGCCTCTCGCTAGAGAAGCAAGCCCTCCTACCCATGCAGTGATATGTGCATAAGCTCCTCTCCTTTGGCAAGGGTGTGTATCTGTCTGGCGGGCATGTCTCACCACTGAAGCTCTACCGGTAAATGCTTCAGAGATCAGAGAGCTGCCCCCTGCCTGGAGTGTCTCTGGAGTTGACAATGAGTGAATGGACCACAATGAGCTGTCAGAGGTCATGAGGTTCTCCAAAGATGACTAGATTCCTGCTCTACCTCCGAATGAGGTCACAGGCACGCTAGTCAAAAAGTCTTGTGACCAGGCGACTGCTATTTGAAGAAAAGTGTGTGTCTGTGAATTTCTTCCCTTCTCTTTCAGCACTACTCGGTGTCCCTGAGGAATTGACATGCTTATAAGCTGTAAACATCATCACAGGTCAGGGGGGGGGGGGGTGACAGAATCGTCACCTGTGGGTTATGGGTGTGCAGTAATTTTTCTTGTCTAGCAAGTGAGGTTTTCAGGATAAATCTTTCAAAACGGGTCTCCCTATGTCCGCCTGTTTAGTTCCTAGTTGTACCGGTGATTTCTGCTGTTTCACACATATAGCAGTGTGAGTTTTCATAACTATAGTAAGGGTTTGACTTGTGTATATAATATGTTTGTTTTTTCTTAGTGCGTTGCGGCGGCTCATTGCTGGGCATGGTTGCCTCTGGTATCCTGTTTAAGGTTTACCGCAGTCTTGTGTCCTGTGCGGCCTGCCTAGGGTAAGTACCAGCCCCTTGTGTAACCCTGTTCTGGATCAGCGGTTGGAAGATGGATGTCGTCTTTTACGAAGAAACTGCTTATAGTGGCCTCTGCAAGTCATGGGGGGCCGGAGTAGGTGGCATATAGGCCAGGTAGGTGGTGTGTTGTGGAGAAGGCAGGCCGTTTGGGGAGGGAACCAGGTGCAATTCGGAAGCGTGCAACGGCTAGCAGGGACCTGAAAGTCAGAGTTTCTGTGGGAAATGAGCTTGTTGTGTTTACACGTTCACATGGCAGCGGTACCTGGGGTGTGGGAGGGAGCAGGGGCGGGGTGGAGGTCTCATGGCGGCCCAGGAGGTAAGGTCCGGATGGAAATGGGCGCCCCAGCCTGGCTCCAGCAGCCATATTGATCTGGTTATCCTGAAGGGGGCAAGCACAGAGTGGGTGGCAGGGGCAGGCAGATTCGGCGGCTTTAAACGGGTCCGGTTTAATGCTGCCGTGACTCACCGCCTTAACGGCAGCCTGAGTCTACGGGGGGTGGGTGGGTGGGCGGGGGGGTTAATGTGGTTAAGAGTCAGCATTTAGTTCCAGCAATGTTAGGCATGTCCTTCCATCCTGTAAGCCATCAGTAATGGAATCTGATGCCTCTTCACTTCAGAACCTGGGCTCCCCACATCTAAGAAAACAACAATATTCTGTTAACCCGAGCTTACTTTCCAAACACATTTAAACTTTGTAATTATTGTATTGACATGTCATTAGTTTCATTATTTAGGCACTGAGTACAGAAAACTAAAATATGTTGTCCTTAAATGGCTCCTGTCGGTTTTCACTAGCCCAGATCATATTCACTGGCAGCAGCCGGGTGGCCCATCGGAACAACACAAAATTCAATTTGATACTGCCCTCTAACCATCATGTGTGTGTCAGAATAATAACCCTCTCCGTAAAGTTCTATATTTAGCAACAGTGGGGCTGGAGGACTCTTGTTGAGTCTCCTTGCGAGAGAGCACGGGTGTTTTCTAGTGTCGTCCACCTCTCTCCCACCGCTGAAGGGGCTTCCCCTTCTCTTTGAATCCACGCAGTGGTCCGAGGTGTGTCGGCTCCCCCCGCGCCGGCCCTCTTCAACCACTTGAACTATGAACACAACATGGCATTTGTCGTGTATTTCAAAACCATCTGACCCAAGTGCGGTAGGGCCACTATTTTGGGACGCTGGCAGAAACGTATGCTGTCCATGCTGGACGTTAGGAAGAAAATGTTTGTCCAGAGGCCCTCAGTTGCTTTTGTGGGTGGGGGGTGGGGCAAAAAGGGGGACAGATTAGAGTAGTTCTTGCAATAACTGTGGGTTGCAGAGCCGAACAGCTGGGATACTTAGAGTGTGGTTCTTTTGCTCTTGCAAAATGCTTCATTACCCAGTGCCCCCTGCTCCACAAGCTTCCTGTTGCTTGGTGCCACTGTTGCATACAGCATTTTAAACTGCCGCCTCCTTTCAACACTGTTGTCACTCTTGCTGGCACAGGGAACATCTTGCCTGAGTGAGATCTGCAGATCTCTGACAGACAGAGGTAGTCATCTCAAAGTTGGAGGCCTTCCAGTAGCCCAGGTATGAGTCCACCTTTGGAGATGTTCAGCTCCTACTGTAAAGGCACTCAGTCAGGCTCCCAGATCTTGTTTTCATCGCTGCTGTTCCTCCTTCATTGGCCACTACAAGTTCAGAGACACAGTATGGTTTACAATGAGAATCGAAGAATAGGCCCGTATTTCAATCCATATGATCCGTATTTTGATCATTGATCCAGCAACTGGCATTAAAACGTTATTTTGGAGCAACCTGGTTACATTTTTTTTTTCTCATCTCAAACATTCAGCTCACCACTGCATGCTCTTTATTTGGAGTTCAGTCATATATCTGTGTTTTCCTGCAAGAGAGTCATTAAATTGTGAGTCAGTGCTTAAAAATTCTAGATTTTCTTTAGTATTGGTCAAATCATTTATCAGGGGAAATCAAGGGTTAGAGGTCATTCTGAGAAATGTTATAAGGGGATTAATGAATAAAGGTCAGCAGAAATGACATAATTCAGGAAAAAATGTAGACTATAACTGTGAAATATAAATATACTCTTTGTTCATGACTTGATATGAAACTTGGGGTAGGAAAGGGTCTGCTTTCTGTCAAACAAATTGTTTACTTGTTTAACCAATGCATCTATATGACCGTCAGTTTCACATGACAAATTCAGAAGTGATTTAAATTGTGCTTTTTTTTTTATCAGTTGCTTTCAATGGTGACTCAGGGGAGCTCTGGGTCCAGTGAAGATTCTCAGCAAAGATGAAGGTACAGCTTTGGAAAAAATGAAGAGACCACCACATTTTTAAAAAAATATATGGTTTAATCCTGATTCTGCTGGCAGAAGGCTACACTGAGCAGCAGGTTACTCCCAGGTTCGAAATTGCTATGACAGCAGCACACAAGAACAAAGTGAAGCGGGAGACACTGGGAATGACCAAAATCCAGCCAGGTAGAGGGCAGAAGCAACTTTCTAATGCCAGAGTTGATTGTCAACATATCTGGCAGTGCTTCATAAATCAGAGGATGACCTTAAGTGACCTTTGAAGAGAATGGGAAACATTAAGTGGTGTGAAGTGCACTGCATTGATAACTCCTCCTAGAAGCAGGACTGAAGACCCATAAAGCAAGGAAGAAGCCCTTCATTAATGAGAAGCAGGGAAGAGGCAGGCTGGAGTTTGAAAATAAAACCAAAAAAAAAAAACTGCATATTTTATAGTCACATACCCATAAACTGAGAAATGAGTGAGACTGAATATTTTGCTGTGGTATCAATTTTTTCCAGAGCTGTATATGCGGTCACTGCCACTTTCTCTTAATCAGATTGCCTATTGTACTTATTATTTTATAATTAGAAACAATAGACATGCAGGAATGGAAAAAGGAAGTGAAATGGTTACAGGCTGCTCGTCATGTGGAGTATTTGCTGATCGTCTCCTTTTTCATATACCAGTAAATACCTACTATAAGTCTCTGTTTTTTGTGCTTTTTCTGCAAATAACATATAAAATAACTGCTTAACATTCACTCAGCATTGCAGCTGCTCTGTACCGCTGGATGTGTCTCGATGCAGCGTAGGCTTTGGAAAGACTTTGAAAGGAGCCTGCACAGGCACACCCTGCTGTTTGCTGGTCATGCTGTGCAAACCTCAGGCCAGATTTTTTGTTGTTGTTGGGCCTCCTGGTCCAGATGGGTGATTGGCACATGGGGGGGGGGCATCAGCAGGTTTGATACCCAGGATAAGACATGGGCACCAGTAATGGTGACATCCAGCTTTCTATCAGCTCTCTCCTTGGTCATGGATACCTTTACTTGCCTTGTTATTCTGTGCTACGCTAAAAATCTATTCAGTTTGGGGAGTTTGTTACATATAGTGTGTGTGGACAAAAAATAGAATATTTAGTATTTAAATA
>JAABNY020000095.1:9191853-9214878 GCA_015164015.2 Brevimyrus niger | reverse complement strand
CTGTAGCTTCGTGTGAGTCTACCTGCATCGCCGAGAAAGGCTGTGCAGTCCGACCCGCATTCACCTTTAATAATACGCCGACATGACAAGAAATGATCGTGCATTTTAACGTATATACAGCGAATGAAGTACGAATTAGCATACAAAGGTTAAACTGCAGGATAATTTCTTGGCGCAAATGCACATAAAATGCGTACGCGTTCACGCTGTTACAACAATCGATTGCCGCACATATCGCTTTTAAAGGTGAATTCGTAGTTGCGCACCCTGAATATATAGCTTAAATAGCAGATGTTTCTTGGTCTGGTAGCATCCCGGCGCTGTGGTTGGTTTTCTGTCTTCAGGTCATTGCAGGATCTTTAAGCTTCCACCCACGTCTTGTTTGTCTGTACGTCAGACCTGGTCTTCTTCGCATAGATGAGCTCCGATGTTCCTTCATACGTCTAAAAACCGACTGCGTGAGTGTGATGTTTTCTGTCTGTTACTTAATCTTTCTTTATCTCGTATTCAGATGGATACATTCCTTTACATGAGTTGCGTTTCACTTACTGAGGACATTAATTTCCAGTGTTTGAAATGCGTGGGAGACAATATCCGTCTCCCTATTCTGAAAGTTGCCCTTCTTGAGTTGACTTATGCAGTCCATAGTTCCCCTCCTGCTTGAAATCCGAGATGCACCAGACTCCACTACCATTAAAAAATTTTAAAGTTCTAGCTTGTCTGTGTTATCTCCTTCCTAAGAGGGACCAACGGACCACAGTGCATTATGATCTGTCTCATTGAATGGTATCTGGTGCAAACCATAAATAATTTCATGATATTAAAATGTGCAAAAAAATCATAAAATTCATACAATATATGTATTATTAAGGGATGTTAGCCCGCATTTACTTTGGATATAATTACGTAGCTGGTCTTCTTAGTTTGATCGTAGCCAGACTTTGCCAGCTTTCGGCTCCCTGGGAATGTGTCTTCCTCAGCCTCTTTAGCACCTGTTAGCAGTTGCTTCCTTTCTAATTGCACTGACAGCAGAAGAGTACAGAATGGCACCCTGTCACCCCTGAAGCTGAACTTGATGAACTGGTTTTGCACCTTGTGTGCTGCAGTAATGCACTTTTGTGGCATTTTCATCCACCTTCTCACAAGATTATGTTATTTAGAGCTCTGTGACAGCATTGACTGAGGTGCTGCTGTGCAGTTAGCTCTCTGGGACACCATTGACTGACATGCTGCTGTACAGTTAGCACGCTATGACAGCATTGGTTGAGTTGCTGCTGTGCAGTTAGCGCTCTGAGACAGCATTGGCTGACATGCTGCTGTGCAGTTAGCGCTCTGGGACAGCATTGGCTAACATGCTGCTGTGCAGTTAGCGCTCTGGGACAGCATTGGCTAACATGCTGCTGTGTAGTAAGCGCTCTGGGACAGCATTGGCTAACATGCTGCTGTGCAGTTAGCGCTCTGTGACAGCATTGGCTGACATGTTGCTGTACAGTTAGCATGCTGGGACAACATTGGCTAACATACTGCTGTGCAATTAGCACTCAGGGACAGCATTGGCTGACATGCTGCTGTGCAGTTAGCGCAGAGGTGGCTTAGTGGGCAGGACTGTCTACCGTCTCATATCCCAAGGGTTGGGGGCTTAAATTGCATCCCTGCTGTGTGTATAGGGGGTTTACATGCTCCAAAGACACACCGTTATGTGGACTGGCATTTTTAATTTGCCCATAATACGTATGCAGATAAGTGAATGGATGGGTAAATTTTCCATTTTTAATGAAATCTACACTATATACATATAACAACATTATGCTTGTAACCATTGGATAAAGATATGATATTTCTATAATGTCACACACTCACATACTCAGATTGGTGTGATCAATCTGCACCTGTTTCTTGAGTGTGTGCAGTATAGTCGTTCTGTATGCCACATCGCACGTAGATGCCGGCCGATGGGAGTTTGCTGACACGCACTGCTCCCAGTAACATCTGTACAGTGAGCGTCAACCTCACATCCAGTTGGTTCTCTGCCAAGGGTGTGACCAGTGGCTGGTTGGCTACATGGTGCGCTTTGCCAGATGAGTACTGGAGGTCTTCCTCAGATTGTGGGGGTGAGCACAGAGGCGGAGTGTCTGCTGAATGTTTTGAAATTCTCCACACTCCCTACTGAGCTCCCATTCAAGGGTGCGGCCATTGGGCCGGACAGTTTTTACCTCTGCCCCAATCAGTGACCCCTTACCCCACTCACCAGCCCACTGCTCACACTGATAGCCAGTACTGATAACGAACTCAGTCTGGGTTAAACCACTGGAGTCTCATCTGGCTTAAGCAGGGAAAGTTATCGAATCTGCAGCTTCATTAGCTTCCTGATTTGCAGGCTGCTGCTGTTTGTTTTTTTTGTTCACAGTGGTAAATAAAGTATTTTAATTTTTCTTTTCGCAAATGTGCATGTGGGGGAAAGTACCTCTTCCATGCAGCGAGACGTACCAATTATAAGGAAAACAGAAAGCCTTGTCACCTTTGTTTCTCAGTCAGGCAAATTAAATTAAAATGTAGAGATAGATGATTCACTCATTTATTTTGCATATCTCACACATTCAACCCCACACCTTGTATCCCAGGCTTTCTGTTGTTGCATAATAATGTGAACCTGGCCTCCCAGCTTTAAGTAACGGATTTTACTGCTGGTGTGAATTCAGTGTGCTGTTGGAGCAGAGGTGAAGTTCTCTTCTGCCTGGGCGTCCA
Source organism: Brevimyrus niger (assembly GCA_015164015.2). NCBI lineage: Eukaryota > Metazoa > Chordata > Actinopteri > Osteoglossiformes > Mormyridae > Brevimyrus > Brevimyrus niger. The sequence goes on along the minus strand of JAABNY020000095.1, from coordinate 9,212,133 downwards.
GGTCCTACCTTCCCAACCACCCAAATCAGATCCCAAAGACTGCAGAGCTTTTTACACACTCCTGCTGCACCAAACGTGAAGCCGGAATCCTTACCGGGTAGATGTCCCATCATTCTGTTGAGCTTTGTAGAATTTTTTCAATATGTGGCAATATGTGGCATTGCAACCCCGTTGATCAGTTTTTACAATAAGACTGTATGTGACTATTATGGGATTGTTCTTGGTCACTTTGAAGCCCCTGGTCCTCATTGTCATTGAAGGGGTCCTTGAATCATTGAATCACCTGAACGATCTGCACACTGCAAGCAGCTGTTCGGAAGACTCATACTACTGTCTTCAACTCATGCATTAAAATCCCAAAATGATATGTTGTCCTTATTGCACCCTTTTCTGAGCCATTAACTGCACGGCGCGGTCCGTTTTATTTTCTTATTTAGAAATGACTGGTATATCAGTGTCAGAGAGAGAGGTCACACAGTCAATAATACATATCTGTCATCTCAAGATCACCAGAACATTTTTAAGTTGTCACATCGGCTCTGTGCCATTTGCTGTTAAATAACAGCAGGAATTTTATGGCGAATTCGGGGTGTTGACACCGCCTGTCTGCAAGGCTTGATGTGATGCAGGCACCGGTCTCCTAAATCAATTGTCTCACAGAGAATGTTCTGAACGGGCAGGAAACTTTTACTTCACATTACAAATCAATATGTCGTGAAGATGTTGCTTTGGAAAAAGAAGACAAACCTGATGACGGACGACCTCGAAAAGGTTTCTTTTTTTTTATAGCATTTTGATCACAGACTCGGATGCTTTAACAATCCCTTTAAATCTCTTTCATGCCTTTATTTCACTGAAAGGATCACAAAAAGGGTTAAAAATATTTGAATGGGTTTTATTTGGAGTAAAGCCAGCTGCCACAGGCAGTTCCTCACATGATACAGTGGTAGCGCCAGCAGAGGAATCTCATGATTAGAGGCTGGGGTGGACGGACTTTCTGTGGTTGCGTATGTGTTTAACAATCATATCTGATCGAAGAGATAAGGAATGCAGATGGATCTGAATCGTCCACCGGTTCTGATGAAACCTTGACCCTCAGAAAAGAAAACCATCTTTTAAGATTCTGACTACAAGCTACTTCAGCCGATAGTCCTGTAGTTAATCAAGTGTGATTTATCATATGTTTTTTTTTTTTCTCCTCGGTGTTTGTGATTTATTCAGTGCTTCAGTTACTTGCCCAGGGGACCAGAGGCATAAACCCTGTGACCTGTACCTCAGCCTTGCTTGAACCTCTCCTCAGTGCTGCTTTTGTTTGGTTAGGCTTTGTGCTGAACATTGTATGTATTACACGGGGCTGGGCAGTTCAGGGGTCACACACTGAATTCCCAGTCTGCGTTCGTGTCCGTGTGTGTGTGAGCGTTCGTAAGTGTTTTAACATGTGCTGGGCTCCGCAAGGTCGTTCAGTCCTTGTGAGTGGGCGATGAGGTCTAGGTTGGAGCTTAATGCACCGAGATCCTTCGCCTCACAGGAACGATCAATCTGTGCCCACGTTCGACTTGATTTCAGGAACCCAGGATAAGTTTCTTAAAAGCAAAAAGCATTTCTTCACCAGAGGGATGAAAAAAAAAAAAGCAAACATTCCTCGAAGGTTAAACTCGCATGCTATAGCGTAATGCTACAGGCGTTACTCTTGAACTGTTTGGGTTCAAATTAATTTGAAGTCCTGAAATCTTGCCACAGTCGCTGCTGCAGAAGGCCCCCAGGAGTCTTTCCAGGTGCAAATCTGAGCAATCCACAATGTGATATTCACAGCGGCATCTGCAAACAGCACAGGCTGGGACAGGCTGCTGTCTCTTTGTCATACAGTACAAGCTGCTGTGCACTTATGAAATCCTTAAAGTGAAAACCACCGGCAGTACCTATGCTATTGAAATCCTCTTTTCTTTTTTTTCTTTTTTCCTTTCTGTGTTTGTGCAGGTTTGTGTAAGCTTGGTAATATAATGCTACATTATACATGCTATTATCCCCCGTGGCCAACGCTTAACTTCATATCTACTTCCACAAGCCATCTCCAGTGAGCTGCAGAACACTGCGCTCCCACACGCGCAGTTCGTGGGTGGAACTGAAGAGACTGCAGATTGGGTCACTGCCTGCGCTGGTCGTAAATGTGCCCTAATGCCGCCCATGGCCCTGTCAGAGGACCTTCTGCCTACAGCCTGGAAGTCAACAATGGTGTAGATAAAAGAGGATAAAGCATTTACAGTGGTTACAATTACAATTATCAGTGGCTCTGAATTTTTGTTGATGAAATGTTCCACTCACCTTTGCATTCCTGGGGTGTGCACTCGTTTGGTTTTCCATTCGTTCACTGGTATTTCCATCGACAGTGTAATCAAAAACACCACTGAGAAGAGGTGACAGTCAGGAGTAGATTCAAGATCTGCTCTTTGGCATGAAAAATCAGCCACTTTTCCTCGCACATTTAATTCAGCATTTATTTACATTTACTTTATTTAGTGGACTCTGTTGTCCAAAGTCAGGCCGTCAGCACAACGTGCACATATTTATACACAGGTTATCTTTAATGTTTTTTGTGAAAGAAATTGAAAACAAAGAACAAATTGGGAAAAAAAATCCATATGTATGTATATATATATATTTGTGTGTGTATGTAATTTATATGACAGAAACTGCTGATAGGTCTACACTTATTTTTTAATTATTGACCGTATAAAGAAATTATTTTTCTGGAGTCTTACTAAGCACTGAAATTTATATGTAATAATTGCAATTTGCTAGGATTTTCAAAAGTTTTCAAGAAGCATTCTGTTATATGTGCAGAGTGTGCTAGCCAAAGGAGGGCAGCGGGTGGTATCTTCCCCCCCATGACAAAATGCTACCTTGTTAAGCATGGTGGCTCCACTTGTGAGGTATCGGAGTTGTGTGACAAATGCTGAGAATTACTTGCTAAATTAAGCTCTCTGGTTCATCAAAAACATCCTCCCTCCTTCCTGGGCACGGCTTGTATTAAGTTATGATGGGGTAAGCGAGCAGCTTGTCACACTGAAATATGTCTTACGGTCAAAATAAACCCGATGACCTACACAGACCACGGCCGAGTGAGGACGAGTCTTGTTGTGAGGCCAAGGGGCTGTGCCCTTCCCCCTTGATCTCGGCTAGCTTAGTTAGCATCCCAGTCGTAGGCCACAATGCTCGTCAGGATGGGCCTCAGGCATGCAGGATATTGCATGACGGGGAGTGGAAGAGTTTGTCCCTCTTTTCAGGTGCCACTGAAGGTTAGCATATGTTTTAGACAAGGGACAATATGGCCTTTTGGCCACGACTGGGTTTAGAGTCAAAGTCCCGATGTGGCTTGGTTTTGTCGTCCTGCTTACCATGAGGCCTGTTAGCATCAAAAGGCGAGTTGCTCTCTTTTCAGAAACATTGCTTTGTCGCGTAAGGAATCGCTATGATATCAACCCAGACAGTTTCGGTCTTTGAACATACAGCCTTGTGTCAATATTGGTGTGGTTATTAAGCTCTTGTTATCCCCAAGCAGTAATTAATCCATGAAGATGTGCGCAGTTCCTGCTGTCACACTGATGTTTCAAAGTGATTTTCTTTTAGGGTCCAGGGGCTCGGTTTTATAACTGCTCGGTTTGAGGGGAAGACTTGAATGATATGCAGGCTTTTTTAGTACTTCGCTTTTTCTGTGCAAATGCGTCTGTCATTCCTGAGGGCCTAGATTCACATCTCACTGCATAATAATTGTTTTCAGCCTGCAATCCACCCTGCCAAGCAGCAATTAACACCTTTCAAGAGAAACTTCATAGGAGAACTAAGGGAGAGATCCTCATTTGATCTGAAGAACAGAATTCGCTGTTCTCCTCTATCAATACTGCAAATAACACTTAAACGTTTTTGATATAACATTATAACAGGAGTGTTTTAATGTTAAATCTGTGAATAAAGTGTTGTTTGCTTTAATTTTAAACCATTTGTACATTCAGTCTTATGCAAAAAGTGATAATGCTTTATGTTACCTGCACCTTCACGATACCTTTATAATGCATTCATAGAACTTTTAATGCCCCATTATAATGTACTCATTGTGCATTCCTAGAACCTCCATAAGCAGCATGTAAGTATACATTAACGTCCTAACATCTTTTTGTAGCAGTTTTAATGTACATTAATAACAGAAACTATATGTTAATTAATTATATTACGTTTGTTATTAAAGTTTGTAAAAAAAAAAATATTAAAGTTTTAGTTTAAGTATGTTAGGATGTCATGGTATACTTTCATGCTGTTTATGAATGTTCTATGACTGCATTATAAATGCATCATAAAGGTGCAGTTAATGTGAAGCGTTACCCAAAACTGTATTATGGTCATGTTTACCCCGAGTGCTTTTTTTCCTCTGCTTACCTTGCATAAAGCAAAGTTCAAGTAAACAGATTTCCCAAATTCCTGATTGTTTAGCACTGATCCGTTGATCCAGCTGGAAGTACAAAAACGAACGGTTTACCATTGTTTTATTTCATACGCATAAATCAGGCTGAATATTAAAAAAATGATCGATGCATCGTAATGCAGTGGCGGAGAGTGCATCTGGACTGCACTGCGGTGCAGTGGAGTCAGACGCGAAAAATGTCGGCCCAGTGAGCACCCGTGGAAGGGCTGGTCATCAGCTTGCAGGAGTCTGTGCCAGCGTGAAGCACGCGCTCCATGGATAACATTGCCCATAGATCCCGAAGGCACGGCTGCAGATCCCAGTGCTGTGAGACCGGGCCAAACACCAGAGACAAACAGCAGACCCAGGCGATTAAAATGGCCAGTGAAAAGAAGTGGGCTGTGTCAGTCCACAGAAACGTATTCAGAGTGCAGTGTGGTGTGGCGTGCTACAGGCAAACAGAGAAACAATGTGTTGATCTTGGATGGAAACTTTCCTTCTGAGACAAATGTGGATATTGCAAGAATGACTGGGAGGGGGAAAAAAAGCACAAACCATATTTGGTACTCGCATTAAACGCATTTATGTCACACATGATTTAGTTGTGTAAACAAGTTATATGACTTTGGTTTATAATATATTGGCGGACGGAGAGCATGGTACATTGTTTTCAGATTTGAAAAATATATATCAATGAGAGAAAACCCAGTGAAATGACTTCAGTGTCACAAGTATGAATAGTAGTATTTATGAATTGAATGTTTAAACTTTAAAACTATCCTGCATTTATGTCAATAAGATATGCAGTGGTTTAATCTCTTAGTCTAAAAGAAAAAAACGATCTCACAAACATTATCAGAGAAAGGAAACGGTATTTCTCTCTGTTTCTGAGCTTGTGAAGGATTGAGTTCCCAGCCTGAGAGAGCCTGACGTGATCTCCTCCCGATAATGTAAAGCTGCCGGGGGGGGGGGCAGAAACCGAATCGTCACGTAGCGTCTGCTCTCTGCACCGAGAGACTCGTCCAGCTGGCTTCCTTTGTGCCTCTCTCATGATCATGTATGGAGGCGTGCAAGTTGTACAAACAGGGAAAAAATAATGTATCGCTGCCATTTACTGAGAACCAGGAGACTTTCTGAATTATGGACTGCTAATGTTAATGTACTAGAATGTTATTTTTAAATATGTTGTTATATATCAAATGTAAGATGTATATCTTCTTTGGGTTTCAGATTCTATTCAGGGGATTTGATATAGGACTTTCTAATAACCCAAGACCTGCTGACTTAAATAAGAGTCTCATTTTCAGGATTTATAGATGTCCATTTTAGAATTTGCCACAAATATTAATAGTCCACCTCAGCCTTACGAATAATCTTCTTCGTGCTACCACAATTCAACAACAACGCACAATTCTAAAACTAGGGTGCAAATGATCAAATTATTACCTTCAAATGTCATTTTAAACTTAAAGTCCAAAAGACTCTAATTGCTTAATGCCTGATATGGAATATGATCTGATCATAGTGAGTGTCATTCATGTAGTATTGCCATACTTCGCACAGATTGAGTGCCTGTCTGTTTGACATCATTCTGGGCCTGTTACAGCTTCACATCTGTTGTAGATAAATCTCTTTACTGCTAATAAAATGACCTGATCAGTGAAGCATGTTTGAATAGATATCTGACAATGTCGCCATACATTCTAGCGCTGCCCCAGCACACTGCATGATCTGTGACAGCAAAACCTCTTTATGTGATAAACAGGCGCACAGTATTACCAAAACTAGGAGAACAGTTTGTAAATGACTTTTAACTCTACCATTTTACATTGTCTACCCTCAGTCTGCACTGTAGCCGGAAGGATTACAGTACATGCTTTTGTTGCTGTTGGCCTATAGTAGACCGCAGGTAGCGCAAGTCCAAATGCACATAACAGGGAACAAAACAACATTCCTCAACTCGGCATGCTTTCACTGAAAATGTACAGTACTGTGCAAAAGCTCTTAAACAAAAAATGTTTAAATGATCTTCATTGTGTCGAAGTGTGTTAGCTTAGCCATTCCGAAACCTCTCCTTAAGTCACCCCAGTATTTGCAGAAGCCATCCAATCCATCCGTGCATTTTTTGACTCAAGACTTAGCACACCTGGTATGGCTAATCAATATCTCATTGGCCTAAACTAATTCAAGTAATTAATTAAATGAGCTGAGGGTGAAATTTTAACAAATGGGTGAAATGGCTGGGCAGCTCCTGAGGAGATGTTTGGAGACTGAAGCAGTGTTCTAACTTCTTGGAAGACAGAAGTAATTCTTTATAGTTTTTATTGTTGTACTCTTAATTTCCAAATGTTCTAATGTTAAATTGTGTTTTTGCTCTGAGCAAATACACACTTACTAACCAGATAAATTACTTTAAACTTTCCTTTTGACTGCCTAAGACTTTTGCACAGTACTGTATATTTAGTGTGCAGATAGGCTGCCTGTAACCCACCCAAAAATACTGCATTTTATAGGACCTTGGACCATGCTGCTTCTAAGAATGCAGTTATATTAATTTATTGGCCCTGTACAGTGTGACGCTCAGCCCGGACAAGGTAGTGACAGAGATAGTGTGCCATTTCGCGTTTCCTCTATGTGTCAAGATGCTGCATTATGGTCACTGGGACCTCCCTCCTGTGCATGCGGGTTTTTGCACTAAAGTCGTAATTTCTTTGACTTAATACAGTCATACCTGATCTAAATGTTTCAGCCGGAAACCACTGAAAGCAGCATGTCCTTTAACAACTGTAAAAGAAGAAAGAAAGGGATCTCTTAACCGGCATGAATTATTAATGCTTAATCATTCAGTTTTCCAGAAACAATGTTGATTTAGCTTGTAGTTTAATCAGTCACTTTTAAAATGCAAATAGACACAATTTTTATTCCTTCTGTTCCTTTCCTATTGTCTACAAAACAATTGTTTCTCTGAGACTGACAGAAATGTTGTGATATTGCCAGTTCACATTCAGACCTGAATCCACACCTTCTTCACGCCGGATTAATTAAACACACACAATGGGTTTCCGGAACAGGGATGAAGGAACCGTGTTTCATGGCCGTGATATCGCGGTGGCACAGTTCCATTCACTGCAGAAAAAAACCTGTTTAATTTCACTGAAACACACACATCTCAATGAATTTTATTCAGTCGGGTTCCTGTTTTGTATTCCAGAACAGACCCTAACTTAACACCCTGTTAGACATTTCATATTCATATTGTAATAGTACGCACATCTTTACAAATGCCTCTTCCATAATGTACCTTACATTAACCCATTATTTCTCAGAGTGTAGCGGATAAGGAGCCACATGTGTAGTTATTTACCCTGCCTTTCTACAAAACAGGGGGGAAAAGCATTTGCATTTATAACAACCTTTAATAATAAGCTCATCCCAGGATTTTTTATTGCGTAATAATGAACCCAACTAGTATATTATATAGTACATAACAAGGGTACGAAGCAATGTTATCCCGATCGTGCAATTGATCCAACACCCCCCTCCCTCCGACCACTGAACCTTGGCTTTATGTCACTGGTTGAATTTTGACCTCATGGAACAACTAATTAAGTACCCTTAGTATATAACCTCAACATGAATATAGGATCTGTGAGCAAATTCAGCTGCTTTTGTCATAATCATCTTGCCAATCAAGCAAGCACTGGGCAAACAAACGCAACGTTTATGTGCTCACTAATTACACACACTAACAAAGCAGTGATATCTCCACCTGGCATGGGAGACAGTGGAATCGGGAGATAGATACTGTAGTCTTAACTGAGATATGAGATTAGCAGAGGTGTGGCCTACGGCACATGCATTTGAATGAATGAACTGTGGAACACTAGAACGCAAACCTTTTTTAAATGTTATTTCTCTGATCATGGCAGTAAACAGATGGTCACCATCAGCCAGATAAGAGGCACTGGGGGAGGCTTTGCGGAGAGGCCTCCACCCAATGGAAGGGAGAGGCAGTGTGTCCTTCGCTCTGTTTACTTATCTGCACGCCCCCCCGACTCCCCCCATGAGCGTCAGTTGTGCGAAACAGCGTGGCATTTACATTGTTTACAACGGTATCGCTCTGATTGCTCTGTTGATACAGTCTGGCCTGTTGCTCTACAGGAGGAGCCCTTAATTGTTGCCTGCTGTGCAAACACAGATGATTGGTGAGTCAAGTAGCTGCCAGTGGTTGAATAAGGACTGATTGTGTTTTCTAATTAAACATACTCAGCATATTGCAGGGTTGTCGGAATGCGGGCCGCCCATGCTAACGTTTAGCATTCCGACGTAGCCACCGAGGGCGTTCAGACAGTGATGATATTCCTATGCTGACCTCACACTGGCCGCCCGGCTGACTGAAGCGTTACGGCCGCTCCGATGGTACGTCGATGGCTTCCGGGAGTCTTCACAAATACTCGCTTTCCCGTCCCTAAAAATGTGACGCGTGGACAGGGAATCCTCCTAGATCTATAACGCAGGACTGGTAACTCCTTTCAAGTGGTCACGTTCATCAGCTCATTGCTCGGCTCACGGCCTCCTGGAACGAGCCCTCAGGCGTTGACCGGAAGTCGGTCTGGCCCGCTCGCCTGCCTCGACGTATAACCACCTGCTCACACACAAGCCAGTTCCTACAGCGCACTGCCTCTGAGCGGCAACCGGGAGAGTCAGCTGGATCCCAGCTATGCTTCCCACATTGGGATTCTACCCTTTTTTTTATGTCAAACCAAATCTTGTTGCTGTAAGTCTTCTGAGGCAGCTGAAGTTCACAGGCTGAGGTCAGTAAGTCAAAGAGCAGAATGTTGTGACCGCACTTTTTTCTGCTCTCTAAGGCCCATGGGGTTACCCTACCCTGGCTGCCTTCCAGGAACTGTCTTACACACAGACTGAAACTCAGTATTTACCATGTGACTGTTTATTTCTAAGTGAAGTCACTTTTGCTGGCGGTCGCAGCGCGTGCTTCTCTGTGCCACGAGTGATACTCCTATCCCTGAGAAGAAGGCCTGGGTATGTATTCAATAGGACACTGCCCTGCCCAACCAGGGAATGAAATAAACCTTTGTCAACCGCAGTTGCCAGTGGACTGTTTTACATAGCAGCTTAACCGTTTCAGATGGAAATGGGCTTCTTGAAAACATGCTCTCCAACCTGAAAGTTTCTGCTAAGAAACACTCTCCGTTTCAACGGCGGTAAACATTCCATTTGGTCGACTACTGTGTACAGGCCTTCCAGTGGCACGAAAAAACACATTCCTGACCTGTCTTACACAGAGAAAATGCAAATAAACGGGAGAGTTTTGGTATGACTGTATGACAGTTTCCGCATTTCGGTTATGATTGATCTCCAAGTCAAAAAGATTTTTAATTTTTTTTATTTGAGAGCCTGGCTCCCACTGTGCACTCGAGTGAGATAGGAGCAGCCCCCCCCAACCCCCCCCCCCCCAAACAGGACTGCGGCTGATGAGCGGGGAAGCGCCATGTCCTTAAATAGCCACGTGAGATTCCACATGCTTCTGGTGAGTAATCCCAGCATCCTTTTGCAGCAGGGTACTGGGCCTGACTCATCTGCTCCACAGTCCACCAGCCCCAGCGACAATTAACATGTACTCCTGGACGAGGAAACTGGGGAGAATAGTCTTCTTTGACTTGGGTGGTGGGGAGGGAGCACGCAGAGAGAAAAGCTCTCTGACAACCCCCCCCCCCCCACACCCCTTCCCAAAATCGCAGCAGCTAAGTTGCCAACGCCAAGACCTACTGGCTCTCCTCAGAAAGGAGAGGAAGCCGAACCGTCAAATCTGTTCATTGAAAGGATAAAGAAACCGCAACCGGCACTGCGAGGCAAATAACAAACAGCGAAAAAGCCATAGACTCTGTTGTGTCCAGGTCCGTGTGCCTCCTCTCTGTCGAGGGGCGGATTGCTGCTTTGTGTCTGGGGATGAGAGAGAATACCGCTTTACATACAGGGGAGCATAACCTGAGAATTATTGTACAATGTAACAACGGGGCAAGTGTTCAATGGAAACCCAGCAAGCAGCCTTAACACGCACACAATATATGGTTTCATTCACCATAATGGAAAAAAATAGACATTCTGATGTGATAGATGTTAAAAAAAAAAAAAAAGAACTACTGGGCAGTTTTTACTTTCGGCAGTGCTAAAACTGGCAATAAAGATCTTTTTTTTTTAGTTTGTCCTCTTTGCTGATGATCATATGACATCTAATAGCTTTAAACTGTGTCAAAGAGAACAGTATTGATGCGTCATGCTGTTCTCAATCACCAGCCCACTCTGCGTCACATTCAACCAGTGAGGGAGGATCAGTAGGCTTCCCAAAACCAGTTGACCATTGCAAGAGCAATAAGGATTTTTAGGGGCATTATGACTGGGCCAGTAAAACACAGCTGCCCCTAAAAGCCCCTCACTTTTCTTGCTGCCTTTTTGTCCACCCCCTCCCTCTGAGCTTCACCGCGGCATGCCGGCCATCAAATGCTGCCTGTCTGCCCTGCTGCTCCAGGTGCTTCTCTCTTTCCCTGCTAACTACCAGGTGTCTTGAGGACCCGCAACACACGGTCCTCAGAGAGCAGAGGGGAGAGAGCTGGAAAGTGGGGGTGGGGGGGGATGAAATCCCATTCCCAGCTTCTGGCAGCTGGAACCTACCAGAGTGAGCTGTCGGGCTTCCAACAATCGTGAAGTTAAATTAAGAGGGGCGCGGGGGGATTCACTCTCATGAAGCGTACATGCCAGGGTTTATAAATTGCACGCTGAAAAACGAGGGATTTTATTGGGATTTGCGCAGACATTTTAAAAGGGGTGAATGAGTTCACCACACATTCTTTGAAACAGAGAGGCTTTCTGTGTCTATAGGTTTGTGCCTTTGGAGTTAATGTACAGCTTCAAAAGGGTTTAATTGGTTGTTCGGTACATCATTGCCTCAATATATAACGCCCTTTAGAAGAGTGATGTCACTGGAGTGAGGTTGCTTTGCCATTCATACTCTTTTACTCTCCTAAGATAGTAAGTAGAACATGAGCTTCTCTACCTGATTCCCAGCTGACTGTCACCACTGCCCTCACTATAAAACCTGGAAGAGTGAGAGCACAGGAACCAGGCCCGGCTTAGTTATTGTTCAGATGAGGCTGATTGGACTTAAAATAACGTATCATTCCATTGAGGAAGATCTGGCAGAAAAGCCTGCACACTGTTCAGTATCACAAACGAAATCGGCTTGCTTGGTGTATGTCCCAGAATCCTTGTGTCTCAGAATTCTCCATTGTGTTCAGCACACTGTCGCGTTTGAGAGCCCTGGACCTCCGATCGTGCTCCGTCTTTCAAACAGCCCTTCTATCCTGATTTCTTCATTTATTTTCTCATTTCACTTATCGTATTTCCTCCTTTCACATGGCTGTCTTCCTAATTCTCACATCTTTCCATAAACACACACGCATATATATATTTTTTTTTAATAGTTTACACAAAAGGTTTATGTATCGTGTTTAGTGGGGAATGGTGTATTATTTAGGGTTAGTTCAGATTTTCATTATGACGAATGAAGTGTATATATGTGTATACATAATACTCATTCTAATCATGTGCTGTCATTTATCTTTTAATGCTAATTGACCTTTCAATTAATTATCACTCTTTTTCTATATGCTTTACACTGTTGTGTCTCTTGGGGAATGCATGATATATTATTAATAATACAGTATTAATAGTAATTGTAATATAAGTAACATTTCATGCCACATACATCTAATTAGAACACTAAACCCCATGTTCTTACTGGAGGGATTTTGTGTAACCCTGGGGTGAACCTGAAACACTACAGCCACAAAATGCAGCGATGGCTTTTTGATCGTCATGGTTCATTGATGTTTTTTGGCCATAATGGTTCTTTTCTTATAAAAATGTTTCACGCCTACAAACTTCAGGCTATAATACCTAAAGGCCTTTGCAACTCTTTTTGTATCCTTAAACTGTCCTTTATGGCCGGTGAATGTATTTCTGGATCGTTTTTCGGCATTATTCACATATTTTGAGCTGAAATGCACTTTATTTATATTAAATTATTTATTCAATTGAAATCTGGGAAGAGATGCCTTGTCATGCATACAATATGCATTATATGCAGGCTCTACACTTACAAAAATAAACTGTTTTTCAGAGTTTATATATAAAGTATTTCACTCACTGTCACCCACTACTCTATTCAAATATTTTGGCCCACTCCTTCTTCAATCATGGTAAGTAAAGTTTCTCACAAAAAATGTTCTTTTTATTAACCATCAGTATATTAAGATGTGATTGCTATTATGTATTGCTTAAGTTGGAATTTGACTTTGACTTGAAAGGAGTAACATTTGATTCCTTGTCCTTGAGAAAAAAAACACCTTTCTTATCATTAATAATTTCTTTGTTCCACTGATTCAAACTAACTTTTAGTTCTGTCACTGTTAAATGGAACATCATATATAAATATTGTTTTTCATATGATGTTAATAACTAAAAACAGAATATCATCAGCTTTGCTATTAAATTTAAATTGTTAGATATTTGATCGATGACATTGAAAACTTAAAAACTAAATTGCATGAATAATCAGTTTCTGCTGCCTTATATAGGCCTAAATGTATTTTTAAACATTACTTAGTTTTGGCCACAATGAATTTTACCGCCATCAGAATGTTTTGAAGAACGGTCAGAAGGCACAAATAAAAAGACTGTATAGGCCTATGTTCATTTCTACATTTAAATATATCACCAAACTACATACTTTTTAACACGTCGAATAAATAAATAAATTCGTCAAAATAAGAACAGTTTTAAACGGCCCAGAGAGAGTAATTACTAAAAAAAATTCAGTTGAAGATTCTTTGATTTTGGGCCGCTGGTTTGGGAGACACTATGCTTCTCTCTTTTCTGCGAATATTGTCAGGGCCTCCGACTAGCAGCATGGGAAATCTTATGTATCTGCACATTATCCAGGAGCATTTCCAGAGAAGGTTTCATTCCAGGATTGTGTCTGGCACCTGAACAACTGAAGCGCGATCCGTTACCTAAACGAAGACAAATGTGTTACGGGGATCGAAGAGCCAGGATTATAATGTCAAAGCTTAATCGTGTGACTTAATGAACACTTATCATGTAGCCTGAAGGAAATAGTTTTGGAAAAGAAGGCGTATGTTGTTTATTCTGTATTGCTTTACGGCAAGTTTTCAACATCTTTAAACATTTTGACTATAGGAGCTACAAGTAATTTAACCTATTACAAGTGTTTTTTTAATGGGTTCGCCAATCTCTCATTTTTCAAACATTGCTGAAAACTTGTTTTAAATTTATTTCTCTGTATATCATCCTACCAGCATGCTGAAACAATCGTGGCAAACGATCACCATTTGGAAGTGTAGGAGGGATCTTACAGTGCACGCGCCGAAGGGTTTCATCTCCCGTTGTGTAATTATTAAATTTCAATTCATTTTCAAACATGTGCATCTCTGCGGGCGGCGTGATCGTGTATAGATCCTTGCATCCCACTAGTGTGGATCCTGACCCACCGACCCGATAACGAGTGCAAAAAAACGAGTCTCTACACCTCTAATATTAAACCAACGTGACATTTAAACGTTACTTGTGCCAGTGTAAAAGAATCCTCATTCGCGGTCACGTGAGCCAAAAACTGGGACTTTGTAGGCCAGTTGAAAGAACAGATCGCTCACCTTGCCCGCAAAGACCCAGCCTCGGGCACACAAAACGGGGCAGGCTAGTATCCATGGCTCATATTAAATACATGTCATACCGAATAATGATATGGGGTCAGTGATTAAATGGCACCACGTTTGATTATGAATATGTCGTTATAAGCCATGCTTTTCATAGTCCCGAAGTATAAAGGAGTAAAAATAGAACTGGTATAAGAAGCACGGGCACAAATTAATTTTAGAATTCCTGCGTCTTTAAAAGTTAACCTGCTGGGTGCGCTGTAACAAGGTTTATGTTACATGTAGGACCTCATATGTCATTTGGTGAGTACATGCATAACTGAAATGACGAATTATTTTACCTTCCAATATATCCTATTTGCTTGGTCTGAAAGCTGATGTTCTTGAAGCATTATATGGTCGTCGTCCCAACATGAGACAGATCACAGATGATGACACTACAGAGTACCACGATGGCTGTGAAATAAGAAGTTGATCTTGACCAGTGACTCCGTTGTGACAAGATGTGATCTTCAGCGAACCCGACGGTGATATGATGATCCTCGAGTCTTTAATACGCTTCACCCATGACAATGTCTTCTGTAAATATCTATACGTGTATCCCTGAAGTCTTGATAGCCTTTTAAGCAGGGCGACCTCGTGCGTTAGTGGACGGTCCTAAGACAGCCATGGTCCGGCAGACAGACCCGCTTACACTGACTGCTCCTCATTGAGGGACAACGGCGATATGAGTGGTTGCTCTCTCTTTTCAGGACGCTCGAGCAAATCTCGGGACCTCCCTAAAATGGAATTCTTCAAGGTATCAAGCTGCCTATTTTATGCACGCCAGTAAGGTTTTTCGGCGAGTCCGGATGATTGTTAGATTGCTATTGCCACCAAAAGGAAAACTGAGGCGCTACAGGCTTTTGTTTATTTCTTCGTAGTTGATATAGAAACAAAACATAATTATTAAAGTTTCTCGGCACATGCATTTCCTACCACAGAAAAATGGATAACCTAAAATCGTTTTCGACAACAAGGAGAATGTCACATTATTTGGAAGACATAAAAACTTGCTTTTAATAAACAAATGGCTACGGAAAGTGATTATTTGAGCGGTGCATTTATTTGAATACCTGACACTGTTGCCAATTTAAACGGGTCAGTCGTTTACAAGACTAATTCAGGTTAAGTACCTTGCTAAACTATTCACATGTACCCTCCTTATACAGTATGTTAAACAGGTAATCCTCAGATTACGAGTCCTCTAAGTTTCTTATTGCCCTTACATGTGTTCAAGAAGTAAGACTGTCCATTTTCGATGTTTATCTTAGGGTTCTTGGAGCCTATGAGAGTGAGCACGGCGTCAAAGCATGGGTATAACCTGAACGGGATGCGAACCCATGGTCTACAATATGGGCAATTCTGCGCTAGAGAAACCGGAAGAATTTGTTAGCATCACGCAGTGAAAGCGGATGTGACATGGGATTCAAACCCACAACCCCTCGTGATACGAGATTGGCGCTAGCGACGAAGCCACAGAGTGTGCGTAATGAATTATACCAGTTCTGCGGCTTGTGGCAAAATGTCTAGGACTATTTAGCTAATTCAGCGTAAATTTGTGCACAGTTGTTAAGAAGTGTCTCCTAGTGGTGAAAACAAGGAAGTACACAAGCTGAAAAAGTAGGAAAATTGTAGAAGATAACGATGAAGTTGTCTGATGATAAAACAGTAAAAAAGTATTTTTAGTTGCTTAACCAGAGATTAGAACAATCGAATAAAACGGGATTACTCTAAAAAGCAACAATTAATAACTTATCGTATCTGTGTTAAAATATAAATAGTAAGGCCATATTTATTAATACTATGATCATTACGGCGTCGTGATTCAACCCTAGAAGACATTAGATTTAGGTGCCACGGTAAGATGAGCTTGTGTGCAAACAAGAGCATACTGTACGTCATGGGTATCCTTATCACCGTAGCAGAATACTCGTTTGTTGTCCGTTTAAAATGTTGCCCATTAATTTCATACCATATAAGGCACGGACGGGGTTCGAACCCGTGATCTTCGGTTTACGAGACCGACGCCTTACCACTTGGCCACCGCGCCTATCACACACCTTTGATTATAATCCCAATTCAACTTCAGCAAGGACCCATACAAAAATCTATAAATGAAGTCTATCATGAATGAATCTTTCATAATCATTCATCCATCTATATTCAATCTTATACAGCACAGGAATGCGGGATTTACCATGACCACTCATCTAATACTGGATTAGCATGTTCATAAATAAAAACACAATTTTAAGCTTATATTTGGTTAGATAAAGGGACGGGACACATGCAGAACTGAATGTGTTGTGTTTGTATTCCCTTTAATTGATTTTGTATTTACGCATACGATTTTCGTATTTTCTAATTTGTTTCAATGATGTTGTCACATGTATTTCTTTACTTAAATCTGTGTTAATGTCTTAATGCGTATTGTTGGCATTTCACAAACACACTACGTTTTAGATGTTGATAAATACCAAAACTTGGCGAACAATGTTGTAAAAATAAATCTAGCAATTTAATTTCCAAAGGCAGCGTGTTATTGTAAATCGTAATTTCATCCACTTGGATGACGGCGACGGTGAGTTAAAATCAACACGTGTAAATGCCGTCTAAATGTATTTTTAAAGGCTGGTAAAATCGTGAAAATCTATCTGGACACGCTCACTGAAAAGCTATTATACATATAAAGCACAAGGAGCGTCCAGTCACCTGGCTTTGTTAAAATACAACAAACCAAAGCGGGTGAGGGAAACACTGATTTCGAATTGGTGGCGCGCCCTACTTTACGTGATGACGTCGACCACGTGACCGTGACACGCGAAACACCCGGACCGAGCCGGCAGCTGGAAATACTTTGCAAATCAAACAAGTAAGAATATGCGGGCAGATGTGTGCGGCGTCCTGCTGTTTTTGCGCTGAGGTGAGCATGGTCAGTGGTCGGTCCCCCTCCGTCACAGTCAGCAGCCCTGCTGTCGTTAGTCACACTGTTGCTAGTGAGGGAGCCGCCTAATGACCATTTTGTGCGTCTGTTTGTGTGTAGCAGCTGAGCACAAATCCGTCAGGCACTTGCTATAAGCGACCAGTGCGTAATGCAAAGTGGGTCAGGTGAAATTTAGACGCATTCAGTATATTTCTATTCGTGCGTGAAACGTATAAAATCAAGACGCGTTGTGGGAACATACTGACTGACATTTATCAGATTTGGGTTAATCCCAATGAAAGGTATGGCCTGCTATGTCTGAACATTCGTTCTCGATTATGTCAATAACTAATTGCGTCTCCGTTGAGAGAGTGAGTTCCTTTGTTCGCCATTGTGAATGGCTGCTACTGTTCAAACAGTATTTTCAGGCCAGTTCAGACAAACTTCATATCGCTTGTGTCTAATTTGTTTCCTGTTTGTTCAATTCCATTCACACATATGACAAACATTAATCGTCATATTTGCAGATTCTATATATAATATATATGAAGCGACGTGTTTTACAGCGCAATTCGGAGAAAGTTGACGCCGAAGCTGAGTCGATGCTGTCAGCTGATAAAGCTTTGTTCAGCATGTCCATTCTCCGAGCCGCACTGTTCAACATAGAGTACGCGGTTGCGCTAATATTGTATTAAGTGTGCACCCTGTAAATGGTAAGATGACTGTCATGTCACAGGTGGTTAGTGTGAAGCAGTCTGAACTAAATCAGTGATCCAGGGGTTAAGTGTCTGGGTTATGGGCGTGACTGACTAAAGCTTTAGTAGGGTAGGAGGAGCCTTTCTAAATACAAATAAGGGCATCCCTGTCTTCCATTTCACCTGTGCGATTGAGCCACGTGTGCCTCTTTCTTTAGGAAGAGCAGAGCTGAGCGGTCCTGCTGTGTATCTAATGCAGCTGTGTCCCAAGGTAAGCTGCCCCCCTCGATGGTCTCTCCCGCCATGAAGGCTGTGGTTGATGCCGTCTGGGCTGTGTGGAGCATCGGTGCCTCTATCTACGACTACCTGCACACCAGCGCCATGGAGGAACGCATTCACGCATTAGAGAATGTCATCACCATCCATCAGTGTGTTATCGGGGTGCTGAGTGCTGGCCTGGTCATACTCGTCACCTACATTGTCTTGAGGAAACATTGACGTCCACCACTGGCAGTGATGCATGGGGACCAGAAGCAGGGGCCCCCAGAGCAATGGCCCACGTGACTGGAAAGCCAGTTCTGTGCCTCACATGCGGAAGAGATACTAATCACAGCTCCCCTCATTGTGTTTGTGCTACATCTGCTGCCTTAAGCTGCTTTGTGCTGAGAATGATTCAAGATTGAACAGGCAAACAAGATGGTAAAATTCCTTTGCATTAACAAGTGTACATTAGCTTATGGCACTTACACTAAAAAGGTCATGGAACAGTTTGCACTGTGAAGATCTGGCCAGTAGCACCAACATTTTCTAAGATGGAGATGAAGACTTTAATGAAGTTAACAGAGGACCTGTTTAGGTGTCTAAGGTACATGAAGCCATGTGTATTAGCGTTTAACACATAATTTAGGAGATTATCTATTTATCCATTTTTAGTACATTTTACTGATTATTCAGTCAACTGGATGCTTACTAATTGAGGTTATTAAACTACAAAGTCAACAACCCAGACCGACTTTCATCTGTCTCAGCAAGATCCAGCTCCCGAAATGTCCTTCTACACTGTTGCTTGGCTGACAGGTTTTTCAGCATTCAAGGTTATCTGGGCTCACTGGCATCCCAAAGGCATCGTCCAGGTGGTCACCATAGTAGCAGAACCCAAACAAGAAGCTCTGGCACATCTGGGTTTTGCCCCTTGAGAAAATCAGGGTATACGAAGTTTGACTTATTCCAAGATGCGTCAGCTGTTCTCAACCCAACCAAAACTCTAACCCTGCCCAAAGAACTTTTAAATTAGAAATCTATATTGTTCAACAATAAGGTAATAATATTTAATTTGTCTATAGGACTGTAATGTTTATCAAGTTTTACTGTAAATTGTATCCTGGAAAAGTATATGGTGTAGTTATATAAAGTTATATACACCTTTTTGATCTTGCTGAAAAGTAATTTAAAGTGACCTTAATAATTACATAATTTTAAGATCCATTGTGTGACCATAACTGAATGGAATTATCATGACATTGGTTTAGCCTGTTATAAAGCATTTGCAGATGCTTGCTTGTTTTTAAAAGACATTTGTAATAAGCAGAATTGGAGCCATATCATTGTTTAATTGTAACTTTAGTAACAAGTAGCTGTAATTTACTTTTTTAATAGAGATAATGAACTATTTTGTACTGATGTCTGTCACTGTTTTAACCATACGTTTCGGATGTTTTGTGGTCACCTCGTTTTGAGGTTTTGTGAGTTTAGGACAGAGCTGCTGGGGCAGAAAGGTTTGTGTTAACTTATGTTATTAAAATTGCTCCTTTATTGCTGTATTTACTTTAATTAATTGATTGATTAATTGTAAACAATTTCTCCAAGAATATGTAATACAAATAGTATATCGTAAATAAACTTAAGTTGCGTAAAAATAACAATACATGAGGCTCAAGAACCTCCTTAAGGCCTGTCTGTTCTGGGAACACCTCTGCTAGCCTTGTGATCTCTGACCACTCTCTGCACTGCACTTTCCCTGTAGGTTTGAATGGTTGTCTTATTAGGCTCCTGCTTTGTTAGGGAAGCGGTGAGTAGCTCTTGCTTTGTACAACATGCACATGGACATTCATCAAAAGCTCAGTCTAAATGCAGTTAATTCCTAGTTGGGTCAAGGCATGTGTAGGTAGGGGCCTGGGGGTGCTTGAGCACCTGCCCCGTTCGTTTTAATGAATGACTGTGTTTCCCCCCCCCCCCTTCTCCAACATCCGACAATCAAACTAAATTTCCAGAGGCACCTTGGGAGGTCTATTCTGATTGTGAAAATTTACCGAGGGTGCACTGCCAATCCGTCCCGTTTCCTCCCCCCTCCCCCCCCCCCTCCTTCCTCCCCTCCGCCCTCCCCCCCCCACCCCCCCCCGCCCCCCCCCC
>JAABNY020000095.1:9135245-9153051 GCA_015164015.2 Brevimyrus niger | reverse complement strand
ATTAACGTGCTTCGCTATGAAACGAAGTGCAATTATTTTGTAAATGAAGGCACTGAAGCTACCAAGGTGCACAGAAGGTAGGGCTCGGTGCTGCACTGATAAAAGCAGAGCAGAGGATGGGTTGATAAGCAGAGGAACAACATGAGGAAGTGAGTAGCTGATGACATCAGAGGCTGCTGTTCAGGAAATGGCAGCTGGGGCGGCGCTACCTGCACCGTGTGAGCCACACAACGCCAGCACATGCTGCCGGACGTAGGTAGTCGTCCCTTGGGAGAGGGTGAGCGAGCGTGTGAATGTACACCAGTGTTTGGCTCCCGGGACCAGGCTCGGGGTGGGGAAGGGGGGGGTATGAAGTCACGGCGCGCTCGCAGCATGGGCTACGTGCTGCAACCATAGAGTGTGAATGTGCTGCTTCCTTCCCACATCAGACATACCACTGCCTGCTCGGGTATCAGCTCCCTGTGACCCTGCACCTTTAACGGGGGGGTGGGGGGGGGGATGTGGGGTATTAACCACATTCCAGAAGTGTGATGTTCCACAGACATGATGTGGCCCCAGGGAGACCCACAAGCTTCCAGAGGGGGCTCCACCCCTCAGCTGGGCTTGGCTTTTTGGACCGCGCCTTTGGAATCAAACATCGCAATCGGACCCAAAACATCAGCACTGTCCTGCGGAGACAGTGACCCACAGGTGGGGAAAGGGCCTGGCTTTGAGATGCAAC
Organism: Brevimyrus niger; assembly: GCA_015164015.2. NCBI lineage: Eukaryota > Metazoa > Chordata > Actinopteri > Osteoglossiformes > Mormyridae > Brevimyrus > Brevimyrus niger. The sequence goes on along the minus strand of JAABNY020000095.1, from coordinate 9,152,330 downwards.
TTCATGTCGCAATCGCCGTCGCTCAGAAGGATCCCTCATCCACAGAACTCGGTGACTTAAAAGGTGCTGCGATACCCAGACCGGCCAGGAGATGTCAATTCATTTAATGCCGTTACAGCTGTTAACGAGTAAGATGGTACCGCCGCCCGAAGTTGTCCAGCCGGCGAATACGAGCGTCGGAGGGCATGGGATGGGGGGCGGTTAGGGTTAAGAGAGAGACAGAGAGAAAGGCAAGGCGGAGAAGAAGGGGGACGGGTCTGGCTTCCCTTTGTATCTCACGAAGAAACAGGAAGTAACAGCAGTGTTTACAAGCAGAGGACGGGCATGAGGCAGAGAGGAAGTTCTGGGGGGAGGGTGACACAGCACGCAAGAGCAGACTCTATAAAAAGGCCGCCGGCCCCTGGCTGCAGTTCGCCCCACACGCCGTACCTGCTTTCGCGCCTGACTCAGCCCGTGCAGCCGCTGCTGCAGCTCGGCCCTGTAGTTCTGCGCCGCCTCGATGTTCTCCTTCGCCTCCTGCAGCAGCACCTCCACTTCTATAGACATGCTGCGGCTCCCCTGCGGCGGCGAGAACAAACAGGGGGAGGGAGTCAGCCGGGGCACCTCGGCGTAAACGTTCTCATGTCACATCCATCCTCATCTCTGTACCGGCTCCTTATTGACGCTCGCATCACGTTCAAGTCCTACTGTCCATCCATCCATCTACCAAGGAATGCCTCAAGACCCATCTGTCCATCCATCGTCCACTGCTTATCTGGGTCTGAGTCACAGGGGCAGCAGTCATAAGGCGTTATCCACCGCACCACTTCAAGAAAGTTCCGAAAGTATGGTACTCCAAGGTGTTTGTTTTCCACTGGTGTATAAATTGGTACCGAATGACATCACAGTATGAGGCTTCCATCCCCCCACTGAATTTGATTACTGACTGTAGTATGTTATAGGGCTGGATAATGTGCAATATTAATACCAACATTGCATGTTATGCACATGTATTCTTACATTGCTAGTCTGCTATCTTAAAATTAGGCTTTTTCTTATTTTCAATTCAGTACGGACGTTATGGCGCAGGGGTTTACTATAACGTTTTTATAAAGTTTAGCGAAAATACATTTTCAAACAAACTACCAAACTTTGCAATTTTAATAATCATTCCTTTTATAGATTCTTATATGTTTAAAAATCTGCTTTTACATGAGCACTGCATACATTCTCCGACATAATCATGCCATTTAAATCACTCAAAGATGAGTCTCTGAGAAATTTATTAACTCTTTTTTTTTGGTTTATAAATACCCCAATATTTATTACAACAAAATCACATCACTAGGACAGCATGCTACATGTGTGCTGTATTAGTATATTCAACGAATCACTTTTTAATTTCTTGTCATACCATCATCAAAAGCATTTCAAGTCCCACCCCAAAGTACCAAAGTACCCCAGCTGCTTCAGCAGTTTAGGCACTGAAACTTTTGGTGCTGGTACTCAACCGGAAGTCAATGAAAAAGCAAAAGTACCGAAAGTATTGTACTTTTTACAGTGGAAAAGCGCCCATAGCAGTCCTCCCTCTCCCCAGCCACCTCCTCCTTCCCCTCTGGGAGGATGGTTAATTTCTTTAAGCCTCCCTTCCCTCAACTTTCCAATCCTGCTGTTTGGGGGTGCGTTCCCCAGAAGTGTAGTTGCTAACTATATTAGCAACTTGCGTGGTTCAAACTATGCAAATGCAACGCAGGTCTTTCCCGAAACCATAGTTCGAACTACGGATGCAACGACACTGAACTTACGACAACTTAGTATGATGCATCATTAAACAACACAGGTGTTTCACAAAACGACAGTTCAAATAAACATTTGCAAACATTAAGTTCATTAAGTGTACTATGCAGCTCACTCCTAATCATCGATGCTGGAAAATGCAGTCGAAGGAGGGTAGTCACCATGCAAGATGAAAATATTGCTGAATAATATTGCTGTACAAACATGCATAATACGAAGTGCTTTGAAAATGCAAGTACTTTTTGTACCTCTCTGTTCATAAGTATGATATGATTGGAGAAGATGTTGTTTACTCACCTTGTTTGTTCTATATGGTAGAATTCATCACATAGATAAATATTCATTTCCATAAAGGAGAAGAAATTACCCAAAATAAACTACTGTTATCTATTATGTATTGTTTACCTAACAATAGATAACAAAGAGTGTCTAGTAAAATGGTGGTGCTGTGGCAAGTTGTGTCAACAGACACAAAGCAGTGCCGACAAATGCAATATGATTATTATGCACACACACATTGCAATGACAATGCTGAAACGATTTATCATTCAGGCCTTATGTACACATAGCACTAGATAGGAACAAAAAACATGGGTAAATTAATGGATAAAAAAAATTAATTGCTTTTTAATCACTAAGTGCTTTTGTTGAAATATGAAAAATACACACCGCTGCTTGGATACAAACCCATGGCCTGCTAGGCGAGGAATCTGGTATATCATAGTAGGTGTTATTCATAGCCATGGGGGCTGAGGCTCTAGTAAGCTGTACACACAAGACTGACTCATACCGTAAAATAAAAATAAACATAATTACAGATGGAGCAGATTTCACTAAATGCATTGTAGCCTAAAAGTTCTATTTTTTCCCCTCTACAAGAAGCGTGCTACAAGTATCACATTATTATTATGACACTATTGATATTTTTGACTTTTTAATATCATTATTGCTGTTATATGACCGACACAATACATCAATGAACTAATGATGTGTAAAATAGTTTATGAAAAAGATTTCAAATAATTAAAAGATTAATCAAAAGAAGTATATGAATATTATTGTAAAGTTTATTTATTTATTAGAAAGTGAGTTTTTGCTCTTTGTGAGAGTCAGACCAATCCCTGCTGGAGCCACTGCAGTTCGAACTACTGTGGTAGTACTAACAAAGTACAATGGTTTCGGGAAACAGTGGTCCTTTGGATGTTAGTTAGTTCGACCGAACACTCTATGATGCATTGTTAATACTAACCTCTGGCATGGCTCGGGAAATGCACCCGGGAGCAGGTGTCTAAATCTTGCAGGCTCTCCTCGGATGACTGCAGAGGCGCAAGTCAAACTTCTCCCTAAATGCTGTACCTCAGTGCATTAAAACTGCCCCCATAACGGCAATAAAAACCTCAAATGAATGACGAACAGTGACGACACACCCCTAATTCGGGTGTCGTCTGGTTTTTCGCCACAGAGAATATCTGTAAAATGTGTACACGGTTTCTGTTGGGAACCACCAGCTTTGTTGCAACATTTTAACGACAGCAGAACACGATTCCATTTCACTATTTTCTAGCTGCTCTCTCTTCATGCATTAGGTTTGCTGCACACGACGCATATACTCCTCAGTCAGTACACATACTTCAGTAAAATTTACACGAGGGGGGGGGGGGTCAGTGGGACCCCCAGCTCATGCCCCAATGGCTCACAGGCCCAATGCGTACCCTTTGTATGCTAAAATGATCCCCACCCATATGGCACAGCTAGCAGTTAAATTAAGGGTGCCTTCAAGCTGTAACATGGAAAATCATGCAACAAAACGCATAAAAGGATTTTTAAAAAGAGAAAAGGGTGTGAGAAACGTGATCTGAATGCTGTGGCAGACTTTCACAATTACCTTACAAGGCAGCAAGTGGCAGGAAGAGCTGACAGTCTGAGCCGAAAAACACCGAAAACCACTTCCGGAAGCTTCTGGACGCTTCCGGACAGCACTGCGCCTGTGGCAGACTAAGCTGGTTCGCCAGCCTCAAACCCTCCCACTATTCTGTGAGCGAGTCCATTGAGCCTGATGGATTACCCGCCACTCCTGGCCCTCAGAAATTAACGTAAGCATCACTCTGCTCAAAACACAGCGATAATGAGTCTGGCATGTAGCCGCCTACTGAGCAAACAAGCATAACTTGAATTTTTACACATGAACCACAAGCATGTATGCCTTTCTGCAAAATCCTATGGGGCACATGATGAAGGGCGGTAAGATCTGCCCCTGAGCACCTGCCACCAATCTATGCGTTCCCAGGTAAACCAGTCAGGTTAGACCCCAAATAATTGTGTCAGAACGGCAATATCTCTCTAGTGCTTAATGATATATTTTGGTGCCAAAGATTAAAAAAAAAAAAAGTTATATCGAGTATAGATGCCAGTCACCTGACCTGGGCCAACAATCACCTGTCAACCATAAAATCACTCCCTTCTTTTTTAAAGGATAAGCAAGGCTTGCACTCTGCTTTAGCAGTTGCCAGTTCTGTACCAGGCGTAGCCATTCTGCAGAACTCTTGTTACTGTGGAGGAATGAGGTCACTGGTGAAATAAGCTAGATTTAGTACAGAGCCTGACACACAGAAAGCTAGGGTGTTCCACTGCTTTTTGTCTCAAGGAATCCCCCCATCCAGCGTTATCATCATCATCTTCAAAGCAGCGACGTCAGTCCTCCCCGCTCCAGAACCGCATGCCGCTGGGGAGTGGGTGGCACATGCCAGCCGGCTCATGGCACCAGAGCATTCCCGTCTCATGGCTGCCACATTAACCCAGCGCGGCTCGCCGGTAAACGAGACCTTGGACACAGGAGGTGACTATGTACAAAGGCACTCCATGCCCAAAGCTATCTCTGGCTGTGCCAGACACAGATTTTCTTACCCGAATGCTTTACAGTGCAAAACAGTCTTTATTACTGCACAAATATTACATTTAGGGGTACACAAAGAGCACAAAGCAACAGTTACATACCGAGAGACAAAGTAATGAACTCTGCTTTTTAGACATGCATTACTGGGATAGAGCACGAACTCTTAGCCTAATGGGATAATTCTGTGTGACTATAATCACATTTCGTCAAAACTAAAATAAAAAACGATTTTTTGATTAATTAAATAAGGCAAATGAACTACGGTACTGTAACACTAAAAGAGGATTTGAGAGTAATAGTTAGGAGGAGCAAACATCTAAGAGAAAACCGTCCCATAGCACAATAATTAAATCAAACACCAGTTATGTTTTGAAAACTGTTAAGTGTAATAATGTATCAAATAAAGTGGTATACCATTTACCCACTCATCCAAAATGGTTCCCATTCTGCATATACATCACAATCATTTCAAACGACAGGATTACAGAAGACAGTAATTACATACTGAGCAGAAAAATCCAGCAAAAACACTGGCAGCATCTAGAGAACATGCTACCAGACCACAACAGTATTTTAAATGGCTATAAAACAACACGGTATTCTACCCTCACTGCACTGCAACTGCGTTAATTTAATGAGTCTTCATTGGCTTCGCCGTTTTATTATCCCAACAAGAATAATAACTACATTTAAATGACCTTGCTCTCATCAGGACTCATCATGCCGTCTATTAATACCTAGTTTTGAAGAGACTAAAAGCAAAGTTAGACAGTTCTTAAATGACAGAAATGTTGATTGCGAAGCGCAAGAAATGACTGTCGATGACAACGCGTGTGTGCAAGACGGAAGCTATCGTTGAGATTAACATCTAATCATGGCAAGAATGGGTTGTTTTTCCAACGACGAAACTTTGTGATAGTGAAAGAGAGTTTTTTAAAGATATTAAAGATAATGCTGGGCATAGGCGAAATCCTACAGATACTGCAGCATGCAGTGAATACATATGCATTCGAAAACTGGACCTTTGTAATTTTTCAAAGAATCTGTTTGTAACCTTACATACTGTACATTAACCACTTTGTGCCTACGCATCTGATTAACGCCACATCTAAAAATCCAGAGATTTTAAACTGGCCAAAAATAATCAAAATACAGCATACATATGTACAAATTAATCTTAAATCCGACAGCATGTAGTACCTGTTTCTCCATAAACCTAGGGATGTTCGCCATTCTGTCCTTCTAGGGGTTTTTGGCTAGCTAAATGCATGCTGTATCGAGATGTTTTGCTCAACATCGAACATGCCCATACCCGTGAAAAAATGAACCTAAAGGAACGTCCGTACATCGCACGTGATGTACCTCAGTTTGCCGAGAAAACAAACAACTGTACACTTACTTTTTACGATTAGGAATCCGTTTGACTGCTTAGATAGCGAGCTTCACCTAAGAACTGGTAGGTACCATCCGATTACAACTAGGAATCATCACCATTGCAAAAGTTTCCTTTTAGATAATCCGAGGATTTTCACAAAACGTATACATAATCTGTTATTTCATTTCAATGGTGTACATATGAAATTATATTATTTTTAAGCGTACAATTACCTGGGGCGAACTCAGTCCCAACTCATGCTGCGAGTTTTAAATCGTTAGAAGTCGTAGTCCCCTCCTAGTCCGAATGTTGTACTTCATCGCTAAACCACAACTGTCGCTCAACTTCAGCGACACCCAATCGTATGAACGCCCACGGGCCTTCACGTGGCGTCCCTGCCGACCCAGCCAATCAGAATTAGGCACATAAATCAGGGGCGTGGACCTATAGGACAACTGTCCTTGCAGGCTGGAGAAGTGTTGAAGAACTTCACACGTTACAAAAAAAGATACAATATAACACATCTCGAACCAGTATGTTATGAAATGTGTTTTGGATTTTTCTTAAATGCTTTTGATAAATAAATTATTCCAACATTATGATTACAAAATTACGGGAAGAATCCAGTTTACCATAACAACAATCGAAACTTATTCTTAACCATCAGTATATTAACTAAATATATGCGGCAGGCAGAATCATCAAAAAAGTCACGATATTAATAATATCATTTTTCAAATTTTGATGGACAGGTAAGACGTTATGATATGTGTGTAATATACAGCTGGGCTGATTACATATTGCGTATTTTGGAGCCTGTCAGGGACATACATGCATATGCTTATAGCGACACCTTTTGATTAAGCATAAACAAACCTGAAAATATAAGATATTAAAATCCTTAACCATTTTATTGATATCCCATCCAGGGCGCACGCCCTGCTACCCACGACCCCAACCAGGGTAAGCAGTTAGAAGAATGATGGATAGATAAATAACCATATATACACCATAAATATTACTGATGATATACCACTAAAACAAGCGGACTGTAGGTCCGGTTTTGAATGCTACATGGTGAAAACAAGGCCCTGGGAATGTTTATATCCAAAGGTGCGATCTGATCGCTCACAATTTCTTTAATCAATGACTGAAGACATCTATTTACAAAAAAAAAAACTCTTTCACTTGGAAATACAGATCGACAAAACCACTAGCGACACAGAACAATTTAGAGAAACTGGACGTGTTTTTAAAGTAACCTACGGCATGCCTATGACCTCACGGTAGTGCGGATCGCTGATTGGCGGAGCTCGCTAAGCCAAAGGTCATCGGTATTTGGCGCCATTTGTGCGAGTAGATACTAGAGAGCGGTAGTATTAGGCGCTTTTTTTGAATTGCGTTTGAAATATCGTTTTTCTAAAATCTTCTATCTTTCTATAAATGAGTATATTTTACGTGAGGACATGTTTTAGTGCGCATTGTCTGTCGAGTTGATTACACCAACACGTCTTGTTTAACTGGTTCTTTTCTGTCAGCTATAGCTAACGCGCCAGTCTGGACAACTGTCTATGAGCAGTTGCTTTTTTATGTTTTTATAATGAATTTTGGATTTAGCCGGTGACATTGTGTAGTATGAGCTAAACAATTTCTTGCTTGCCAAATTGCTACATTTTTGGTTAGTCCGCATGTTGCCTGAAGGTTAGTCGTATAACAATAGGCGGCTAAAAGGTTGTGACTTGGTTCTTTGCTGTCTTTGGGAAATGAAAATGTATAGCTGATACAGTTCGGTTTCTTAGCTTGTAGCTGTCATAGCACGTACATTCCCTCTGCAAAACTGGTAAGTCTAATGTTTTCCTTCCGTAACCTCACACTTATGTTTCCCTTTCAGACGCACGTCTACTAATACAGTTAATGCTGGTCTGCTTTGTAAACTTGATACTGGCATGATTGAGTCCGTAGTAGTAAACAAACAATCGGAATATGCGCTTGTTCACGTATTAAATATTTATGTATAGGCAGTGAAGTTTTTTTAGGGGGGGGGGTGTGGGAATGATTCCTAAGGTGTTTTGTTTTTTCTTTCCACCAGAATTCATTAACTTTTATTTATTCTGGGGTGTGTTTCAGAAGCGGTATGGCTGGGGCCGTTGCTATGGCGTCTGTAATCGAAGATTTTGACACGCAGGTACTCCGGCATTTTTGACACTACGATATGGTTTCTATTTTTTTGCATTTTGTTTTAAAAAAAAAAAATTGTTTTATGAAGCTTTGGGATATTCTTCCAAATACGTATGTTAGCTTTTTAAAAGCATATATTCTTGGGAAACATTTATCAGAATCTCTTTGCTTTGATTTTAACAGCCCTGCAAGAAACAAAGAAAAGATGGGGATATTACTTCCATTCAACCAATTACTAACTACTTTCAGCCCATGCCAAAGACTACAGAGAAGGTGTTCTCACCCCCCAAGTCCAACTGCATCACAGATTATTTCAAAAAGACCCCACCTACTTTGGAAAAGAGCAGCATGTCCCAGCAGAGCAAAGAGAATGAGCAGGACCAGCGGGAGGCTACCAGCCACACAGAAACCCCGACAAGGCCAGCCAAGGCCCAGAGGCTCAGGAAGAGCAGGAAGCCAGGCAAAGCGCTTGCTTTCAGCAGAGAGGCTCAGGGAGACTGCGTGGAGGTCATCACACTTTCGGAATCCAGCTGTTCCAACATTGGGACGGCGCCGCTGGAGGAAGCAGGGGCGGCTCAGGTCCTCCTGGGCAGCGAGACTGCAGCCCTCCTGGCTCAGGTCAGCATGGAGGCCTTTGGTGGAGAAAAGAGCCCCCCCGCGGAGAGCTCAGCAGCGACTGATAAGCATCCCAAAAAGTGCCTCCAAGAAACTACTAGAAGAAGGCCCTCGGTGAAGAAGAAACCGAAGGGCAGTTTAGGCTGCTCTTTGGAGTCCCAGGAGGAATGTGGCAAGATGAGCAATGGGGGCGTCGGAGGTGATGGAGAAGCTGGGGTTCAGTCTCCAAGGTCATGTGACGTCAACACGGAGGCGGATAACACTGCTAGTCTGAATGGCGGAACCATTACAATCTCGTTTGAGGACTTCCTTCAGAGTCAAATTGAAGAGGATGCTGCCAGTCCTAAGGACATCGAAAAAGAAGCACAGGCGCAGTCTGTGGCTGCTTCTGCTCAGGGCGATCCGCAACGGGTGTCCCCACGTACCCTTACGATTCAGGCAGAAATCCATCCCGTCTCCAATGCACCCGAGCTGGTAATGAACACGAAGAAGAGGCTGGCATCCATATTCACTAGGAGGCAGATACTAGATAAGAGGAAGGTGGAAGGTTCGCGCTCCCCACAGGAAAAGTGTGAGTCCCTTCCAGCTCCCAGGCGGAAGTCCAATGTGGTTCTACGTGAGGAGGATCTGCAGCTGGCTGTCATTGAGCCTGGTGCCACCCCCAAATGCAGTCAGGCTGAAAGAAAGCAGTTCATGAACGCCTTCAGGCAGCCCGGCCAAGAAACCGGCAAAACTAGCAAACCCAAGAAGGGTCCTGGCAGGCAGGAGACGGCAGTGGAAAGAGTTGCTGAGGTCCCGGAAGAACCACCGACTGGTGCGGAGGCTACAAATGAGGAAGGAGGCCAGACTTCTGCGTCCGAGCCTCTGGGAGATGAGAAGCCGGGTAGGTCGGGGAGGAAGGGAGCCGGCAGGCTCAGGAGAGCCGGAAAGAAGAACGCAGAAGAACCTCCGTCCGTCCCAGCTCTAGAGGAGAAGCCTTTGGTGGGAACCGAGCGAGAGGACGATCGGCTAGGCCCAGCTGACGGTGGCAGCATCGCAGCTGCCGGGACCACACCGATGAGAAGGTCCACCAGGGGCCGTCCCCAGCAAATGACCCCAGAGCAGAAGGTGACTATACAGACTCCCATAACCAGGAGCCCAGAGAGACTACAAGAGCGGCGGCTGCCTGAGAGAGCCTCTCGGGGGGACTCTTCACCGGCGGTCACGCCCAAGACGCACCGGCTCATTCGCGATGTGTACAGGGCCGAGATGCTCTCCCCTCCGGATGACAAGGAAAGCCCCATTAGGTGAGCCTGAGTCTTTTTCATCATTATGTCATGAACATTTCTGAGCTGAGTAAGAGCTGCCATGATGATCGCCAAGGACCGGGTTGCAAGTTGAAGCTTTGCCGTTTTCTTAAATGTGCCGTCAAGTGTCTTTAGTACAATACCCAGCTCTACATATTGAGGATCCCTGCATGGAAAGTAAATAAGATATTCACACACTTGTTCTGCTTTTTCATAAGCTTATTGTCATTTGTAATTGCTGCTTTCAGGATGAGAATCCAGCGTGTGTTCAAGGAGTCTGAACCTAAATCTGCTGATGGAAGTGATTGTGAAATATTAGGTCCTGTAGCTACTAAGGTAGTATTTTTTTTTTAATGCAGATAAATTGTGTATGAAACCATGAAATGCTCCACTTATTGATTGCCTTGTTAATTTGAAAGGCTGGTGCATCCAAGAGCAGAAAACAGGCCAGAAAGCTACTCCAGAAAGCTCGAGCTCTCCAGCAGAATAAAAAGAAGGTTGAAGTGGGCGACAAAGGCTCCGTACGGCGCTCCCTGAGAAATCGGGACCTGAAGACCACGTACTGTGAGGATGAGGTATGTAAACTATGACACTTACAAACCACATCTCCTCACAACCACTGGAAGGGTGGGGAGCAATATTACCAAGATGGCATCACTCTTTGGGCCTGCAAATACGTTTCCTTTAGCAGGTCCTGATGACTTTTTGAAAACCGGTTTATTAAATGCAGCGCTAATAAATTACAACCTTAGGAATATGTGATGCTGGAGGTGGGGGGGGGCACTCTTTGTGTTCCCAGGACTCCGTGGTGTGTCTGGAAGGCGATGAGGAGGAGCCTGTCCCAGCTGCCCAAGCAAAGGCCGAAGGTGAAAAACGGCTGCGTGCTGTGAATGATGTCCTGGGAAAGGCTGCCCCTGGTGGCAAGGAGGCTCGGGGCTGCGCAGGTACCCGATTCCTGCTGCATTTAATGTCTCTTCTAACGTTCAGCAAATGTGTCGTACCACTTGTATATAAGTAACCAAGTTGCTTTTCCATTGGAAGCTTCCAAAGTGGCTCCCGTGTTTCTCATGAAAAAAGGACAGAAGCCGTCGGCGGTCATCTCAATTTTTGACGATAGCAGGTAAATGAAGAATGTTCTCGCTTGCTCCCTAAGAATGCAAAACCCTTCTTCAGTAAGATGTTTTAACCTTAATCTGTGCAGTCTGTACACATATTTGTGCTTATCTACTCTTTTTAGCCATGATTGGTTTTGTCTGATAAGCCCCCCCCCAACCTGATTTGTCTCGCAACCCCCTACCGTTCCCTGCCTGGTCCCCGCAGTCGAGAAGGCTCGGAGAACTCACAGGACGACGAGCAGTTCAAAGCACGCAGGGAGTTCCTGAAGAGTGGCCTTCCCGAGTCCTTCAAGAAGCAGATGGCCAGGAGCGCGGCCAGTCGGGATGCCTACTCTGCAGCCTGCGCCTCCTTCCAGGCCGTGGTCCATGTGCAGCAGGAGCCTCAGGGTGAGCTGGAACACCGGGGAACGTCGCCGGCCAGACTCGGCGCTGTGCCTGCAGAACGCCTATAAATGTCTTCTGTTTTCCATTCACCCTGCCTCAGATTGTGCGATTTGGAGTCTGCCGTGGCCTGGGTCAGCATTGTTAAAACATCTAGAAACATGTTGTCTGGAGCCCCCCAAACCCGTTCGGTCATCTGGGCAGCTTGGTTACACCAAGACCTTGCCTGCGCTGAGAGCCCACAAAGACCAGGTGAGGCTCGTCTCGGTTCTGTCGGGGGACTGGGGCGGGGGACCCTTCTGTTGTATATATGTGGTTTAGTTTTGCATGGGCTGATCTAGATTATGACATCTTAAAACACTGGTGCCTTCAGTGGAGTGTTGCTGTCAGTGGCATCCGGTTTTAATGATTGTCCTCATATTCCAGGGCCCCGGCTGCAGAGAGGATTTGTCAGAGCAGGTCCGCAGATGTCTGCTCGAGGAAGTCAGGGCGTCCAACCCTCTGTTCCCAGTCCGGAGGTTCTTTACCTGGTTCCTGAAAAAGCGTGCCGACCATCTGAAACAGTGCATGGCCTCAGGTGAATTTATGGTGCCCCCAGTGGCTGGGAGGTGTGACGGACAATGAATCATGTGGGCCCCTGTTTTCTTCTGCTTTTATACTTAATACTATAATATTACTAAATCTTTTCTGCACTCGAACAATCTTTTTTTTTTTTCCCCCAGCAGACCCATAGATAAAATCTAGTAAACTCTGACTGTCCTCTTTAGACTTGGACGAAAGCCCGACCGCTCCCAGTATTCCTGCTCCCTCCAAGGCCGCCAGCAAGAAGAGGAAGCACAGGGTGGAGGAAGATGGTGGAGAGGGGCTGTCCAAGCGGCGGCGGTCCAGCCGGGGGCAGCCCATCGTGATTGAGGACAGTCCCCCTGCTGTGAGCAACAGTGCTGGGGCGTCCTCAGAGCAACCGGGGAGAAGCCGGCTGAGTCGAGCTCAGCGGCAGAGGAAGGATGACGGAAACACACCTGCTGAAAATGGCCCTTTAATTGTGCTTGATACTCCAGAACCACCAGGGGATTCTGGGAAAGGAGGTATTGCTGTTGCTCTTGTACTTATCGATTTAGGAGGCTGAAACCTTTTTTCTGCTACCCATGTTCACTGTTTTTTTTTCCCCTAACCCACCTGATTAATCAGCCATGTGGTTCTCTCCGGCATGTAGGCTGCGTGAAGGAGGATGTGCTGTGGACGGAGAAATACCAGCCGCAGCACTCCAGCGAGGTCATCGGGAACTCCGCCGCAGTAAAAAAACTGCACAGGTGGGGTCCATGAACCCGAGGAGGCCTTCAGAATCCTGTTTGTCTTCATCACATATAGCCGACTTGGCGAAGTCTGTCTGAAACGTTTAGAAGCTGAATTGCATGCTTACCTGCTGTGGTTTAGGAAGCAGACCTGTAATGAGTAATGTATTACTCTTAAATCTCCTGGCATTCCGATCGACTTAGTGTTTCCCGACCCGGTCACCACCGGGAGGTGGGAAGCGACAGAACTGTGGACTGTCTGGGAGGGAGCAGAAACGTGGACTGTGTTGGGAAACGCTGGATTAAGCAATAAGCATGCATGTGACTGTATCCTGCCTCTGACCCGATGTGTCACTGATCAGCTGGTTAAAGGACTGGAAGCTGAGGGCGGACCGGGAGGAGAGGAGGAATCAGAAGGAGAGGAAACAGGAGGATGACAGCAGTGGTGAGCTTCTGTCTTTTTGGGAAATGGCTCGAATGGGAAGTGTGTCTGCGCCCATGTGCAAGACGCAGGAAATCCAATGACTGACTGTCTCTCTAAAACATCAGACTCCTGGGACTCCGGCGACTTCCGCGGGGAGGAGGAACCGGGCGAGGAGCAGTTGTGTAACACACTACTGATCACGGGCCCCTCGGGAGTGGGCAAGACGGCGGCGGTGTACGCCTGCGCTCAGGAGCTGGGCTTCAAGGTGTCGACCACAGGCCTCTCCACCCCGTACTCATCCAGTTCTGCAGGCAGATATGACGGCTGTCCGCTAATAAGCGGCTTTCAATCATTAATCTCGCTGCGCGTGATGGTGCTTACAGGTGTTCGAAGTGAACGCCTCTTCCCAGCGCAGTGGCCGTCAGATCCTGTCCCAGCTTAAGGAGGCCACCCAGTCCCACCAGGTGGACATCCAGGGGACTGGGGTCTTCAAGCCGTCTTTCTTCAACAGCTCCAGTGCCGGGTCCGTCCGATGCGGCACATCCCCGAGTGAGTCGTCTGCTTGCGACTCCCATGCTTTCACCAAGTCTTTCTCTTAATCTGGGCTTATTTGGTTTCCCTTGCTGATTTAGGTATTTTTATCTTTGCTGGATTTCAATGGTCATAAACGCAGCTGCTCTGCTCTTGTCCACTTGCAGGGAAGATGAACTCCCCCAGAAAGGTGGTCTCCTCTCCCAGAAAACCTCCCCAGTCCCCCAGGGGCGCAGCATCCAAAAGGGGCGGTCTGGCTCCCACCACACTGGCCGATTTCTTCAAGATGGCCAGACCCAAGGGCAAGAACCCTGACAGTCAGGCAGTGTGTCCACGGAGTGAGTGACCTTGACTCGTAGAGCGTGTCTGGCGGGCGTCGCCCGTCCGCTCGTTGTGTTGAGACGCCTTCTCTGTCCCACAGACGCTCGTGCTCGGGTTGCCGGGAAAGCAAAAGAGGGGACTCCGTCCAGCAAGCCAGTGGCGTCTAAGAAGGAGCCTACAGCAGAGGAGCAGAGCAAGAAAACGGCCACCTCTCTCATTCTGTTTGAGGAGGTAACCAGCAGAGGGCGCTGTGCTGCTGCCCTATGTCACCAGCAGAAAGAAAACAGGCAGACTAATGATGACTTGGTGTATTCAGTGTACATTAACCACATAGTAAAGCTTTACCCTGTGCCGTTCGCCTAGGTTGATGTCATATTTGAAGATGATTCAGGATTCCTTGCTGCTATTAAAACATTTATGACAACAACCAAGAGGCCAGTGATCCTGACCACCAGCGGTAAGCAGGTGTTACACTTGATCACTGTTCCCCCCCCCCCCTAGTGTGCAAGTCGGAACATTTAAACATAGTAACATTTTCTTTTTTGTAGATCCTACGTTCAGCATCATGTTTGATGGACAGTTTGAGGAAATCCATTTCGAAACTCCATCAGCGGTCAGTTGTCTGATGTACGGGGAATGAGTCGTGGGGAAACCTTGAGGCAAAACTTGCCGACCGTTTTTCTTGGTTTCAGGTGAACGTTGGAACCTACCTGCAGCTGGTATGCCTGGCGGAGAACGTGCGGACCGACGCCGGCGACCTGTCCTCCCTACTGCACTGGACGGGCTGCGACGTGCGGCAGAGTCTGCTGCAGCTGCAGTTCTGGGTGCGCAGTGGTGGGGGGCATCCGGCCCCACGGCCGTTCCTGGCTCCGCCCCCCGAAAGCGCAGGTACTGGTCCCTTGTGCTGTGCCAGGGCCTATGCTGAGGGATAAAGCTTAGTGACGGGAGAAAGGAGCCTCAAAGCCCCACCCACGCTCAGTCGTCGCTTGGTTTAGTCTTACTTCTGTTTTATTGGTTACTGTAGATGATTGACAGCACATGGTGATCCTGCCCAGTGCTGGGTTCAAAGCTGCATTTCTCCCTCTCCTGTCATGTTTCCTGTTTAATTTCCCCCTCCCAGTGGAAAACCCTTTTCCCCCCTTTGTTTTCAAGCTCCAAGTGATTCTGGTCCGGCTGTGGATAAAGAGGGACCGGCCAAGAATGTAGACCCACCAGCTGACCTGCCGCCCTGTGACACCAGCTGCACCGAAAGCCTGCTGGGCCTTTTAAACATCGAACCTGCACTGGACCTCCAGCAACTGTGCAAGGTGGGCAGTCCGTCTCATTCCTGGGAAATTAAGCGTGACACTGGTGTAGAGTTGAAGATGAGAGTTCCTCGTGGCTGGTCGGAAACTTATTTTACTCGCGCTAACTCAATCCTCAAGGACTGAACATGGTCTGAACATGTGTTGATCTCTCCAAGCAGATGAGTAACTTGCATGCTTGCATTTTTATTCACACAGTGCAAGTCATCTACTGAACCAGAGAGCCAAAGATTCTGGGAGGTGCTATCAGATAGCTGGGGAAGGGGAGTAGATCTCCTTTACTCCAACATGGAGCACCTTCTGCCCCTGCCAACCGGTACCTTGGGAAGCCGTGGCCCCAATCATCTAGAGGTACCCGATCCGGCTCCACAAGAGGAGGCAGCGCCGGGCCGACGGCACCCATGGGTCGACGAGCTGCTGAGCGATGAGAGCCCTGTGAAGGTCTCCTCCAGCAGCAGCAGGAGGAAGAAGGTCCACTCGGGTCAAGTTGTGTCGGACGTGGACTCTGACGACGGTTTCCTCTCGCTTCGTGAGCCCTCTCAAAAGGCAGCTTCAAATTCAGAGGAAACGTCCCAGGTAGAGGCTAGCAGGGAAGAGGCTCCGAAGTATTCAAGGGCTGGGACAAGGGCGGAGCGCTCGCCATCACAACAGAAGGCTGACGAACTAGTATCCAGCTGTCTGGACTCGCTGGCTGGGTTCCTGGATCACATGTCCTTCCTGGACTCTGCACTGGCTCCCACAGAACTGGAGAGCACCTTCCGGGGCGGAGCGCTCAGCTGGACGGGGGCCGGAGTGAAGAACGGCCTGACGGACGAACCGAGAGCAGAGCCTGCAGTTGGTGTTGAGGGAAGGGGCATGGCGGAGATCAGGGCCACCGTGGAGGCTGTGAGCTTCCAGCGATGCCGGGCAGGAGTCGAGCAGGTGTGGATGGACGCCCAGGAGCTAGAGCAGGAGGCGAAGGAGGAGGTCTTTGGGAGGCTCAGCTTGCCTGTGGCCCCACACAGACGGGGCTTTAGCCTTGGTCACACCGGATCCTCTGAGCCAAGGTGAGTAAACTGATGGTTGAGAAAAACCACAGTCATACCTTGTGTGTAGAGCAAAATCAGACTGATGTTAGTAATGAAGGAGGTAGTTGTGATCTAAAGAGGGTTCTGGCTCCAGACTGCTGAAAAAGGAACTGCTTTTTACTGAAAGTAAAGAATTATGTTGAGGGGGGGCTAAAATCTCTTCCCTTTTACCGTAGTGTGGCCAGGAAGCGCTCTGAGGTCCTAAGGGCAGTCTCCAGCCGAATGTTTGGCATTCTGGGTAATAAGCCTGCCGCAGCCATGGATTACCTGCCCATGCTCCGCACCATCTGCAGGTCGGAGAGGCTGAAGGAGCAGGGGAAAGTGAAACGCAGGTGAGGAGCACTGCCGTGGTGCCACACGAGCACTGACCACGTGCACCAGTCAAACCCGAGTCACTGTTGCGACAGTGTATTCATTGTTTACTTTATAATCTCTACTGACAGAATGACCGCAACACTCAAAAGCATTTACCAGGTGCATCTTCTGATGATTCTATTGCAATACAGTATTTTAACAATCTTTGCTGA